>OY728132.1:1811367651-1811967651 GCA_963277665.1 Viscum album
TTCTTTAGGAGGAAGAGAAAAAACTTCTATAAATGAGTTCAATAATCTTCAAATTGATGATGTACTAATTAAATTGGAATAAATTTATGTATTCCCTAATGAATTAATTGGTCACACTCAGAGCATTGTGTTGAGTTTACCATTGATCAAATCCATGATGCAATAGAAATATCAAGGACTCTTTATCAAATATACACTATTCAATTAGTAGATCTAAATAAACAACTATATTAATTGAGTAATAAGTGATTTTTTCACCCCTAGTGTTTTTCTTTGGGGTGATCATGCTCTCTTTTTTAAGAAGAAAGACAAATCATCGAGGTTGTTCATAAAATATGGTAAAGTGAAGGATATTTCAATAAAGAACAAGTATCATCTACCTCACATTTATGATTTATTTGATAATATCATTAGAGATAATTGTTTTTAAAATATTGACCTTCATTTTGGGTATCATCAATTGTGATTGAAGAAGGAAGATATTCTGAATATATCATTTTGGATGAGGTATGGAATTACAATTTCACATAAAGGCAATTTGTATTGACAAATGAACACACTAATTTTGTGGTTCTAATTAATTGAGTATTCTAGGAATATCTTGATGTTTTTTTTGTAGTATTCTTTGAGGATATTCTGGTGTATTCTATAAACTATGATGACCATGAAAATCACTTCTAGATCGTTTGTGAGACTCTCATAAGGATATAGTCATATGGAAAAATTTAGCAAATGTGAATTCAAGATTTAAGAAGTTACTTTTCTTGGGCATATTGTATCCAATGATGGAACCCCAGTTGATCCAATGAAGAAAAAGGAAATCCAAGAATGGCTTATGATAACAAACATAACTGAGGTCTGTAGTTTCATTGGATTAGAAAGTTACTAATAGTGTTTCATTCTGAATTTTTCTTAATTGGATAACCTATTGAGAAAGCTCATATGTAAAGGGATTATGTTTTTATAGACAAAAGAATATGCCGAATGTTTCAAATAATTGACGAGAAGATTGTTCAATGCTATGATTTTAACTCTACCATCAAGAAATGATGTGTTTGTGATATAGAATGATGCATCTATGAAAGGTGTCAGTTTTCTACTTATTAAAAATCATAAAGTTATTACATATAAATCAAAGAATTTGAAGATTTGTGAACAAAATTATCCAACTCATGATCATGATTTAGCTGCCATGTTCTTTTCTCTAAAGATATGATGACACTATCTCTATGGTGAATGATGTGAGATATTTACGAATGGAAAGATTATGAAATATATCTATACATATAAGGAACTCAGAATAAGTCAAAGATGATGGTTCGAGTTACCCAAAGATTATGATTTCTCAATACACTACCACCTAGGAAAAAAATAAGGTAGTATAAGCATTAAACTGGAATGATTGAGGACTTATGACCCCAATGGGGATTGAAAAATATCTGATGTTAATGGATTTTGCATATATGGATATGGAATTGTCATGTAAAGTGAAACATAAATATTTTCATAAAATATTTCTAAAACATATTTATTGGATAAGATAAAAAAACTCTCAATATCATTATGAGAATTTCCCATATAAAATTTACATTTTTAATGATGGAAGATTAGCGGACATCATGTACGGAGATGGAGTTCAAAAATTTGGGAAGTGGATATGTGTTCCATCAATAACTGAGCTAAGAAAGAAACTATTACAAGATTCACATTTCATAAATTTGTATATACACATTGGTAATACCAAGATGTATAGAAATTTGAATCAATATTTTTTGTGGGACAATATGCTGAGTGAAATTGATGACTAAATTTCAAGATTCTTAGTTTTTCAACAATTTAATGCTAATATACAGTATCCTAGAGGACTCATGAAACCTATAGTTATTCATATGTGGATGTGGGATGACATTACTATGGAATTAGTCACCTGATTATCAAAATACACCTAGAAAAATGATATGATGTGGATTATTTTTTATCACTATGAAATGTCGGCAAATTTTATTTTTATAAGAGGATATTTACATATTGAGTGCCTAGAAATATTATATATTAATGATGATTACATAATTTATGGTGAACCTCTAATAGTTTTATCTAATCAAGATACCCTTTTTACATCAAAATTATGAAATATTCTTCCCTAGTATTTGGATGTTGAGATTCATATGAGTACTGTTTATCACCCTTAAACTGAATGACAATTTGAATAAATATTCAAACATTAAAAAATAATTTCAGATCATTCTCACTTGACTATATAGGTATGTGGGATTAGTATTTATCTTCTGTAGAATTTTCCTACAATAATATTCTCTATTCTAGTATTCAAATGGTGTCATATGAATCATTATATGGAAACAAATTTCATAATACAACTTTCTTGGATGAATTTTGTGAGAGGAAACTTAATGGGGCCAAACATATTAATGAGAAATTAAACAAGGTGAAGACTAAACAGGCTCATATTAATGCACCCCAATGTATGAAAATAGTTAAAATGACTACCAGAGAAAATATTTGGAATTTTTAGAGGGAGATCATGTCCTCCTAAAAGTATCTCTATGGAACAATATAATAAGATTCGTTAAGAAATGGAAACTGAGCCCCTAGTACATCAGACCATTTTAAATTTATGAAATAATTGGATTTTTTCTTACTGATTAGTAATGTATCCAAGTATCTCCAAAGTTCATGATGTGTTCCAGACCTTATTGTAAAAGAAGTACATTCTAGACCCAATCCATGTACTCACCTATGAATAAATTGAACTAAAATATTATTTGTATTAATGTAAATATTATATCGATATTATTGCCACAAAATCGAAAGAAATGATAAAAACTGTAACTCAACTGGTAAAGGCTCTTTAGAGAAACCATAAAATTGATGAAGCAACATGGGAACCTAAGGATGATATAAAGAACCACCCTCATGTGTTTAGAAGGAAATATTCATGAAAATTTTTTGGGAAGAAATTTCTGAAGTAGGGAAGCATATAACACAATAAGCTTTTATGGTATACATATTCTTATATAAATTAAATTTATTTAACAGTTTACATTTTAAAAACAAATCTTGATAAACAATTTAATATTAACAAGATTGTTGGAATAGTAATGTAACCATTATGAATAGTAATGTGGCCATTATAATAATAACCACATCTATGAGAGTATAAATAAAAATATTTTTCTAATAAATGAATATATGAAATATTTAGGTATGTAATAACTATATAAATGTTTTAAACATGATAAATTATATATTCATATTTTCGTGAAAAGTAAATGTTTTTTATAATTTTATATTTAATATGATTATTTAAAAGAAATTTTCTTTTCAAACAAAATATTCATAAATAAATATTTTATTTTCTTAAGATTATAATATTATTTTAGGAGAAAGTAATTAATTTTTCTATGAGTCATAAAAGAATTTTAATTTTATAATATTAATTTTTTGAGTAAATAATGATTTTAATTAAAATTTAAAATTATCATTTTTAAAAAAAGTTATTTTTATAAATTTGAGTCAATTTTCTAGTATATACCTTGAAAACTGGTTAGGGTGAATTTTTTCAATTTTTATAAAATAGTTTCATTTTGGGGGAATAGTGAAATATGGTAACTTACGGTATTTAACAATTTATCCAAATAAATGAATCTTTGAGTCATGGTTGAGTTATAAATGATGTAAGTTTCTATTATATCTAACTCACTTGCTCTAGTTATTGTATTTATCTACATGAATAAACACTATTGATATTCTTAAGCTAAAATAATAAAGAAATAATTAAAATAATAAAAACACCCCTCTCCTCTAATATAAATACCACCCCTCACCACCCCTTCTCCTTAAAAATTATAAGCCGAAGAAATTTCTTATATTATTCCCAAATTCTCTCCCAAACAACTTCCCCATGTTCTAGTCTGTTTAGTCTCACCAAAATACCATTCACAAGTCCCTAAAAAGGGTTCTTAAGGAGATTACACACAAGAGGTAATATATTCCATATCTATCTTTCAAGTTTTTTCATTTCATATCCTTCCTTAACCTCCCTTGACCAAAGAAAAATGATACATCTAGTATCATATATATACTATTATTTTATTATGTTAAATTGTATATCTACCATCAATTCTATTATCTCCCCCTTTTGTTTGAAAAATGGAAACATCATTTAAGATGTATGGATTAACTACATTTGTGGACGATGATTTTTCATTTTCTAATAACAAATTTGAGGGTAGTAATATTACCATTATAGTGGTTAAATTATATTATAAAATGTATATTATTGCTTATTTAGTGTTCTATAACCCATATATAAACATAATATTAATTAATAAAACAAAATAATTCATGATAATCGAAAAAATGCTGAAATAATCAAAATAGTTATCATTAACATTTTATATAATTATTCATCCTCATATCTGGAAACAAAGAAATATATAAGACCATTCAACATTCTATAATTTCATTAATTACATATAATTTCAATTCTGGATAACTTTTCCCATTTTACATTATCTTTCATACATGTATACAATAGATCAATTCATAAAACCCTGAGAAAACAATCACTAACGTATAACGAGATTGAATCTTATAAATCATCAAAAAGTCTATACAGAAACATGAAAAAATTATAATAAATAAAATACATGGTTAATATTTACTCAATGAAATTATTAATGAATTTAATTTCATCATCTATGATATTAAGTGCAAGTGTAGAACACTTTTGGAAATAAGGTATGGGATTCTATCTGAACGCCCATTTTTCATTGGGGTTATGCCTTATCACTATTTAACCCAATGTAATTCATAATTTTTCTTATGTAATTATACATTATGTTTTTATGTTCATAAAATATTTACTTATCTCAATTATTATTTCTTTTATGGGAAAATACATGTCTTATATGGTTCTATTTTTCAATTCCACCCGATAAACAACCATGATTTAAAAGAACTTCCTAATTCTATTATGATTTTCAAGTAACATAATTAATATATTTTAAAACAAAAATATTTTTCTAAAATCACTCTTTTAATCTTGATATTTTTGTTAATTTCTTGTTTTATAAAAACAATTATGCTTTAGTCCGCTTTCCAAACTATTAAATATTTTCTCTTAAGCCGCACTAAAGCTTCTCATTTATAAATTTTCTTAAACATACTTTTTATAGGTTTCCACTTTATTTGTACATAATTTATCCTAATCTATTCTTATTTTCCCTTATTAATGTTCCAGTACAATTTAAATCCATTCTTTGTTGGACACCGTTATGATGTTACCTTTAGTATTTCCTTATTCACCACTTATTCCTTGTGTGTGGTGTATGTATACATCCATTTTATTTATGATCATCATTCATTGAAAATTTAAGTAAATATACATATTTATTGTTTCATTTATATGATTATTATTAGTGTCTTATAACATTTTTCTATATAGTGGTTTCTTTGAATGATTCGTTATGTAAGGAAATATTGAAAAATTTGTATTTCCTACCCAATATGGATATTTTGATAAGTCATATTTTTCATTAAATAAATCAATGTTTGAATATTGATTTGGAAATATTATGATGGATGGGACCCAGTTATAGATATCCTCGCAATGTGACAACTAGTCTCATTAGACAAAACAGTTGGTCACTAACCCTTCATTTTTTTTTCCAAACTGAATCAGATGGGTTTCTACCCATAGACATAAAGTGTCTTATCTTGATGGTAGTGTTTCATGTTTCTAATACATGACGTCCAATAACTATGTATTTTATTCATTTAGTATTCAGTTACACCATTCCCGGATACTTTGAAAATTAAAATATAAATGGATTCATTTTCATTCTCATTTTATCGAGGGAATGTTTTTTCAGTTATTCACGATGCCAAAATGATTATGCCTTATTGAATTTGCTTCACTTATTATTGATTCATGTATCCCTTATTTTTGAATTTTAGAGTAACCTATTATTATTTTTTCTTCCGAATGTTAAAAATATGTAATCTTTGAATAAGTTTCAAGGAATATATGTATTTTCCTTTCTTATGTTATCTGTTTAATTTCTGATGTAATAAGGGAACCATGTATGTATTTAGATCCTGAAGACTACCAAACTATTATATCATTGGTGATTTGATCTCTTCTATCTATCACATTATAATAAAATGACCAATGACTCTAGCCTACTAGTGTTGGGGTTGTTACACAAACCATTATGAAGGATTTGAATAGTTGATGATAATGAATGACCTTGGTTAAACCAAAGGTGTCTTAGATTGAAAATATGGATTCATGATTTTGACATCCAATAAAGGATTCTTAATGATTGTGTAGGTTCCCAATATGATTATATTTTATCACATTATGATTTTTGGTTTTAGTCACATGATGGGACCCAATGGAATCAAGTTAATATTAAACATGTAGGAAAATGGGTTTCTATGGGAAACCAAATGGCATAATGATAGGAGTGAAAGATATCATGATTATTCATAATCATTTATCCTAAAATATGATTAAATACTATACATTAACCAACTCATTGAATAACCAAATAACATAATGATGAAGTTCTCTAGGAGATCATGTGGTCGAGTCCATGGAGGAAGAAAGTCTCGATTTACATCATGTGAGAAATATGGAATGATGAACTCAGGGGTGTGTCTCAATGGAATGGGAAAACTATTTATGTGTGTAAAAGAAAGGTATAATGAAAATAATTGTTAAGTAAAAATTTAGACTATGATGGATGTAAAAAAATCATCATAGGGATCCATTTATAGTTGGTTATCTTAAATGTGTAGAATCGGGGAATTATCCGAGTTAATAAACTCTTATAAAGGTTAAACCTAGACCATGTAAGGACTTATGTTGAAATAAAATAGAAGAATTATTTTTTTATTGGGTTTAAATATTTATATAAGTTTTTACAAATGTTATTTTGGATCTACGAATAATGAATCATTTAAGGATTGTGAAAATTTTGAGAAGCATGTATGTATTCATTAACTTAAGATTCATAGAAACCATCACGGGTTTATGTGGTTAAGGTTGGTAATAAGTTAAATTATTATACACCCCTTTTTTGATTTTATATGATAGTATTCTACCATGATTTAATATATTTTGGGAGAACATTTTGGAAATTATATGTTTTCGGGGAAAATTTGTTTGATTAATAATGCATTTACATTTTATATGCATAATTATAAATGTATATAAAATTTTTATGGTTAATATGATTATTAATGAAATTGTAATAATTGAAAAATAAGATTATTTGACTTTGTGATAAAGAATTTTCTGAAAATCATAGTAAAAGGTTATTTAATGATTATTTTTATTTCAATTATATCTATTGTATCTTTTTGGGAAATTCATCAAAATTATTTTAATATACTTTTGAAAAAGGATAACTTATATGCTGGGTGACAAACCATCATATCGGTAAAGGGCGCAGGGATTGACCCCATGATAGAAATATGGTAAGGGGTTAACACCTATCATTGGACTACATCATATCCTAGTTATTAAGTAGTTAATTAGAGGAATTAATAAAAAAAGTATTAATGATGAATTAGTGGTGATAATTTTGAGGTTTAAAGATTAATTTGAATATTTTTCTAACCATATTGGTTTTGGAAAATACTTAAAGATAAATGAAAATACTTATCACTCTTTTTTGGATCATACAATCAGTTAAATTTGAATTTTAGTGCATTGGGAATAAAAAACAAATTTGGATATTCATTTATTGGAGTAAGTAATGAATTGAAAATTTATCAATGGACCAATAGTAGATTAAATTGTTCTTCTAAAATATAAATGTATCAAGTAAGTATATTTCCATATATTATTGGATAGTAAAATAATTCAATAACTTTTGGAAAAGGATATTGAAACAAAAAAATTATCATGTTATATTCAAATCCAATGAATCAGATTGTATTTCAAATCCTCACAAATTTAGTGTTTTTAGGCCCTTAACATTCCATTTTTGTTCACATTGTTTTGATCAATGACCTTTATCAATGTCTATATTATTTACACTTCTTCAATGTCTATATCTTAACTTTTATCAAATATTCCTCTATATAGGAACATATTTATGTGTTATTCCATATAAAAAATTTACATCCATTTCTCTATTATTAATAGGATATTTTATTATCCATTGTTCAATTGGGTTTTTTCAATAGTGGTATTTTCAAATATCAAACCCTTGATTATTGAGATCAAGCTTAATTTGTGAGGACACAATTTATTTAAGTGAGGAGAATATAACACCCCAAAATTATAAAATAGGATCATTATATTCAACATCATAACACCATATGACCTTATAATATATTTATTTTTAAGTAAATTTAGTCTCTTCATTATCTTTAATTACATAAAACAATGAGTTTAGTTTCTGTTATAGACAATATAGAGTTTAAATGAAATGTGACATATTATTAAAATATTAACATTTAATATGATATTTATCTCCATGAAAATAAATTGAAAGTTATGAATAGTAATTAATAAATTAGTAAAATTATGTTTATCTATTTATTATAAATAAATTAAGAATCATTTTATAGAAAATGAAATGTTTTATAAAAAACTGTATTTTTTCTAAAGGATGGTTTAGTCACACTTTACGCACATAATTTAAAATTAATTTTTTACCCTTTTTATAAAATTTATTTTATAAACCAAGATTCATTTTTAAATTCAGAATATAAAAATTATATTAGGGTAATGTTTAAGGATTTTTATGAAATGTTTCATTTTTTGATGAATAGTGAAGAAAATACTTTTTAATTGAAAACTGTCTGTTTTATAATTAATATAATGTAAAATTATTTTTTTTATTTTTAATAGGTTCAAATAAGTTATATTATATATATATTAATTAAAATTATGTCATTAGAATAATTTTCATATTTACATTTGATATAAAAACTTTGTAAACCTTTGAACATCTTCTCTTTGAAACCCCTCTTTTTTGTTGCATCTGTGGAATTAAATTAAATTAAATTTCACCACTATGTGTTAGGATATTGAGAAAGAGATTCCATATTTGGATTAATGATAAAATATATTATCTGATAAGTTCAAATAAATATTTTATCAAAGTTAATAGTGAAAATTGTAAAAATTATTTACCCTAATTAAGGTAAACATGGGTTTACCATGTGGTTAAACTATGAAGATATCGGTTTAAATGGAAATCTAACTTGTAAAAATATAATTTTATGGAAATATGTCAATATTATACTGCCAATTTTCAAATATTTTTCCATTTCCAATATTTATTAATTTGATGGACTTTATTATTCTGTATTTTTTGGGAATTTTTAAGTAATTTCTTGGGAGGTCCCCTTTCCCCCCTTATAAAATGGAACTCCATCCCCTAACTCATTCAAACCTCACAATCCTTTTTTCTCAAAAAAAAATTCTAGAATTATCTCCACACAATCCTTAGGAAAATTATATAGATTCTGGTTCTCCCAAAAGACCATCCCACAGGACCTTAATAGAAGATCTGAAGGGGGTTTATCTTCCAGAAGGTAATTATAATAACAAATATCTTTCATTTTAGTTATTATTTTTACACCTTAAATTATGTATTAACACTTAAAATATAAGACCATAATTATCTCCCATATACTAATATATTATTTTGTTTATTTCATAATAATTATTTATCTTCTCTTCCATCAAATGACAAAGTAAATCATCAATTGTGTTTACGAAAGACTACCTCAGCGCAAAGTGATGTAGTTCGTTTTCCATCACGACCATTAAAGGATGAATATAATGACATATTTTTCAGATGTATATAATACTTATGATATTGTTTTACTCGTTTAATTTTAATATCACATATACCTTTTTACATTCCAGTCTATTTCAAATACAATAATGTCACTCGTTTGTATAAAGGACTACCGCCTTATGAAGTGAAATTATTCATTTCTCAAGTTTTCTATACATATATTTTAATAAGGATAAAATTAATGAATAAATGTGATATAATTGAGATGATATTGGTTTCATAATATTAATTTATCATCCATTTCGTTAACATTTCACCCATTAATGGAATGATATCATCACTCTTGTGTATGTACAACATACTATCTCCACAGAGCGATGTAATTTATTTTCCCTGAACAACTATTAAAAGTGGTTATAATGATGCCTCTAATAAATAAATATGATATTTATACCATTATTATTTATTTGATGATTATATAACTATATAAAATGTGAATGAACTGGAATGTTCATTACATAACATACTAGATAAAACAAGTCAATTAACACCCAAAACAACAAAAATATGTTATTATTATTAAGAAACAGGTGGTAACATGTTTTAATAGGGTCATATATGATATTATATATATGATTAAAGTTATTTTATAAATTAATAACATGATTAAATCCATTATACATGAGGATAAATCACGTTTAACTATAAGAAAATGTGGGGTAATGGATTCTCTCTCAATTTCCATTCATTGATGTACATATGTATGTTATGCACCAATTTCATTTAAATGTACTATAAACCTCCCATTTAATATATAATATCATGAATAATTTATAATTAATTTAATCTTATGTTTCAAATTTTATTATTTAATCTATGTGGAGTTGTATTGTATATTACTAATTGGTAAGGGATTTCATCTCAATTTATATTCCATTGAGACTTATTTTTTTATACACTAATTCTATTTTATGTGGTGTATACATTTCCTCATTGAATTGAAATATCATAATTCATGCATACTTTATTGTTGTTCAATTTCAAAATTGAATTATTTCAACCATGGGGATCCTAATTTAGAGTTCACAAGTGGTAACGTATTTCTTTACTCAGTTTTTTCATTGCATAATATTACTTCTTCGACATCGTTGATATTCAACAATTATTGTTTAAATTAATTTTGATTAAATTATGTTTCATTTTTACATTTTTTTTCTGTGGAATTTAATTTTATACACATAATATATTGATTAATTTATTATCACTTCAACTTTATGATCATTGTAAGGGTTTATTTTACAACCTCATTCAAATCAATATTGTTTGATCTATAATTTTGGTTAAAGGAAATTATTCAAAAATTTCATAGTAAAATAATTTCAATTTATTATAATCTTGTTATTTAGATATTACCATTTTCACCTCCTTTGTACTTAATATTTTCTAGAAACTTAATTTATGAAAATTTGGCTTCCTTTTTTCCTTCAGATGAAAATATATTTTCTTCCAAAACAACATTTTCAAAATAAAAAGTTTTCAAAAAAGTTTTCAACTATTTAAAAATGATTTATTATAGTAATTTTTACCCATTTAGATTTTAAAATTTCTTTCAAAGTAATCTTCATGTTGTTTTCATAACAATGAGTGTTTTTACTGAAAAAGAGAAACAAATATTTATTTCAACATGTAGGACATGAAAAAAATTTAAATCCATCATGAACACCCAAATGTTGTAAATATTAAATTATATGTTTTAAAGATTATTTTAAAAGACCTGTTTTTCAAAAATATTTTTTAACATTTATTTTTAAAATATATTTTCAAAATGAAAATAATATTTTCCTCAAGAAATTTTTTAAAGATAATTTTATGTAATTTATATTAATCAACAAAAATAACCCATTATTATTATTGAAATTGGTATATGATTTATTGATACCATACTTATTAGTCATATGGATAGTTTATGATTTTTCAGACCAAATAATGTCTTCACATTTATAGTCTTGATTTATTTCTATAGTAATTAAATTTCCCTTGAAATAGTCACTTACCCGTGATCATCAGACAATGAATTTCCCCTAGCTATCATTATTAATAATCTGGGATATTCTTATTACATAAAATTTTTATCATTTCTATAAATTTTATTTTATATTGAACATTATTTTATTGATCGGGGAATATTTATAAAACATATTCATTCTTTAATACAAAAATTTGATTATAAGGCACTTTGTTTAGGAATTAAAATGATTATTCAATATATTATAAATTCTTTGAATATGAAGAAGTGGGTGGGTCCCAATTAAATATATCCCCTTGATGCGTCATTAGTCTCATTAGGTGAATTAGTAATATATCATAAAATT
This sequence comes from Viscum album, assembly GCA_963277665.1. Taxonomy (NCBI): domain Eukaryota; kingdom Viridiplantae; phylum Streptophyta; class Magnoliopsida; order Santalales; family Viscaceae; genus Viscum; species Viscum album. Next base: position 1,811,379,812 of record OY728132.1, read on the forward strand.
AGTTGTCCAAACAAAATGAGTTTGTACCCCGTAGATTTAAACACTCTTTTTAAATGTCATGATGGAAGAGGTATTAGGTTCTAGAGACATAACATCCAATAATTAATAATTTCCTTCAATAATAATTTAGTTATTATTATCCATGATATTTTCAAAATGATATTATCTATTGATGCATTTTGTTATCTGTTTATTAATTAAAATCCATGTGTTTTTAGTTATTTATCATTCCATATGGATCATGCCTTATATAATTTGGATATCCAAATTATTGATTAAATATAATGTATGTTCAATTATTTCCCTTTCCATATTGATTATTATTTATTGATTCTTGATAGCCTCCACTATACTTAAACCGTACTAAGAATATGAGATCACTCTTATTTTGATTCCTTCCTTAGAAATCTAAAAATTTTACTATGTATGATAAGAAATAATATGCTAGATGGAATAATGTGATTCTAGAAAAAATATATTTTAATTTGTGTTTCCAAATGTAATATAGGAATAATATATGAATATAGTTTACAAAGACTACTAAACTATCTGACCCGTTATGATTTTATTCATTTTATCATATGATAATGTAATAAATCATAAACTGACTATCGACTACTATGTTCAGGATCACAAAACATTAATCTCACTATCATTTATATAGAAAATCTATATTTGAAAATGAATGAAATTGAAAAAAACATAGTGTTATTCTTGAAAAGAAAATAACAAATATAAAACAATTATTTATTCCTATGATAGAAGGGTAAATCATTGAAATCTAATCATATAAAATATATATATCATTTCGTTCGTTAAATATTATTTTTTAGATATCATTGGATGCTTATTAAAATCAATTTAGATAACACAAATGTATATTTCTTTCATTCAAATCATGGATTTAAAATAAATTTAACACACATGATGTCCATTATAAATTTATAATGTATTATAATCACTATTTTAAAAAAAATTAATTTATAGAGTGTAGTTTTCAATTTAATGAGAAATTATTTATTCTAGGGAAATATATAAATATTATCCAAATCATGCTATGAGGACGATGAATGGACACCTGAAGCATATGGATTTATCAAAACAAATACCTATTATGGTATATATATTAATAATTACATATAAAAACCTATTTAAAACTATTTTAATTATTTTACTTGATGTTTTTTAGTGTCACAAACAAAAAAATGGTAATGATTATCCATGTTAAATTTTTAAATTTAGAAAATATTTCATGTACCATAAATCAACAGACATCCCTAAATAGGTAATTATAATAGAAATTCATATTTTATTTAAAATAATTTTTAATATATTTTGTCTATATTTTCCCATTAGTACCAGTATTTCCAAGAGTCCGTGATCAAATCTAGAAGTATATTTTTTTCGAGATGAGTGATCAGAGCACATGATGTTAGAATTTTTTCCATCATCAAGTTGAGGTGATTACATATTATGTATTTGATATAGTACATATTATGACCATAGATATATATTTGGGATGAAAGGAATTAATACCATAATTCATATATACTATTTTTTCTAAAATAAAATTCTTGTAGTATTAGAAATCTATTGGTTATATTTTTTCCAAAACCAATATTTCAAATTTTCATCCAAATATTTTTTCAGATTCAATCATCCTATCATTCCGAAATAATTTAAACCCCACTATATATTTTATACCTCTCTTGAGTGATTCTATAAAGTTGATGATAATCCCCCCACATGTGTTTCCTCTTCCTAATGACAATAGTATGAAAGACTTGATTGACTGTGTCATAAATTTTCTACATCATTATGGTAAACAATTTTTGGGACACTCTTGGTACAAACTCCATTCAAATTCATTACTTTTTATTACTATGTGATATGGCCATGACTATTATGGAATGATGATCTGAGAGAAGAAAAAAAAGCATCTCGATAACAAACCAAAATTTCATGGTAAATAAATTTAGAATATGCAGAATTTGAGAGTAGCGAGCCATATCAGAATATTAGGGGAACAACCTCTTTAAATAAGGTTTAAACTTCCAAATTCTTTAACTTCTTCTATAGATAAATTCTATATTAAATTAAACCTTCCATATAAATTTAATGAACCTATATCTCATGTGAGTACTTCAATTTTTCTGTTGTTACTATATTTTTTAAATACTTCTATAGGTTATATGATCATTTATCAATTGACTATTAATGTCCTTAAAAATTTTCACTAAAATCCATTTTAATGAAAATAATATGAGTTACTAGAAACTAAAAAACCTTTTGGTGAAAACCCTATAAAGCAAGAATAATTTGAGTTGTGTCTCATGGAGATGTTTTATCCAGGGTTTAACTCTATGAATTATAGTAGAGCTAGTAACATGTCAGAATATTCTCATTATTGTGAGACATTAGACTTAGAGGACACTAATAAGGTAACATGAAGAGGGAAATGGGTTATGGATCCAAACAAATTTGAATATATCATATAAACTTTTAGGATGAAGTTCACCCCTGTGAGTGAAATCGTGTGTTACATATGGTTGTTTTCTGCATTAAAAAAATGTTAGGAATTTTTCATCTATTTTAGTACTATATTCATGATAGTATTCCCTTGAGTACAATAACTATAGGCTAGAAGGGCTGAAAATTTAGTAATGAAGAAACCTTACAGAAAATGGGGGATCAATTGAAGAATTATTCTATTTTTTGAATGTGATTTGATATTAGTGACCCTTATTTGGGGAAGATACTTCCATGATCTAAGACTAATAATTTACATTTTGTGTTTTATTTTCAATCGATGGGTTTTTAATAAATTTTTGGGACCTATTAAAGTTATTTCCACCTCCACAATAGTGAAACATGATGGATTACTTTAATTTCATGTTTGATACAATGAAAGACATGAAAATTAAAGATAATGTAAATAATAATAGTGATTACTCACCCATATCTAGGGAAAATTATGAAATTATAAATGAGGAATTAATTATTAGTTAATTTGAATCAGGGTAGGAATTTTAAAATTTTGAGAGGTCGGCTGATCTCTACATGGTAATGATTTCTTTAACCAATTTTTTCCTCTTTGCATATATATGACTAGTAATTCATTACCTTTATATTGTTTCTAGGTAAATATAACATTGTTCATTTTTTAGTGATCTATAGTTCATTTTTGATGTATTAGATTCAACCACATATCAATATGACACCTGATGTGGCTCATATAAATCAAAGTGTGTGTTTTTACATTAAAAATTATTTTATACTAAAAGATGTATCCCATTTTGAAAACATGGAAAATGATATCTTAATTCCCTAATATATCATAAAAAAAATATCCCTTATTCATTTCTGGAATATAGGTATCACCCACACATCAATCTAACACACAAAATGGCCATTATGCCTCAAATACTTGTATTCAATATAAAATTCTCATTTTTTTAAAAACATGATTTTCATAGCCAAAACTAAGAAAATGAGATCATATTGTCCTAATATATTTGTAAAATGATACGTAGAATAGGTTTTATGTATATGAACCAATAGTATGTTAATATGACACACGATGTGTTTGTTTTGACTCAAAATTTGTGTTTTCAATATAAAAGTCTTATTATAGTATATAAATGATCGAAATACCAAAAAATGGGAAAATTATACTTATTTTCTTTATACCACTAAAAACTTATCCATAATTCAATTTTTACTTGTAGGAAATGACCAAATATCAATCTAACACATGATATGGACAGTATGACTTAAAGTGTATATTTTCATTATAAAAATGATAATTTAGTCTAAAACATGAATTACATAGAAAAAACAACGTAAACGATCATATATTATCATAATTAATTATTAAAACAATGCCTAATTAATTTTCATGTGTAGGGATTTATCATACATTAATATGACATTTGAGGTGACTGGTATGTCTCAAAGTGCTTTTTTTCAATATAAAAGTGTCATTTTGGCCAAAAATGTGATTCATATAGCCAAAGCATAGTAGAAAAAGATCATATTGTCTTAATACTTGAGAAACATTATCCGTAATTCATTTTAAATTAGTAGGATTCACCCTGGAATCAATTTGAGACATGATGTTGCAAGTATGACTCAAAGTTGGGTTTTTAACATAAAAGTGTCATTTTAATATAAAACACATGTCACATATCCAAAACCAATCAAACAAGATCATATTTTCTTGATACTTAGGAAAAACAATTCATGATTCATTTTTTATGTGTTGGAATCAACCACACAAGAATCTGGCACATGATATGCCTAATGTGACTCAAAGTACATGTTTTCAAATTTAAAAAGTGTCATTTTACTCTAAAATGTACATTGCTAAGAAAAAATAGATAAAATAATTTTTTATTGTCCTATTACATTATTAAAATGATCCATAATTAATTTTTGATGTGTTGGAATTGATCAAACATCAATCGAACCCATGATGTGTTTGATATGACTCAAAGTGTGTGTTTAAATATAAGAATAATTTTAGTCTAATACACAATTCACATAGAAAAAAATTCATTAATGAATCTTGGATTGTCTTAATACATTATGCTAATTTCCCAAAATTCATTTTTTATGTATAGAAATAGAACACACTTCAATCAGAAACACGACATGTTGGGTATGATTCAAGGAGCATCTTTTCAATATAAAAGTATAATTTTAGCATCAAAAATGATTCACAAATCCAAAACTATGAAAATGAGCTCAGATTTTTCTATCTTTTTTTAAAAAAAAATAGATAATACTATTTTTTATAGGAATTTACCACATATCAATTTTATACTTGACATAAATAGTATGGCTCAAATTCCATGTTTCCATTATAAAAGTGGAATTTTACTCTAAAACATGCATAACATAGTCCAAATATATAAAATGAGCTCAAATATCCTTGATTCTGTTGTAAAATGATACATAATACATTTTTTATGTGTATAAATTGACCACACATCAACTTTATTGTTGATATAGTTTGTAACACCCCAAGCTTCTACGGTACGCTTCTCTTTGAATAATGTGATAGCGTGTGTTGTACACAACACCGAGTTCTAACACACCATAACCAATCAAACTAGTCGTTATGAATAGTAATACCTACTTTTTTACATTTTATATTTTAAAATGGACTTCATTTTTGGATTTGGAATATCGAATTTAGACTAAGGTGAATTTCTGGTACTTTTCGGATAACTTTCATATTTTGATGAATAGTGAAAATTACTAAAATTTAATTAAAAACAACTTTTTTAATCAAAATAATAATAGTGATAAATTATGTGTTTTAGTGGTTTTAAAGTATATTTAGAATATATTTTTACCATTTAATATACTTTTGGTCATCGGACATAATCTTACAATTAAACTGAACATAAACAAGTGTCAATCTTTTGATAGTTATTATCTCTTAAAAACACGCTTTTTGTTTTGGCAGCGGGAATTAATTTTAAATTAATTTCTGCCACTTCTATGTTTTGAATTTAGAAAAATGGATTCCATATTTGGAATCATGATTTCCAAATTGTGTAAATAGGTAACATTTATTTTTAGACATTTTGAATAATTACTGTGGTAAATATTTTGTTTACCATTGTTAATGGTAAATCTGGTAAATAAGGGTTAAAAAATAATATTATAATAATACTAAATTACACTAAAACGTGTCCTAGCCTTATTGGTTGATACATGATCGACCATAGTCCTCTTTGGGTCGATTTTGGGACCCCATGGTGCCACTTGTAGGTGATAGGGACACTTTTTTTTAATTAAGTTAAAATGAATACAAAAATGACACAAGCATATATCTTTTAGAAAAACAATTTTTACATAGGGTTATATATGTTGGATTTTAGATTATAAATATTAATTAGAAAGATAAGAATATTTACTACATAATTATACTTTATTTAAAATTTTTAGACATTAAATAATTTTATTTATTTATGACACAATGATGATATAGTAATTACTATAATAGTGAAAAATTAAAATAATTGATATTATAAATACCCAAATAAATATAATATAAAACTTTTAATGAATTAAACTAATTTTCTAGGATAATATGATATATTAGGATAGATTTAATTGAATTTTTTTGAAGTAATAAATCTGTTATGAGTTTCAAAAAAATCAACTATTGAATAGTGTCAAAATTGACATAAAAGATTTCTTAAAAAAAATATTATATTATAAATTGATATTAAATTCCTAAAAATCTAAGGCTCAACCAAGAGACTTATATCATGATAGTTTCATCATTAATGGATTAATTGGAGGTCTCTTGGATGTATATAGTGTGTTTATTTAACATATTATATAAAAATACAAAGAGACATTGTAAAAGTGAAACTAATTAATTTAGAGTTAATACTTAAAGACAAGGTTAATATAAGTACCCAATCCTGTCTAAATTATATTGGTTGAGTTGTTTTCGACCTATCCCCACATTAAAATTTTAATAATCATATTTTTAGCCATTGGAAACCGAGTATGAATTTATTATAAACTAATATCTCTAGGTTTTCCAAAGGTGCCCCTCACCCCTCTTATAAAAGGTCACACCTCCTTCTCATTTGTTCACACCTTAAAAGCCTTTTGGTTCGGCCAAACTCTGCCCAAATACTCTCCCAACTTCCCTCACTACAACCTAGATGCCTTAGTTTGATAATAAAGCCAACCTAAGGATCCCTTTTGATCAAATCAAAAGGAAGAACCTGAAGAAGAGGTAATGATTTCACCACCCATTTCCATGTTCATTTCTTCTTCCACTTCTTCTTCCTATGTTGTTACCATTATAAAATAATAATTCTAGTATCATATATATACTGTGATTTTATTATGAATATGGTACAACCATATTCAGTATTCTATCCACCCTTTGAATAACATGTCACCATACGTGCGTACGTACGGCTTACCGTCTCCACGTCGTGGTGTAATTGTTATTCAATATAATATTATTTGGATGGGTATAATGATGATGTGTAACTCATGAAAATAATAAATATAACATGTTAATTATTCTGTATATATGATATACCATCCATTTATATATTATTTTAATATCAAAAGAATGATATTGTCGCTCGTGCGTACGTACGGACTACCGTGTCTACGAACGCGATGAGATTCATTCTCCATCGTAACCATTAAAGTATAATTATCATTTGATGATTTAAAAATGATGTTTAAGGACTTGATATCATTATGGATATTAATAATATACAACCTATCCTTTACAAACATGTCTTACGTAACAAAACATATAAAAGAAAACAAGTAAGTTAACACCTGAAACAACGATAATACTAAGATATTATTATCAAATCAATATTAAAAGATCATATATGATACCATATTAATGTATATGATTCTTGTATAGTTTAATAACAATTATTTCACCATTATACAGGAGTTTAACCTACCCCAACCAAGGAAAATTACAAGGTAAGGGTTATTTCACAATCTCTTCATTATCCGAGGTTGTTTATACATAATAATCTACTGGGATATCTTTATCATCCACATCCATGTTTCTTCAAATGTATTTCAAAACATTTTTATTATTTACAAGAATATGGGTTAAAGTCATTTATACCCTTGTTTGACTTTTTATAAGAGGAATCTTTATGTCGTTTTCAAAACAAGGTCCTTTTTAACCTTTTCGACAGAATTAAGGTAAGAATGTTTTTTTAACTTATACGGTGGGTGCGGTTATTTTCCGCCATTATAAAATCTTTAAATCTTTCCTTACAATAATATAAGAATATTTTCAAAGAAATTGTTTTATTTTATATGTCTCTTAAATGATTTCAAAAATAGAAAGAGATATTTCTCTAAAAAGTGTTTTGATTTGATCTATGTCAACATCCTTTGATGGATTTTACGCTTATTTAAAGTTCATTTATTATGATACAAAACTTCTATAATGTATTGAAGGTTTTATGATATGTTTGACTGTGGATGTGCTATTTTTATACCATTCATAGTTTATGGTGAAATTATTGACATTTCGTATGCTAGTTTTAATACGAATGTTTGTGTTATGTTTAAACCTTTTCATATGGGAATGCATTAAACTTAATATGTGACAGGTGGAGCCCGCTATAGCTCCTCGATGCATCAGTAGTTCTCATTAGACAAACTAGTGTCTTGGCACAAGGCCTTGACAAAATCTATTTTGTAGTCTTGGCACAAGGCCTTAGCTATGTGGTTATGATAGTCTGGAATTATGCATTCCATCATTATGAAAGTGGTTATTGATTTTACATGTGATTATTCGATTAGTAGAATATCCATGTGAATAAGTAAATGGAATTATTTCATTTTACTTTTTCTATACTATGTTGAAGTTCAAGTTTAAAAGGCTTTTTTTAGTAATGCATTGCCTTAAATGTTTATGCTTATTTTGAATGTTCCGCTATATTGTTATCCTTACTAGGAATTTGAGCTCACCCCTTTTCTATATTTTATTTTTCCCAGGATGTGAAGAAGTAAGTTATGAATGACCTGCAGGGATATAATGAGGGGATAATAGTGTGGACTGCGGAGACATTATGTTGTTGTAGTAGTTTTTCATTTTATGATGTAATGTAAAACTTATGAATATATCTAGTGTTTCCAAGGCTACTAAACCAATCGGTCGTTCGAGATTTGATCTTTCTTGTGATCATGCCAATGTTATGTAATAATGCACCGACTCTGGGTAACTAGGTTCGGGGCGTTACAGTTGGTATTAGAGGAAGTTTAGTACAAACCTTGGAAGCTAGATTTAGATAAACTCTGATTAGAGCACGTAGACCTAAGATGAACTTTGAGGAATAGTATAGAAGAACTTCCTAGAATTTTGGTATTGTAGAGATTTTGTGAGTTTTCCGAGAAATACATCCCTATCTGGATACGAGCAGGTAGAGGCGGCTCTGGCACAGATGTACCTAGGGGTAAAACCTGAAAACACCGCTTTGAGCTAGACTCGAACGGGAACTGGTGCACGACAACGAGCCTTGTTGCACTCTTGGTTATGACACTCCCGGGGGATATGCTTAGGATAACTCTCATTTTCATTACAAATCATTATGAAGGGTTTATGAGTATATACTTCCTCAAAGAAAACATTTTTATGATTATGGATTATATCCATAAATAGTTCAATTTATGTTAAGTGTTTTATAAGTATGGGATTATGTATTTTGATTTATAATCTGATCTAGTTTATACCATTGTTTAGAAATGGCGTCTAGTGGAAGAAATGGAAACCGTATCAATGCACGCACTCCATGTAGGGATTTCCCTCCTGCTCAAGATAATTATAGTGGGGCTGGTGATGCAACTGGTGCCGATCAGCTAATCACCATACTGGGACAACTTACTCAGGTTATGAATAATAACCTTACCCGTATGGAGCACCCTGATCCACAGTGTGGAGGATAAATATTAGATCAATTCATGAGGCAACAACCACCAACGTTCAATGGGAGTACAAATCCCTTAGTAGCTGAGCAATGGATAAATTCCCTAGAGAAAATATTTCAGGCTTTGGGGAGCAGTGAAATGGAAAAAGTTATCATGGCAGTTTACCGCCTCATTGGAGATGTTGATCAATGGTGGTCATTGATTCAAAACATGAAGTAAGATGATTAAGTATCAAATATGGAATGGAGGGAGTTCAAAGATCTGTTTTTAGAAAAAATAATTTCCTCGCGACCATCGAGCAGATATGGAAAGGCAATTTCTGAGTCTGAGACAAAAGGAGGATGAGAATGTCACAAAGTATGAGGCTAACTTTACAAGGTTAGCAAGGTATGATGAAGATTATATACGTAACCCAAGAAGTAAGATTGATCATTTCTTTGATGGGTTAAAACCATTTCTTCGTCGAGCATTAGTCTCACAATCCTTTTCGTCGTATGAAGACATCGTCTCATGTGCTATCAAGACCGAAAAGGAATTCTCTAAGTCTTATGACTTTAAAGCAAAGAAAGAGAAGAAGATACCTGCTGATAAATCTGGGAATGGAAATAAGGGGAATAAGGGAAAGGTTGAATATCCATCTTGTGGTAAATGCGGGAAGAAACATCCTGGTACTTGCTTGAAGGGAATGGGAGTCTGTTACAAGTGTGGTGAAAAAGGCCACCAAGATCGTGATTGCAAGGGGAATAAGGAAGCTACCAACGTTCAGTGCTACAATTGCAGGGAGATGGGGAATTATGCAAATGCATGTCCTAAGCATCAGGAGAACTTACCTTAGAAAAGGCCAAGGGATCAAGGCCAGGCTTATGCTATCACTACTGCTGAGGTAGAACCTCCGAAAGACGTGGTGGCAGGTAATTTAATGGTTTCCTCAAGTTTAGTAAATGCATTATTTGATTCTAGATCATCACATTGTTTCATATCTTCCCAGTTTTCTAGGAAAATTAGATATTTCCAATTTGATTTAATAAGGGAGTTGTCAATTAAAACTCCTAAGGGAAGTATCATTGCAACAATGTTTTGTGAATCAGTCCCCATTAGAGCACATAAATGTTCTTTATCTGCTGATCTCATCGTCATACCTATGATTGAGTTTGATATAATCCTCGGTATGGACTGGCATTCGGACTATGAAGCGAAGATTTATTGTAAGAAGAAAGAGGTTACGATTCTTGATGATAATGATAAGAAACACCTTATCTTTAGAGCAGAATCGTCACCACCTAATTCTTATTTAGATCCACCCCCAGTAGCTCAACATAATTTAATTATTGGGGAGGAAGAGAATGAAATAACTGTCAGTGAGGAAAGGAATGTTCAAATAGAGGATGTACCTGTTGTGAAAGAATTTGTAGATGTATTTCCGGAAGATTTACCTGGACATCCTCCAGAACGAGAAGTTGAGTTTTCAATTGATTTGATTCATGGATCAAGGCCTATATCGAAGACCCCTTATAGAATGGCCACTATAGAATTAGTTGAACTAAAGACACAACTAGAGGAATTGAGTAATAATGGATTTATTCTCCCTAGTGTTTCTCCATGGGGAGCCCCTGTTCTTTTTGATAAAAAGAAAGATGGATCTATGAGGTTATGTATCGACTACAGGGAGATCAATGCTATAACAATAAAGAACAAGTATCCCCTACCACGCATTGATGATTTATTTGACCAACTGTATGGATCTCAATACTTTTCAAATATTGACCTTTGATCTGGATACCATCAGTTGTGTGTGATGAAGGAAGACATTCCGAAGACAGCATTTCGAACCAGGTACGGGCATTACGAGCTTACCGTAATGCTGTTTGGATTGACTAATGCACCCTCTGTATTCATGGATCTGATGAATAGAGTTTTCAAGGAGTATCTCGATGAATTTTTTGTGGTATTTATTGATGATATCTTGGTATACACCAAAACCTACGAAGATCATGAAAATCACTTGCGCATTATCTTGAAGACTTTGAGGAGGCATGAATTATATGGGAAATTTAGCAAGTGTGAATTCTGGCTTCATGAGATTTCTTTTCTTGGCCATATCGTCTCTAAAGATGGAATCTCTGTTGATCCTTCTAAGACCAAGGCAATCCAAGAATGGCCAGCACCTACGAGTATAACTGAGGTACGCAGTTTTATTGGTTTGGCAGGTTCTTATCGACGTTTGTCCAGAATTTTTCCCGATTGGCTAACCCATTAACGAAGCTCACACGTAAAGGGGTTAAATTTGTTTGGACAAAAGAGTGTGAATAATGTTTCAAAGAACTAAAGAGAAGATTAGTCAATGCTCCTATATTGACTCTACCATCGGGGAATGATGGGTTCGTTATTTATAGTGATGCATCAAAGAAAGGACTTGGTTGTGTCCTTATGAAGAATGATAGAGTTATTTCCTATGCATCACGACAGTTGAAAATTCATGAACAAAACTATCCTAATCACGATCTCGAGTTAGCAGTTGTGATCTTTTCTTTGAAGATAAGGAGGCACTACCTCTATGGTGAAAAATGTGAGATTTATACTAATCACAAGAGTTTGAAGTATATTTTCTCACAAAGAGAACTCAAAATGAGGCAAAGGAGATGGCTTGAATTACTCAAGGATTATGATTGCATGATACACTACCACCCGGGGAAAGAAAACAAGGTGGCAGATGCTTTGAGTAGAAAATACCATGGAGTTTTGAACAATATGAGAATTGAAAGGGATCCAATTTTCATGGATCTAGTGAAGATGGACATGAGAATAACCAGGGAAGGTGAAACATCAATGCTTTTTCAAATGGTTGCCAAACCATCTTTACTAGAAAGGATTAAGAGTTCTCAGACCGATGATGATGAATTCCAAAAGAATATTAATGCTGTGAATGATGGGAGATTGAGAGACTTTGTGTATGAAGATGGAATTTTGAGATTCTGGAAGAGACTTTGTGTTCCCGATATACCTGATCTAAAAAGGGTATTGTTGGATGATGCTCATAGTTCCAATTTCTCTATACAACCTGGGAGCACCAAAATGTATAGAGATTTGAAGGAACATTTTTGGAGGGACAACATGAAGAGGGAGATTGCTGATTTTGTGTCAAGATGTATGGTTTGTCAACAAGTGAAAGATGGAAGGCAACAGCCTGGAGGAGTCATGCAACCTCTTCCCATACCAGAGTGGAAATGGGACAATATTACGATGGACTTTGTCATGGGGCTACCAAAGACTCCTAGAAGGAATGATGAAATATGGGTTATTGTTGATCATCTTACCAAGTCAGCACATTTTCTTGCTATAAGAGAAGATCTACCCCTGGAACGTCTAGCAAGAATATATATTAATGAAGTTGTGAGACTTCATGGAGTACCCCTATCGATTGTTTCGGATCGTGATCCCCGTTTTACTTCAAGATTTTGGAAAAGTCTTCAGAATTCCCTGGATACTGAACTTCATTTGAGCACTACTTACCACCCTCAGACAGACGGACAATCAGAACGGACCATTCAGACCATAGAGGACATGTTGAGATCTTGCTCACTTGACTTTCAGGGTATGTGGGATCAATATTTACCACTGGTAGAATTTTCCTATAAAAATAGCTTCCATTCGAGTATTCAGATGGCACCATATGAAGCGTTATACGGAAAGAGATGTCGTACACCAACCTGTTGGGATGACTTTGGTGAAAGAAAACTTGTAGGCCCAGAACTGGTGGAGGAAACGGTGGAAAAGGTGAAGGTAATCCAAAATCACATCAAAGCAGCTCAAAGTAGGCAGAAGAGCTATGTTGATAATCGAAGGAAGGATTTGTAATTTCAAGTCAGTGATCATGTTTTCCTGAAAGTATCTCCATGGAAGGGAGTCATACGTTTTGGTAAGAAAGGTAAATTGAGTCTCAAGTACATCGGACCTTTCAAAATTCTAGAACGAATTGGGGTTGTGGCTTACCGATTGGTAGTGCCGCCAAGTCTCTCCAATGTTCATGATGTGTTCCACGTATCTCTGTTGAGGAAATACATGCCTGACCCAACGCATGTACTCACCTATGAGGAATTAGAACTGGAACCCGATCTTTCATATTGTGAATAGCCCGTCAGGATTCTTGATACGAGAGAACAAGTACTGAGAAACCGGACGACGCGTCTGGTAAAAGTTTTGTGGAGAAACCATAAGATGGAAGAGGCAACGTGGGAACCCGAGGAACTTATGATGAAGAACCACCCGAGTCTTTTCATGCGGTAGTATTCAAGAAATTTCGAGGACGAAATTATTTGAAGGAGGGGAGAATGTAACACCCCAAACTTCTACGGTACGCTTCTCTTTGAATAATGTGATAGCGTGTGTTGTACGCAACACCCAGTTCTAACACACCATAACCAATCAAACTAGCCGTTATGAATAGTAATACCTACTTTTTGAAATTTTATATTTTAAAATGGACTTCATTTTTGGATTTGGAATATCGAATTTAGCCTAAGGTGAAATTCTGGTACTTTTCGGATAACTTTCATATTTTGATGAATAGTGAAAATTACTAAATTTTAATTAAAAACAACTTTTTAAATCAAAATAATTAATAGTGATAAATTATGAATTTGAGTGGTTTTAAAGAATATTTAGAATATATTTTTACCATTTAATATAATTTTGGTCATTGGACATAATTTTACAATTAAACTAAACATAAACAAGTGTCAATCTTTTGATAGTTATTATCTCTTAAAAACACGCTTTTTGTTTTGGCAGCGGGAATTAATTTTAAATTAATTTTTTCCACTTCTGTGTTTTGAATTTAGAAAAATGGATTCCATATTTGGAATTAGGATGTACAAATTGTGTAAATAGGTAACTTTTATTTTTAGACATTTTGAATAATTACTGTGGAAAATATTTTATTTACCATGGTTAAGGGTAAATCTGGTAAATAAGGGTTAAAAAATAATATTATAATAATAATAAATTACCCTAAAACGTGTCCTAGCCTTATTAGTTGATACATGTTCGACTATAGGCATCTTTGGGTCGATTTTGGGACCCCATGGTGCCACTTGTAGGTGATAGGGACACTTTTTTTTAATTAAGTTAAAATGAATACAAAAATGACACAGGCATATATCTTTTAGAAAAACAATTTTTACATAGGGTTATATATATTGGATTTTAGATTATAAATATTCATTAGAAAGATAAAATTATTTCATAAATAATTATATTTTATTTATAATTTTTATACATTAAATAATTTAACTTATTTATGACACAATGATGATGTAGTAATTACTATAATAGTGAAAAATTAAAATAATTGATATTATAAATATCCAAATAATTATAATATTAAACTTTTGATGAATTAAACTAATTTTCTAGGATAATATGATATATTAGGATTGATTTAATTGACTTTTTTTGAAGTAATCAATCTGTTATGAGTTTCAAAAAAATCAACTATTGAATAGTGTCAAAATTGACATAAAAGAGTTCTTAAAACAAATATTATATTATAAATTGATATTAAATTCCTAAAAAATCTAAGGATCGGACAAGAGACTTATATCATGATATTTTCATCATTAATGGACCACTTGGGGGTCGCTTGGATGCATATAGTAAGTTTATTAAACATATTATATAAAAATACAAAGAGACATTGTAAAAGTGAAACTAATTAATTTAGAGTTAATACTTAATGATATGGTTAATATAAGTACCCAAACCTGTCTAAATTCTATTGGTTGAGTTTTTTTCGACCTATCCCCACCTTAACATTTAAATAATCATCTTTGGAGCCATTGGAAACCGAATATGAATTTATTATAAACTAATATCTCTAGCTTTTCCAAAGGTGTCCCTCACCCCTCTTATAAAAGGTCACACCTCCTTCTCATTTCTTCACACCTTCAAAGCCTTTTGGTTCGGCCAAACTCTGCCCAAATACTCTCCCAACTTCCCTAACTACATCCTAGGGGCCTTAGTTGGATCATAAAGCCAACCTAAGGAGCCCTTTTGATCAAATCAAAAGGAAGAACCCGAAAAAGAGGTAATGATTTCACCACCCTTTTCCATGTTCATTTCTTCTTCCACTTCTTCATCCTTTGTTGTTACCACTATAAAATAATAATTCCAGTATAATATATATACTGTGATGTTATTATAAATATGGTACAACCATATTCAGTATTCTATCCACCCTTTGAATAACATGTCACCATACGTGCGTACGTACGGCTTACCGTCTCCACGTCGTGGTGTAATTGTTATTCAATATAATATTATTTGGATGGGTATAATAATGATGGTAACTCATGTAAATAATAAATATAACATGTTAATGATTCTATATAAATGATATACAATCCATTTATATATTATTTTAATATCAAAAGAATGATATTGTCGCTCGGGCGTACGTACGGACTACCATCTCCACGAACGCGATGAGATTCATTCTCCATCATAACCATTAAAGTATAATTATCATTTGATGATTTAAAAATGATTTTTGAGGACTTGATGTCATTCTGGATATGAATAATATACAACCTATCCATTACAAACATGTCTTACGTAACAAAACATATAAAATAGAATAATATACAACCTATCCATTACAAACATGTCTTACGTAACAAAACATATAAAATAAAACAAGTAAGTTAACACCCGAAACAACGATAATACTAAGATATTATTATCAAATCAATATTAAAAGATCATATATGATATCATATTAATGTATATGATTCATGTATAATTTAATAACAATTATTTCACCATTATACATGAGGTTAACCTACCCCAACCAATGAAAAGTACAAGGTAAGGGTTATTTCACAATCTCTTCATTATCCGAGGTTGTTTATACATAATAATCTACTGGGATCTCTTTATCATCCACATCCATGTTTCTTCAAAATGTATTTCAAAACATTTTTATAATTTACAATAATATGGGTTAAAGTCATTTATAACCTTGTTTGACTTTTTATAAGAGGAATCTTTCCGTCGTTTTCAAAACAAGGTCCTTTTTAACCTTTTCGACAGAATTAAGGTAAGAATGTTTTTTTAACTTATACAGCAGGTGCGGTTATTTTCCGCCATTATAAAATATTCAAAGCTTTCCTTACAAGATTATAAGAATATTTTCAAAGAAATTTTTTTATTTTATATGGATCTTAAATGATTTCAAAAATAGAAAGAGATATTTCTCTAAAAAGTGTTTTGATTTCATCTATGTCAACATCCTTTGATGGATTTTATGCTTATTTGAAGTTGATTTATTATGATACAAAACTTCTATAATGTATTGAAGGTTTTGTGATATGTTTGACTGTGGATGTGCTATTTTTATACCATTCATAGTTTATGGTGAAATTATTTACATTTCGTATGCTAGTTTTAATATGAATGTTTCTGTTATGTTTAAACCTTTTCATATGGGAATGCATTGGACTTAATATGTGACGGGTGGATCCCGCTATAGCTCCTAGATGCATCGGTAGGTGTCATGAGACAAACTAGTGTCTTGGCACAAGGCCTTGACAAAATCTTATTTGTAGTCTTGGCACGAGGCCTTGGCTATGTGGTTATGATAGTCTGGCATTATGCATTCCAACATTATGAAAGTGGTTATTGATTTTGCATGTGATTATTCGATTAGTAGAATATCCATGTGAATAAGTAAATGGAATTATTTCATTTTACTTTTTCCATACTATTTTGAAGTTCAAGTTAAAAAGGCTTTTGTTTTAGTAATGCATTGCCTTAAATGTTTATGCTTATTTTGAATGTTCCGCTATATTGTTATCCTTACTAGGCATTTGAGCTCACCCCTTTTCTATGTTTTATTTTTCCCAGGATGTGAAGAAGTAAGTTATGAATGACCAGTATAGATATTATGAGGGGATAATAGTGTGGACTGTGGAGACATTATGTTGTTGTAGTAGTTTTCCATTTCATGATGTAATGTAAAACTTAGGAATATATCTAGTGTTTCCAAGGCTACTAAACCAATCGGTCTTTCGAGATTTGATCTTTCTTGTGATCATGCCAATGTTTTGTAATAATGCACCGACTCTAGGTAACTAGGGTCGGGGCGTTACATAGTTAGCATGACTCAAAGTTGTTTTTTCAATATAAAACATGCCATTTTAGACCAAAATATGATTCACATAGGCAAAACCAAGAAAAAAAGTACACATTATCTTGAAACACAAGTTAAATGATCCATAATTCATTTATTCCACATAGGAATCGACCACTCATAAATCAGCCACATGATGTGACATGTTTGACTAAATGTTTTTATTTTCAATTTAAAGGTTTTCTTTATGTCTGAAATATGATTCATATAGAAAAAAATGATCATACGATCTAGGATTTTCCTGATAATTTTGGAAAATGATCCATAATTGTTTTTTGAGATATTGGAATCAACTGCACATCAATATCTCACATCATGCAGTTTTAATTTCTTAAAGAGTGAATTTTTTCAATATATAAGAGTCATTTTATAATAAAATGTGATTTACAAATCCATAATTGACCAAACAAATCTAAATGTATTGCCTCTCTAGTAAAATGTTACATAATTAATTTTTATAAAAATGGGATTGATTACACATAAATCAGACATATGATGTTGCCAATATGACTCAAGGTGTGTGTGTTTAATATAAAAGTTTAATTTTTATGTAAAATGAAAGCCTCATTGTCAAGACCAAGGAATTTTTTTTCAAACACTAGGAATATGATTCATATTTGTAAAAGGGAGTCTTGGGAAGCAAGAATGGGTACCCCAAGATATAGCATTACTAAAGGAAGTAGATGGCGGTACTATCTATGGTCATGGATCATTTTCAATTCCTAGTTCATGTCAAACTCTTCCTTGGATTTTGGTTCTTCACTCTTATGCCAATTCATCCTAGTGAAGTGTTTTTTATGATGTTTTAGGAGGTGATGTTTGAGAATCTAATGGTGTTCCAGGGGGTGTGACCTGTGTAGACTTCTCTCCTTCCATTGGGGTGTTGTTCAAGATGTTCTCAATTTTTTTGATGTTCATTGTGGTTCAATTGTGATTGGGTTTTTTGGATTTTCTTCTTGTTGGTATTGACATATGCTCGTACGCACCTCTAGCTTCAAAAATCATTGCCCCTTTTCAGGTTGGTTGGGTGAGATGGGTTCAGCAGAGGTTTTGGGATCTATTCATGCGAGCGATGGGTGTGCTATGAGGAATGTCTAGGGTTGTCTTCTCCCTTTTTTTACTCCCTTGAATTTTGGTTTTACATTTTTTCTACATCTGTTCAAGGTGATTCCAATTCATTATTGGTAATGATGAAGTGATTTTGTTCTGTAAGTCATGATACTACCTGGTGTTTATACCAGTTATTATGTGGTGGAAATGACAAGAGGGGCGTTCTGGTTCGTGGCTTGAGGTTCCTACAACTCACATGGTTAACGATGTTTTTATTTCTGAGGTGGTGATACGGTGACCTGTTTGAATGATAATTATAGTTTCATGTTGAATTTCGACTCTTGAATGGTGGTTTATGGTCTTATGATTTTCACTTTATTGTGGTGGTATCGAGGCTAAAACATGATTCCCATTCCTCTTTATTATAATTTATATTATTTTGTAATCTACCATTATCTTTTATCTACCTTTTCACTAGTTTTGGTATGTCTTAATTTGTTTGTGACATCCCCACTTCTTCACAAAGTGTTTATTCATCAAATAAAAAAACTGATTTGGATCTAATTAACAATTCATAATAAAATTATTAATTAATAATCTAGTTAATAATTTATAATATAATTAACAATATAAAAATTAATAACATAAATAATACTATAAATGATAATATAAAATATATTTACTTTAAATTAACATAATTTATCATATGTGGATTATATAAAAATACAGTAATGAGTACTTTTTTTATATCCTATTACTAAAATAAATATTGGTTTTATTTTAGTCAATCATTTTTATAGAGTTTGCTTGATCATTGGAAGAATCTAGTAATAAGAGTATTGTTTTTATATTGGGTTGTAATATTTATGTTTTTTTGAAAACAATGTCAAAATTTTGTAATAAATTCATTAATTTAAATTTTGAATTCAAATGATGGCGCTATGTAATATTTGTATTCAAATTTTGTTTAATTTCATTTTTTAAATTGAATTTCCTTGTTAATTAATGGCTTTCTTTTATGGATATTGAAGACTTTATATTTTTACTAGTTGGTATATACTATATTTGTGATGATAAATGTATCATTTATTAATGCTACCAAAAACCCAAATAAAGGAGCCTTTTAAGGTATTTTTTTCACTAACACTTTGAATGGAAGGTAATTAGTGTAAATATAACGAATATATGGTGTATATAAATAAAGGATACTTTTTCTAGTGAAAAAAAAGTATGGATAAAGGGGACATTTATCATTGCAATATTTTAGTGCAGATAAAGCCTTCCATGTTTTTTGGAATCTCATATTTTCAACACTTATAAGCAATCAAAATGCCTATTTTTTCATAGACATTAGTAAATTTTTTATTAGTTCTCTCATTGACACAATGATATAAACATTTAGTAGTATTATTTGAATGTTTGATGAGGTATGGTAGAGAAAAATGTATAAGGGGTAGAGTAGGGTTTCATCAACTCACTTTATGGGATGAGGTTCTTTCATGTACAACAACTATGGATGGAAAGGATACATTAGTACACAGTGCATGATGCCACTTATGGAATTTATTCCACTGATATATAATGGTAGGACTTATCCGATGATTTTATTCTAAGATATCATATCCAAATTCGAGTATGTTGTGTTAGGGTGCATCTAGGAGTCCTCAATAGAAGACCCAGGTACCGCAGACCCCAATGTCTCAGGAGAGTAATGTGCCGCAAAGGCAAGGTTGTACTTAAAAGGTTGGTAGGATGTATGTGATGGAGGAGGTTCTAACTACATGTTAATAAGGATCATATATAGTTTATGGCATGGTTTTTATTACCACTATTTTATCTACTACTTTTATTGATGTAATATCTTCCTATTAATTTATATATTTTCACATCATGGATGGCCTGGATTTAACAATTATGTTATCTTCTGATATTCTCTCTCCCAACACACCCTTGGAGAAGAATGTAGACCATATCCAGTGATTTCCTAAGTTTCCCATAGTGGTTGTCAATGATAAAAATCTATAATAATTCATGATCTATAAGAATACTTGTTTTAATGTTATATTTTGAATGTATTGGTCAAACAAATATCAATCTCGTATCAATTTATACTAGAGAGATATATCTTTCACCACACCTATATGATATAGGTTTGTGTTGACATGGGAGTGGGATCTTCAGTAGGTTGGATGGGACCAAGCCTGAGTTGGATTAGAGCCATCATGGTGTATGTAGTGGGCTTGTCTCTCATAGCAGAACAAACATTAACACCCTATATTATTCCTCCAGTAGTGAATCATTTTCATGATTTATTCCTAGATTACTTCTCATATATTCATCTATAATGGGGAGTGAATTTTTTTATTTAGATCATACTTGGAGAACAAATGATATTGTTTCATCCTTATCCTATCAGAACAGCTAAGTTGAGAGGGTTAAAGGTGATGTTATTGGATTTTGAGGTGATGGTATTTATCCGACAAATAACTTATCATTATGGGGCACCAATGTTATTTTCTAAGAAATTAGGTGGTAGACTGTGAATCTTTCTGAAATAAAATAAGCTGAATCAAGTAATTGCGATTAAATACTACAATTTACCTTGGAATTATGATCTATTTTATCAATTATTGGGTTCCCAATGGTTTTCCTAAATTGATCTTTGTTCGGGATTCCATCAATTTTGGGCCAAACACGAGGAAATTACAAATATTACATTTAAGAGTATATATAGATTATTTAAGTATCCAGTCATGCCTTTTGGGTTAGCAAATTCTCGAGTGGTTTTCATGGCTCTCATGAATATGATTTTTCATCTATACCTTGACTCCTTCAATACTTTATTCATTGATGATATCCTCATATATTCTAGGAATTCAGATATGCATTCTAAACACATTGTGATTGTATTGAGTATACATAATTCACATTCACCTCATTCAAAACATTCAAATCATCAATTCTTAATTTAGAAGGTTGGGATACATGGGAATGTAATTTCTAAAGTAATAATTTTATTGGATTCAAATATGGTTGTAGTTGTTTTGTTTTGGTAATGTCCTAGGAATGTGTTTTAGATCATTAATTTCATTGGGCTTGTAGGGTAATATTAAATTTTAATCCAAGACATCTCTTATTTGGAAGCATTAATGAAACATAAAACCAAAAATAGATTGATGTTTGAGTGTTTTGATCAATGTGAAGAGGACTTCTTATATTTGAATAATATATTGATGTAAGATCTAGTTTTCATTCATCGAGTGCTCTGTATTGGACACACAATGTATTATAATGCATCATGTGTTGGTTTAGAGTTTTTTATGTATGTGGTCATGTATTCACTTCTTAGTTATGTTTGTTTCAACCCCATGAGTGGATATACCTAATTAATGACTTGGAGTTGACGGATTTCATCTATGCTCTGAAGTGTTGGTGACATTATATCTCATATGCGATTTTTTTTAATTTACAGAATCCATAAGATGTTTTAATACATATTATATTAACAGGATCAGAATCCGAGTAAGAGGTATTGGGTGAAGTATCTGTAGAATTTCAACATTGATATTGTCTATTCTCCAGGGAAAGGTAATATAATTTCATATTCTTTTGATAGGAAAATTCCAGAGACCCATGATCTAGAAGAGCAACCTTTATATGAAAATTGGAATCTTATTAGTTTGATGAATGTGTGGCTTGTGGATGCATCTTAAGATCATGGAGTTATGACATGTTTGCCTTGGGATATCATGTCTACATTAATGATCTTAGTTATGAAAATCCAAGAGTTGGATCTTGGGAGTGTATTCATACTTGAGAATATTGTGGTGGGTGGGTTATTTACTCATAAGGTGGTTATTAGAAGATAAATATAGTATCTATATCCATGGGTGGTATTTAGTGTTATATTCGTTAAGGGAGGATCTTATAAGAGACTCATAGATTTCAAAATGAGTAAGGCATCTAAGATCGATGAAGTTATACCATGAAATATGATGTCATTTTTTATCCATGTATATATAGGGGAAATTTCATTTTTTTATGATGCCTCACCATGCCGATGGTAAATACCTAAATCAAAATTCTGAAATTTTTCTTTAGTCAATTTTAGTGCCTATGTGGGAATGAGATAACATGATGATGGACATCATTATGAGGTCACTTAAGACCCCAAGGAGTCATGATTATATTTGAGTGTTCATTGTTCAGTGAAATAAACATTCTCACTTCTTGTTTTTATATGATATTATTTTAATGCATGAGTTGGGAAAGATATATGTATGAGAGATTTCATTTCAGTGTGGATTTCTCTTAATAAAATTCAAATAATGATTGATGTTTCACATCACGGTTTTGGGGTGGCTTATATAAGACATTAGGTAACCAGTTGAAACTGAGTATTGTGTATCATCCAATTAAATTTAGGGAGGATGAGAGGGATATTATATTATATGTTGTGGTCATGAAATTTGGACTTTAATGGAGTTTTATATGATCACCTAGCCTTGGATGAGATCCCATACAACAAAATTATCTATGTTTCAATTCAAATGGATCCTTTTGATGATCCTTATTCTTTGTTGTATCACTCACTGCTATGTTATCATGATTCCAATTAGGCAACAATTCTGGGGATAAGTTTTGTTGTGGAGACCTCTGAGAGAGTTCTTCTTATCCATAATTGGTTAATCACTTATCTGAGATAACATGGATTGTATCCTGGAGAAATAAGGTGAAATTTGGTGTTATTTGTGGGAAACAATGTTTTGTTATGGGTAACTCTTAGATTGTTGAATCTGTAGTTATGGAATCAAGGGAATCCAACTCTGATATTTCTCTGACTGTTTAAGAAAACTGATCAAATCAAGATAGTTCCCTGTTATTTAGATCTTCCTCTGTAGTATCGAGGTATCAATGATGTGTTCCATGTGTCTCATCTAAAAAGATACATGCATGATCCTATACATGTGAAAAATATCAGTACGTTGAGATGGATACTAATGCATCATTTTTTAATCACCCATTGTAGATCATTAATCAGAGTGAGAAAGTGTTGCGAGAGAATATGATTCCACTTTTCAGAGCTTTATAGAAGTATGGTCAGATTCAGTTGGATGCAAGGGATCATGAGTCTGGTATTTGGTGGAAATGGTCTATGGTGTTTGATCGTTACTATTAGAGACACTTCTTAATGATTATAAGTCATTAGAGGTGGATAATTGTAATGTACTTGACTTTTATGTTATGTTATTTTAGAAATTGTGGCATATCTCATTTTTTATTCTCCCTTAGTGGTGTATTTTATGGGAAAATGGGGATATTAAAGATAGTTTTTTTATGATGAAAGATTAATGGGATGCATGGTGGATGAAAATAGGCCACTGAATAGCTTGTGGGGTGCACCCATTAGCATGTGGTATTGAAAATAAGAACTAAACTTCTATATATATAATTGTGTGGATAATGGCCAAGGTGAAATGCCATCATTTTTCCCAAGAATACTATCCAGCTAGTGGTTCCTATATAATTCCACCATTATTCGTGTTTTATCATTTTAGTCTAATATGATTATTTTATTAACACTATCCTTAATTAGACCCTAATTTTACTATAACCTCCACAAGAACTCTCCCTTAGTGCACTAGGATTCCTCTTTATCACATTTAGGGTTCTTAGTGTTTAGATTAATATATGGGTTCTTATCGAGGTAACACATATATATTCTAATAATAATTCTATTTCATTTTCTAGAATTGATCATGGATCTAAAACATATTGGATAGATCCAGGAATATACACCTAGATAATATAGACGATTCATGATTTATTGATATACCAGTGTTGGATTATGAGAATTGGTAACCTCTCCTTGATCTATCATAGATCTTCTATAGTTGATGAATATATTTTAGTATGTTGAGGTGTTTTCAATATCTTTCTTCAATATAAATTCTAAAGAGTCTAATATAATATATTTGGATCATTTTTTAGATTACATTGATTTTTGGGTGTCATTTGGGTGTCATTTCTTGATAGATCTTGGAAATTATAATCAATTCCCTAAATCTAGGATGTCATTGCCATTTAGGGCCCTTTTATAGAGTTTTTTTAACATGCCTAACTTATGTGTATTTGTCTATAATAGATAATGATGCATGATTTACTCTATTGATGTCTGTGGAAAGCCCGTGTGACATTTTTTCGGTATAGATTGGGTGCTCTTTTCTACATTTAACCTTATATGTGGTTACAAAATAACCATGGAATTTTCTATATACTCAAAATGTTCCTTGATACGTTGTTCATCTTGAGTTATTTTATAGCCTATGGAATACTCATTGGTAAATATCTCTTCTTGATATTTCATGTCCTACATTTTTATTTTTCATAGCCAGTGGAACCTTTATTCCAATGATCAATCTAAAAGGTTTCCTTGATGGAATTATTACCCCCGTTGTGGTAGATATTTGGTAAAATGAATTTTTTCTCTAGATATATGATGGATAAAGCTTGTTCATGGCATTTTATTTACTCATAGGGGAGATAACTCCATATTCCATTAAAATAGATTTTATATACTGGTATGATTTTTCAGTTGGGAATATCCTTATGTATGTGTAAAGTCTCATTACTTCAGGAGTATCAAGAATTTGTGCCATCAGAGGAAAGAAATTAGTATAGGTCAAGGGTGATTATTTCCTTAGAAGTTGATCATGGTGTTTATTCATAAAGGATTTTTGTATATTTTATTTTGATTCAAGATGTAGTCACATAGCATGAAATATGTCTTGTGATGACTAGTTATGAAATTATTGCGGTACAACAATAAATTAGGTATAATTAGGAAATGTAGAAGCTTAGTTAGTGAACTATTTATTGATATATAATTTTTTGAATTATTTCTTCCACATTTTCCTTTCCATCATGGCAGAAAATTATATATACATTCACACATGTTCTAAGGATTCATTTTTGGTGTCCTTAAAGGTTTGAACTCAAACTCTGTAAAACAATATTGAGGGGTGTACATAATTTATGATAAGGGAACTATAGATGGGAAAGGGACTTGTGGCTGATTGCTGAGTCTCTTGCGCTTAAGAGATAGAAATGGTACTGTGATAGGATATGAAAAGATATTTCTACATTTTTTATTTATTATTTCTAGTTTTACTACTTATAATTATTTACATTTCACATTGGGGGTTTGTTTGGTGAGATATTGCATGACCAAATAGGAAATATGTTATAAATTTTTTATTTATTTTAAAATATAATTCTTAGTTGGATTATGTATATGTTCTTATATTCTAGTGCATTTTAATGATTTCTGATAGTATAGTCTCTCTATTATATATTTAGACCCTCTATACTAGTCTGCAACCTCCGGTGTATGGGGAGGAATAGATGAGTCCATGTGGTGTTTTTACTTGGACCTATTTTTTTGGGATGGGGTGTTATGTTAGTGCTGATAAAGGGACCTTTTGTTAGTTCTTATTTATTAGCATTGATAAAATAGTTTACTTCTTTTTAAAATAACCATAACAATCATGTTTCTCCTCCCTTGTAATTCTATCTATCACAGATCTTGAAACTTTTTCCCACACATGTAATTTTTTTGTATAAATAAACCCTCAAAACCAAATTTATGCCTTTTGTAACTTTTTTAGGATTTCTAAACTGATATTACATTAGTTTTATATGATTTTTTTGTTATTATTCCCATGTTCTATAAATTCACACAGCATAAAATTATATATATATATTTATTTATTTATCTGTGTGTATGTGATTGTACAAATTTATATATAAATAATAGTATTAATTTGATCAATAGTTATTTTGTTTTTTCTTCACATAATTGTATGTATTTATATTTATATATGTGTGTGTGTGGGTGTGGGTGTGGGTGTGGGTATCACCTATTTTATGTGTATAAATATATAATTATGTGTGTGTGTGTTTTTTTTTGTTTATGGGTCTGTTTTTAAATATGGGTGTGTGTGCTTGTGTATATAAATTCATGTCTTTATATATTAAAATTAGATTATATGATATCTAATATTTATATTTTTTTATTTTTTATTTTTATTGATAAAAGACTGTAGTTAAATATACTAAATAACATGATTCATGTAAGATTATTATCTTATATATAATATATATTATTATAACATATATATAATATATATGATATATAATAATAATAATAATAATAAAAAGAAAATATATCAAAGGTTTTTTATGATAAATATGAATATTTTCTTCGAATTGTTCAATAATGTTTTGAAATTTAGTATGTTCCATTAAATTCAAGGAATTAGTCACCTATCACAATAAAATCATAATTCTATTCTAAATAATGACATTACTAATAAGAATTAATAAATTTGAAAACCTTTATATTTATTGGAAAATTTTTAATTGAGCACAAAAATATAATTAAAATAATATGAAAAATAGCCTTAAAATCCAACTTCCAGACAAATTACATGAGTATCCAATTAATTATAGTGAATAATTTATGATCTATATAAAACGAAAAAAATATATA
Organism: Viscum album; assembly: GCA_963277665.1. Taxonomy (NCBI): domain Eukaryota; kingdom Viridiplantae; phylum Streptophyta; class Magnoliopsida; order Santalales; family Viscaceae; genus Viscum; species Viscum album. Next base: position 1,811,407,051 of record OY728132.1, read on the forward strand.
AATAAGTAACCAATAAATAAATAACCCTAAATATTTATAATGAAATACACATTGTAAAAACATAGAATTTTCATGAGAATATATACGATTTCATGAAGTAATTGAAATACAACCCCAGAAAACTATTAAGTGGTAAAAGACAATACATACTATGATACACAAAAATGTAATCAGAATATAATATTTTTTATTATTATAAAACATAGGATTTATAAATTTATATAAAAATATGTTCATACATACTCTCACACATATTCATAAGTATATATTTATACAGAAATATTCAATAAAATTTCATATCTATGTATATACATTGTATTGTTGTACATTATATAATTCACATATGAAACAAAATAAATTATATGGTTACCTTTTTTATTTATTTATATTAAATATTAATATTTTAAAATAAAATATTATGAATATTAATCAAAATTGGATGGATGTCAATAATATTACAAATGTTTATGAGGAAGGGGTTTAAGAGTTCCCTGAATTTGAAACAGAGAAGAGAAATGATCCATATCAAATCATTTGGATGTGATTACATTGTTATTATTCAATAAAAATTTATTTATATGATTTATATGAACACTTGATCTATCAGCGAATATATCAAAGTTATAAATGTTAGAAAGAACACATGGAAGACTTGAATGTATCTAGATATTGGGATTGAACTATAATTTATGGATCATCTCATGTGAGTACAACCACTAATGTTGATGAAGATCATATTGAGAAAAATGAGAGGAATAGTTTAATATAACATTCAAGGTTGTCCAATTCTATGTAAGAAGTTGAAAATATATATCAATATTTCTTTGTATACTGGTCATACTAAATATACAATATTTTCAACCATACAGAATCTATATAATTTCAATCTATCAAATGATGATGAAAAACAAGACTTACATAACCACTTTCTCTCTGGAATGATATGTTTCAAAAAGATAAGGATATTGCTTTCCAAATATATTATGTTAAATAAATTTTATATTCAATGGTTACAGTCTTTATAAGAATACATGTATGTCTAGATGACTATATATTATTTCATAAGGACCCTGGATCACATAAAAAATTTCTTAAGTGTTGTGTGACTTGATCCAGAAAAAGATGAATAAATTCCTTTAAAATTAGTATGGTATTTTCAATTATTTTATGTTTTAAGAAGCTATATGAAATTAAAGAAAATATGAGGCAATTTATGGGACATGAAGATAAAAGAATTAAATATGGGGAACATTAACACTATATAGGGTCCCCTTAGTGGATGAAAAATGATTATATTTATTTTAGCTCTGTAAATGAACTAAGAAACATCCATCTTACACTATATTTATATTGAATGAATCATTTTGGTTTTCAAATTATCACTCCTAGTATATGGTTAGTATTTTTGGTTAACTTTAATTACCACTATGGTTTTTCATAAAGTGAAAATAAATTATTTGGTTTCTACTTATATGAACACCAAAACAACCTCCCAATGATATGAAAATATATTTGGATTTATTGATCAAATATATGAAACTAACTTGTGATTTAGGTGTTGTGTATTATGGTTCTCATAGAAATGAATATTTCACTTTGAGAACCATTTTTTATGGAGGATAAATTAGTTTCCTACTTATAAAAATCTTTCTGGATATAGATTTAAATGATTTTTAGGTTGTCCTATTTGTTAATAAGGTATAAACATGGTTAGGTTGAAACATTCCTGAGAGTATGTGACACTAATACATCATAATTTTTTTCCCTAATGACATAAATATTGATTTTTAACAACAATAGTTTATAGGAAACAAAAAGAGGGCTCAACACCTTCTCTATTAACCAGATTTGAACTGTTTTAGAAAGTTAGAGATATTTCACCATTTCTCATAATCCTTTTTTAAACCATACAAAAATGTGTTGGAAAAATATATCTTTTTTTAATTAGCTTATTCGATTTCTTTACATCATGAATTTTCTTGATGGAATGCATATACAAAAAAATGTTTCTGATAATATAATTTTCATGTTACTAAATACAAAAAAAAATACATGATTGGTAAGGGTATTAGGGAATATTTAGTTCCAATGATGGGTGAAAGATAGAATTTTATTCCTATAGTGGATTACACTTTATCCAAGTATGAGAGATTTCATTTTTTCACTATTTGTAACTTTTAATGTTTTAGGAGGGGTATTCATTAAATGTCAAGAATGACATATTTACGATTGTTTTGAAGTTAAATGTATTAAAATGAAAATATTTTATTGTTTTCATGAAAAATTTAATGATTTCATATTTAAATTACATTATACCAAAACACATTTGACACACATTAACTATAATTTTATTCTTTTTCAATGTTATATGCAGTAAATTTATAGACCCAAAAAAAATTATAACTATATATAAGAAAATTATTTTTAATATTATGTGAATTAGTTGAATTATTCTCATATTAATCCCTTAAAATAATAATTTACTTAATGTTTCACTTTGAGAGATCAGACTACGTGTTATTATACCTTATAGATGGATGTATCCCAATAAATAGAATACAAATATTTTTAAATGGGATGATAAAAATTGATGATAGAAATAAGTTTTTATTATATAATGACATATTGTTAAAGAATACATTGAATTGTGTACAAACTACTTATTCAATGATGATAACATTACTCTCCCAAAGTCTCCTCACAGTTGGTACCTTATGGGTGAAATAATTTAAGGATGAGTTTTTGTTACAAATACAATTACATAGTAGGAGTATACTCACCTTTACATATTACATAATAGTATAGACGGTGTACCATATATTAAAATTCACTAAGTAATTATGTATTATTTTAATCCATATAGATTTAAATATTGGATATCAGATACACATAATAAATATTATATAAGTTGTAATTGACACTATATTATTAAGGAGTTATGTACAAATATAAATTCAATTTCAAATTGAATTTGATATCTAGCCGTAAGACCAAGTGTACATGTATTATATTATAATGGTTATGTAAATAATTATTTTTCATTCTATACAAAGGCACATAATAAATATAGTATGATGGAAAAAAATTAGTAACCCTTATGGTGGATGTGCTACATGTATCCAGTACCATGGAAAAAAATCAAATTTACATGAATATGTCAAAATTTGGAATCAACAAAAAAAATATAGGTTTCAGATTATACAACATTCCTAGATCCAATTTTTCAATGAAAATGAGTAGATAATAGGAGTAAAAATAAAACCAATGAATTGAGATTCAAGAAACTCCATTAAAATAAGGAATGGTGTAAGGATGAATCATTCATTATGTCACCATAAAAATAAAAATTATTTAATATCATATATCCTACAATCAATTAGGTTAATAGTTTTTTTCCCACTAAAAAATTGCATTCTGAAATGAAAATTCAATTGAGTATGACTCTTTCATTGGCACATCCCAATCATTTCGTCATAGTCCCAAAATTGAAAATGTATTATATGTAATATTGGACCACAATAAGGGTATTTGGTAATTTATGTAGTGGTAAAATACCATTAACCTTTCAATAAAATTAAAACAGTTCAATGAGAGTGTCAATATCCTTTAGTATTTTTTATATACAATTTGTTTTCTTATAGTATTATGTGTTCACTACTATATTTAAGAAATTAAAATTAAATGTTTAACTACATATGAAAAAAATGGATTATCCATATAAAGATAAAACCAATATTTAGGTACAATATATCATCCATATTGAAATTGATAATTTTTTTGAATTTGAACAAATTATGATTTAAAAAATGGGATTTCTATAGCATTACAGTGTTAGTAAAAAATTAATAATGTGAGAAGTAAATTTCCATGATTTGAGATTATATAGAATCCACAGAACTAATCGATTGACCCCAAAAATTCTGTTTTCATTAGTTATATTTGGTTAAACACTCAATATCATGTGCCAATGGCTATTGATACATGGAATAATATTGTTTCGATATTAATAAAAATAATTTTGGAAGACATTAGGGTAATATTATGATATACATTATCTAATTATACGAAAAATCACATAAGAAAATGTTTATTTACCCTTAATTATCCCTTGTAGGGTAAATTTATATTTAATTATTTTGGAATGAAATTTTTATGAATTGTTATTGTAAAATTTCATATATCCATTCATGCATTTGTTTTGAAACATCATATTTGGAATTCTAAGGGATCTATAAACACTCACCCGCAGCATTATACTCATGTATCATAATCCAATATAACTGGGATGTTTTTTTTCCTTTGAGAGAATGAAGCATTTAAGGAATATGAAATTTGGGAATATTTTATTTAAAATTTAATTTATTAATTACTTTGATTCAAAATTGTTAATTTATGAAAACGAAAAGGTGTATAAAATATAAGAAACTTTATTGAAAAATACAATAAGTTATTTATATTTTATTTATATTAAATTGAATTTATTCTATCAAAATAATTAACCAGTTGAGTTCTATGATGTCTTAAAGTTGAAGAGTAATTTAAATATTTTTTTTTAATATTTCTCAAAATGAACAATATTGTGAATTTAATTTAGAGAAAATATTTATGGATAACTCTTAATTTTCCAATATATTATAATTTTAATGAAATAGAAATGGATAAATAAGTTAAAAGTTTCACCAATTAATATAAATTTGGTTTCATTTATGGCAGGGGAATTTGAAAATGTCTTCTCATATGTAATATATTAGTAAATATCTAAGAAAATTGGCTATGAGTTGGGATATGAAAAATATTATGTTTCATTCACATCATATTTAGATAGAAGTTGGAAAATAAAAAATTCATATCTCCACATCTATTATATAACATCATTAGAAGATGTGTAAAATATTTCACCATGTCGATTGATGATAAGAGGTGATGTTTATCATTTTTGGGAAATACATGACAAATTTTCTAAAGATTAAGGTGCATAATTAGTATTTTATTACTCTTTGACACACATATTCCACTGGTCTATTTAATTTTTTTTTGGGTTATTTTTATATTTTTGGGTGTTCTCAACATTTTTAGGGTGTTTTGGGAGGTCCTAGAGGATTTATAGAAGGAGTTGTAGAAGAACACAATGTATCCTATGTATGTCACATCATGGATGGTCTTATTACCCTTTTGAATTTTCTAGTTGTGATAATGTGATATGGAGTAGGGGATATCCTAAAAAGATCGATAGTGGAGGATATCGACATCATGGTGTAAAGCAGATTCACCATGGAACACCAGATTTGGGGATTTCGTTCAAGGGGTTTCCCCTATACAAAATGGAACGACACACCATTTCATGGTTTATTATGAGGTATGTTATAAAACAGAGTGGGATACGGGGTTGTGTCATAGTTTTCAGGTGTGTTGGAGTCTCTTAGGAGTATTCCTAGAGATGCACCATGGCATGGTTCTTAAGGCCATTAAATAGTGTGTATGGACTCAATATAGTAGTCTTACCCTAGGGAGATATTGCATGTCATAGTCTAAGATGATTTTCTATGGTGTGTTCAAGTAATTGGTGAAATTCCATGGTTTATAGAACTAGGTCATTGGGAATTATGTCCTAGTGTTTTACCATTTTCCCAATCATTATTTAGAGAGTTTGGATCCTTCATCATTATCTATCTCATGTAGTCATACTAAGAGAGTGTGCATGAATCCTATCCTCCTCCTACTCTTCCTTCCTCTATTTTATCTCATTTCCATCAAATTCAATAATATTTCTATGGTATCTTCCACGTTTATTATTCACTTATCCCCCTATTCTCATTTCCCTAGATTTTTTCTTCTTCTTACAAACCTTAATCACATTACTGTTCAATTTTAGGGTATTGGTAAGTTCTAATCATGGTGATTTGGATATTTATGGGTCACAGTGTAACGCCCCAACCCCAGCTACCCAGAGCCGGTGCGTTACTTCGTAACATTGGCATGATCACAAAAGATCAAGTCTCGAAAGACCGATTAGTTTAGTAGCCTTGGAAACACTAGATACATTCATAATTATTTCATTACATCAAAAAGTAAACAAACTACAATAACATGGTCTTCATAGTCCACAATCATATCCTCACTGACTATTCTTGCAAGTCAGTCATAATACACTTCTTCACATCCTGGAAAATATTAAAACATTGAAAGGGGTGAGCTCAGATGCTCAGTAAGGATAACAATATTGCGGAAGCTTTTATAAGAAAACATAAGCATTTAAGGCAATGTATAACTAAAACAAAATCCTTATTGAACTTGAACTTCAGCATAATATGGCAAAAGTAAAATAAAATAATGCCATTACTTACTCTCATGGATATTCTACTAGACGAATAATCACATGAAATATCAATAACCACTTTCATAATGAGGGAATGTATAATGCCAAACATTCTGAAACACTTTGTCAAGGCCTCGGCCAAGACGTCTAAAATGATTAAGGCCTTGGCCAAAACCATAAATCAAATTGGGAAAGGGCCTCGGCCAATTCCACGTCTAGTTGTCTCATGAGACCTACCGATGCATCGAGGAGCTATAGCGGGCTCCACCCATCACATATTAAGTCCAATACATTCCTCATATGAATAGGTTTAAACATAGCATAAATATTCGTATTAAAACTAGCATACAAAATGTCAACAATTTCTCCATAAGCTATGGATGGTATAAAAATAACACATCCACAGTCAAATATTTCACAAAATGTTCAATGGAAGTTTTGTATCATAAATCAATTTCAATTAAACTTAAAACCCATCAAAGGATGTTGACATGGATGAAATCAAAGCTATTTGAGAGTAATATATCTCCTTTTTGAAATCATTTAAAAGTCCCATAATTATAAAATAATACATTTACTTTGAAGATATTCTTATAAGCTTGTTAGGGAAGCTTCGACGAAGTTATAATGGCAGAAAATAGCCGCACACGCCGTATAAGTTAAAAAAACATTCTTACCTTAAATTTGTCAAAGAGGTCAAAAAGTACATTGTTTGGAAAACGACGGTAAGATTCCATTAAAAAATGTATAAGGGTGTAAATGACTTTAACACATTTTCCATTTAATAGTAAAAATGTTTTGAAAGACATTTTTAAGAAACATGGATGTGGATGATAACGAGGTCCCAGTAGATAATTATGTATAAACAACCTTGGATAATGAAGAGGTTGTGAAGTAAACCCTTACCTTGTACTTTTCCTTGGTTGGGGTAGGTTAACCTCCTGTATAATGGTGAAATAATTGTTATTAAATTATACAATAATCATATATATTCATATGATATCATATATGATCTTTTAACATTGCTTTGTTAACAATATCATAGATTTATCGTTGTTTCAGGTGTTAACTTACTCGTTTTCTTTTATATGTTTTGTTATGTAAGTCGTGTTTTTCATGGATAGGTTGTATCTTATTCATATCCATAATGATATCATGTCCTTAAACATTATTTTTAAATCATCAAATGATAATTATACTTGAATGGATACGACGGAGAATGAATCTCATCGCGTTCGTGGAGACGGTAGTCCGTACGTACGCACGAGCGACAATATCATTATTTTGATATTAAAATAATATATAATTGGATAGTATATCATATATAAAGAATCATTATCATGTTATATTTATTATTTACATGAATTACATATCATTATTATACCCATCTAAATAATAATATATTGAATAACAATTACACCGCGACGTGGAGACGGTAAGCCGTACGTACGCACGTATGGTGACATGTCATTCAAATGATGGGTAGAATACTGAATATGGTTGTTCCATATTTATAATAACATCACAGTATATAGAATATACTGGAGTTATAATTTTATAATTGAAATAATAAACAAAGAGGGAGTGGAAGAAGAAAGAAACTTCAAAGAGGGTGATGAAAATGTTACCTCTTCTTCGGGTTCTTCCTTTTGATTTGATCAAAAGGACTCCTTAGGATGGCTTTCTGACTAAAGTAAAGCTTCTAAGATTATGGGAGATAAGTTGGGAGAGTATTTGGGCAGAGGTTGGCCGAACCAAAAGACTTGGAAGTGTGAATAAGGTGGTAGAGGTGGGGTCCTTTTATAAGAGGAGAGGAGGGGCACTTTTGGAATGTAATGAAAAGTCACTTTATTATAAAATGGGTTTCGGATTTTAGAGGTCCCACACTTATATAATTCGAGGCTAAGGTGATAAGGGTTCGAAATATCCTCATCCAATAGTCTTTGGACAAGTGTAAGCCTTGTATTTTGCATTATCATCCCATTTTATTTAAATCGTTCAATAATGAGGTCATCGCTGTATCATCATGATGTCATAAATAATTTAATTTATTTAATGTCTAAAAATTATAAAAAAAATACTATGATGTAGAAAATCTTTTTAGCTTTCTAATGAATATTTATAATCAAAATTTTGACTTGTTTAACTCCACTTAAACACTGTTTTAGTAAAACAACTCATGTTTGTGTCAATTTAATTTTAACATTAAATATATATATATTAATGTCATTTTCCAAGAAATGTGGCTCCATGGGGTCCCCAAGTTTACCCATGGTTTTTCTTGGTCGGCCATGACTCATCCAATAGTAGTAGGACAAGTTTCATGCTCATCTCATATTATTAAAACATTATTTGTACCTTAAACTACACTAATTACCTCTAATCGCGATTAAAAACTTAAAAGTTACTATTCACCCAAAAATTATTTTAATCTCATTGAACCACATTTTAATTATTAATGACAACCATTTATGTTGGATTTTTGAAAATCAAATCACAGAAGTGGTAATATTTCATTTAAACGAAAAATTAGTTTTTAACAACCACTTAGTGGTTTCACTATTCATCAAAAATTGAAGTTTTTCAGAATAAGGCCAAAATTTCACCCTAATCTATAATTGATATTCCGAATTCAAAAATGATGTCTATTTTACAAAATTCCAAACATATAAGTTGTATTAATTAATTTTATAATTAATTCCCACTGTTACAACAAATAGCGTGTTTTTAAGAAACAATTTATATCAAAAGATTGGCAATTTTTTATGTCCAATTTCAATGTTAAATTAATTCTAATGACCACCATTGGATAAAATGGTAAAAATATATTCTAATTATACTTTAAAACCACTAAATATTATAATTTATCACTATAAATTATTTTGATTAAAAAAGCCGTTTTTAAATATTTTTCACTATTCATAAAAATTTAGAAGTTCTCAGAAAAATACCAAAAATTCAACATAGGCTAATTTCAATATTCCGAATCCAAAAATGAAGTCCATTTTGATAAATAGAATTTATAAAATTTCAAAAAGTAGGTATTACTATTCACACTGGCTAGTTTAGTTAGTTGTGTTGTGTGTTAGAGCTCGAGGTTGCGTACAACACAAGCTATTGCATTATTCGAAGGGAAACGTACAGTGGAAGCTTGGGGTGTTACATCCTCCACTCCTTCAATAAATTGCATCCTCACAATTTGATATTTTTCTTTTAAATAAAAGGTGTAAAATAGAAAATACCTTTGTGGAAAACCCACATCAGAAATAAGGTTAATAAAATTTAGCCTTAATAAGAGGGAAATGGAAATAAGAAAGTCACCGCCAAATTATGATCTCGATAAGGAGAACATTGGTGGAAATTAGAGACATATAATTGGAGGGAAAACGTAAATATTTGTAGGAAGTGATTGAGGTCATCAATCAAAATCAACTGTCAAATTGAGGGCCTCAAAGCCTTCAATCTATGTTGATTTAAAATATCATCAGTTCAACAAGACATAAGGTATTAGGATAACACATTTTTTTGTTTTAATATCCCTTTACTAAAGTTTAAGAATTAATTTATTCATTGAATAAGAGATAGGTATATATATATTTATGCTTGACAATTAGAGTTTCAACCTTCAACTCATCTTTCAATCAAAAAGATAATAGAACTCAAAAATATTATACTTATCCTAATTGTATAAGGCTCCAAATGTTAACACATACCATTTAGATTAGTAAAATTATTTTGTAATAACCAGGGACTTCTTGTAGGCTAGTGGTAGGAAATAAAGGCCTGTCGCACTATGACTGTGGGTTCGATTCCTGCAGCTTTGTCCGACGCTATGGGTTATGCCCCACCCTGCAGGTTGTCCTTTTCCTAAAACTATAGTATCATAATATTCCAAAAATAATCTTCATAAATTTTTTAACCTTAAACAATACTATCCAAAGATCAACTTAATCCACTCCAACCTTTATAGTTATCCAAAATACCTCTGTCCAGACTTTCTCTAAAAGGTCTCTTAATTCCAAAATCAATTTATTAGATTCCCCAAACAAAGTAGAGTTTCTCTTATTTTCACATACTAAAAATATAATTTCCTTCATCATATTAAAACCTTACTGAAATCAACAAGTACTGCAGTACAATCCTTATATATATATCACATTATTCTAATAACCAAAATATAATCCATGAGTCCAAAAGCACCAATACATTAGTTATTCTGCTTCAACTGTAGTAACAGCATAAGATTGTCCTTGATCCCTTGGCCTTTTCTGAGGTAAGTTTCCCTGACGCTTAGGACATTCATTTGCATAATGACCCATTTCTCTACAATTGTAGCATTCAACTTTGATAGCCTCTTTCTTTCCCTTGCAATCACGAGCCTGGTGACCCTTTTCTCCACATTTATAACAAACTCCCATTCCTTTTTGGCAAGTACCAGGGTGATTCTTCCCACAATTATCACATAATGGAAAATCCTTCTTTCCCTTTTTCCCTTTATCTGTCTCTTGTTCCACCGTTCTCTTCTTCTCTTGCTTTAATTTGTTGTCATAAGACTTAGAGAATTCCTTTTCCGTCTTGATAGCACATGAGACAATATCTTTGTATGATGAGAAGGACTGTGATACTAAAGCTCCACGGAGAAATGGTTTTAACCCATCAAAGAAATGATCAATCTTACTCCTTGGGTTACGTATATAATCGGCAGCATGTCTCGCTAACCTTGTAAAGTTAGCCTCATACTTTGCGACATTCTCATCCTCCTTCTGCCTCAGACTCAGAAATTTCCTTTCCATATCTGCTCGATGGTCACGAGGAAAGTATTTTTCTAAGAAAAGCTCTTTGAACTCCCTCCATTCCATATTCGATACGTCATCATCTTCCTTTGTGTTTTGAATCAGCGACCACCACTGATCAGCATCTCCCGTGAGGCGGTAAACTGCCATGACAACCTTCTCCCTTTCACTACTCCCCAAGGCATGGAATATTTTCTCTAAGGAATTTATCCATTGCTCAGCTACTATAGGATTTGTACTTCCATTGAAGGTTGGTGGTTTTTGCCTCATGAAGCGGTCTAACATTGATCCTCCACGTTGCGGATCAGGGTACTCCATACGAGTAAGGTTATTATTCATATCCTGAGTGAGTTTTCCCAGTATGGTAATAAGTTGATCAGAACCAGTTGTATCTCCAGCTCCACAATAATTATCTTGAGAAGGAGGGAAATCCCTACACGGAGTACGTGCAATGATACGGTTTCCATTCCTTCCACAAGGCGCCATTTCTAAACAATGGCATAAACTATATTAGTTTATAAATCAAAATACATAATTCCATATTTGTAAAATACATTACATAAATTGAACTATTTATGGATATAATCCATAATCATAAAAAGAAATGTTTCCTTTGAGGAAGTATATACTCATAACCATTCATAGTGGTTTGTAAAGAAAATGAGAATTATCCTAAGCATATCCCCCGGGAGTGTCTTAACCAAGAGTACAGCAAGGCCCGTTGTCGTGCACCAGTTCCCGTTCGAGTCTAGATCAAAGAGGTGTTTTTGGGTTTTACCCCTAGGTACATTTGTGCTAGAGCCGCCTCTACCTGCTCGTATCCAGACAAGGATGTATTGCTCGGAAAACTCACAAAATCTCTACAATAACAAAATTCTAGGAAGTTCTTCTATACTAATTCTCAAAGTCTATCTTTGGGCTATGTGATCTAATCAGAGTTTATCTAAATCTAGCTTCCAAGGTTAGTACTAAACTGCCTCTGATACCAACTGTAACGCCCCGACCCCAGCTACCCAGAGCCGGTGCGTTACTTCGTAACATTGGCATGATCACAAAATATCAAGTCTCTAAAGACCGATTAGATTAGTAGCCTTGGAAACACTAGATACATTCATAATTCTTTCATTACATCAAAAAGTAAACAAACTAAAATAATATGGTCTTCATAGTCCACACTCATATCCTCACTGACTATTCTTGCAAGTCAGTCATAATACACTTCTTCACATCCTGGAAAATATTAAAACATTGAAAGGGGTGAGCTCAGATGCTCAGTAAGGATAACAATATTGCGGAAGCTTTTATAAGAAAACATAAGCATTTAAGGCAATGTATAACTAAAACAAAAGCCTTATTGAACTTGAACTTCAGCATAATATGGCAAAAGAAAAATAAAATAATGCCATTACTTACTCTAATGGATATTCTACTAGACGAATAATCACATGAAATATCAATAACCACTTTCATAATTAGGGAATGTATAATGCCAGACATTCTGAAACACTTTGTCAAGGCCTCGGCCAAGACGTCTAAAATGATTAAGGTCTCGGCCAAAACCATAAATCAAATTGGGAAAGGGCCTCGGCCAATTCCACATCTAGTTGTCTCATGAGACCTACCGATGCATCGAGGAGCTATAGCGGGCTCCACCCGTCACATATTAAGTCCAATACATTCCTCATATGAATAGGTTTAAACATAGCATAAATATTCGTATTAAAACTAGCATACGAAATGTCAACAATTTCTCCATAAGCTATGGATGGTATAAAAATAACACATCCACAGTCAAATATTTCACAAAATGTTCAATGGAAGTTTTGTATCATAAATCAATTTCAATTAAACTTAAAACCCATCAAATGATGTTGACATGGATGAAATCAAAGCTATTTGAGAGTAATATCTCTCCTTTTTGAAATCATTTAAAAGTCCCATAATTATAAAATAATACATTTACTTTGAAGATATTCTTATAAGCTTGTTAGGGAAGCTTCGACGAAGTTATAATGGCGGAAAATAGCCGCACCCGCCGTATAAGTTAAAAAAAACATTCTTACCTTAAATTTGTCAAAGAGGTCAAAAAGTACATTGTTTGGAAAACGGCGGTAAGATTCCTTTCAAAAATGTATAAGGGTGTAAATGACTTTAACACATTTTCCATTTAATAGTAAAAATGTTTTGAAAGACATTTTTAAGAAACATGGATGTGGATGATAACGAGGTCCCAGTAGATAATTATGTATAAACAACCTTGGATAATGAAGAGGTTGTGAAGTAAACCCTTACCTTGTACTTTTCCTTGGTTGGGGTAGGTTAACCTCCTGTATAATGGTGAAATAATTGTTATTAAATTATACAAGAATCATATATATTCATATGATATCATATATGATCTTTTAACATTGCTTTGTTAACAATATCTTAGATTTATCGTTCTTTCGGGTGTTAACTTACTCGTTTTCTTTTATATATTTTGTTACGTAAGTCGTGTTTTTCATGGATAGGTTGTATCTTATTCATATCCAGAATGATATCATGTCCTTAAACATTATTTTTAAATCATCAAATGATAATTATACTTGAATGGATACGACGGAGAATGAATCTCATCGCGTTCGTGGAGACGGTAGTCCGTACGTACGCACGAGCGACAATATCATTATTTTGATATTAAAATAATATATAATTGGATTGTATATCATATATACAGAATCATTATCATGTTATATTTATTATTTACATGAATTACATATCATTATTATACCCATCTAAATAATAATATATTGAATAACAATTACACCACGACGTGGAGACGGTAAGCCGTACGTACGCACGTATGGTGACATGTCATTCAAATGATGGGTAGAATACTGAATATGGTTGTTCCATATTTATAATAACATCACAGTATATAGAAGATACTGGAGTTATAATTTTATAATTGAAATAATAAAAAAATAGGGAGTGGAAGAAGAAAGAAACTTCAAAGAGGGTGATGAAAATGTTACCTCTTCTTCGGGTTCTTCCTTTTGATTTGATCAAAAGGACTCTTTAGGATGGCTTTCTGACTAAAGTAAAGCTTCTAGGATTAAGGGAGAGAAGTTGGGAGAGTATTTGGACAGAGGTTGGACGAACCAAAAGACTTGGAAGTGTGAATAAGGTGGTAGAGGTGGGGGCCTTTTATAAGAGGAGAGGAGGGGCACTTTTGGAAAGTAATGAAAAGTCACTTTATTATAAAATGAGTTTCTGATTTTAGAGGTCCCACACTTATATAATTCGAGGATAAGGTGATAAGGGTTCGAAATCTACTCATCCAATAGTCTTTGGACAAGTGTAAGCCTTGGATTCTGCATTATCTTCCCATTTTATTTAAATCGTTAAATAATGAGGTCATCGCTGCATCATCATGATGTCATAAATAATTTAATTTATTTAATTTCTAAAAATTATAAAAAAAAATACTATGATGTAGGAAATCTTTTTAGATTTCTAATGAATATTTATAATCAAAATTGTGACTTGTGTAACTCTACTTAAAAATTGTTTTAGTAAAACAACTCATGTTTGTGTCAATTTAATTTTAACATTAAATATATATATATTAATGTCATTTTCCAAGCAAAGTGGCTCAATGGGGTCCCCAAGTTGACCCATGGGTTGTCTTGGTCGGCCATGACTCATCCAATAGTAGTAGGACAAGTGTCATGCTCATCTCATATTATTAAAACATTATTTGTACCTTAAACTACACTAATTACCTCTAATCGCGATTAAGAACTTAAAAGTTACTATTCACCAAAAAATTATTTTAATCTCATTGAACCACATTTTAATTCTTAATGAAAACCATGTATGTCGGATTTTTGAAAATCAAATCACAGAAGTGGTAATATTTCATTTAAACGAAAAATCAGTTTTTAACAACCACTTAGTGGTTTCACTATTCATCAAAAATTGAAGTTTTTCAGAATAAGGCCAAAATTTCTCCCTAAGCTATAATTGATATTCCGAATTCAAAAATGATGTCTATTTTACAAAATTCCAAACATATAAGTTTAATTAATTAATTTTATAATTAATTCCCGTTGTTACAACAAATAGCGTGTTTTTAAGAAACAATTTATATCAAAAGATTGGCAATTGTTTATGTCCAATTTCAATGTTAAATTAATTCTAATGACCACCATTGGATAAAATGGTAAAAATATATTCTAATTATACTTTAAAACCACTAAATATTATAATTTATCACTATAAATTATTTTGATTAAAAAAGTTGTTTTTAAGTATTTTCCACAATTCATAAAAATTTAGAAGTTCTCAGAAAAATACCAAAAATTCAACATAGGCTAATTTCAATATTCCGAATCCAAAAATGAAGTACATTTTGATAAATAAAATTTATAAAATTTCAAAAAGTAGGTATTACTATTCACAACGGCTAGTTTAGTTAGTTGTGGTGTGTGTTAGAGCTCGAGGTTGCGTACAACACACGCTATTGCATTATTCGAAGGGAAACGTACAGTGGAAGCTTGGGGTGTAACACACAGAGAGTTTAGTCCTGCTTTTTTGGCCATTATCTGTTGAAGGTTATATATTATTTATTTCATTCACATGTATCAAGGTAACTATTTTTATTTCATTCATTTATATTATATTCAATGAAATTTTTGGTAGTTTTAAAATGATTTTATTTAATAATAATATTTATATGAATTATCCTTGATGGGTTTGAAGTGGTTTTTACATGGATTCTAAACTTTTTATGGAGTTATCCCATGCCAAGTGTTTTAGAAACTAGTGGAGTTTCCATTTAGTTTAAATTTAAATATATAAAAAAGGTGTTTGATACTAGTAGATATTTAAAGGTGATTTGTTTTTTTTGAAAAATAGACCGGAATGACCCATGTCTTAGATGTATTGAGATCATTGGCCTTGGTGTCACTTAGAAATGTTTTCTAGGGAATATGTCATTTTCCTAGGGATTTTCAAAGAATGTTTAAATGGTTGTACTTTAAATAATGTGAAATGAACTGAAATTCCAATCATGTTTTCAAATCCTTATTTGGAAATTTGTTAAAAATAGTTGATTTGAAATTTTGGTTGTTCTCATTATTTTTGTTCCCCTTTGATTATATTATATTTCTTATATATTGTGACCTAGTGGAGGATGTTATTATTTATTTTTATGTATAGATTTGAATGGGAAAATATCATACCAGGTTTTTTTATATGAGGTTAGATTTATTTATTTTTTCCTAAATGTGGAATCACGTTATTTTTTATTTGAAAGCATATTTGTTTATATCATGGGAACACTACGTACCTAAGTAGAAGGCATGCATCTGGGTTATTCTAGCTTAGAGTGTATGTTTTAGGTAGTTACCAAGGAAACTTTCACACTCCATGGGGTTTATTTTGTACATAGTTCCCCATAAAAGGGTTGAATGAGATGTTATGGTTTCACATAGGGGACCTCTATAGTGTTTGATCTGATGAAATATGTATATTATAATTCAAGTTAAGATCTTGTGAGTTTTCAAAGATTATTATATTTATTTGAGGATGAATCATGTGATCTTTATACATATACATCATTTTTATTCCCTTACATTCATTTTGGTTGCATTAAAAAATAGATTTTTTATGGGGTGTCTTATTTTTTCCATTGATAACATGGCGTCATTGCATCTATGCAGGGTATTTTATTTTTTTTCACTTTCAAACTATTTTATAAATTGTTTTCATGTTTTTTTTAAAAAAAATTTCATTTTTGTTTTCAAAAATCCATTTGATATTTATTTAGGGAAAATTATATGAAAATATTTTTTTATAATGAATTTAAAATTAATATTTTCATGTTTTGAAAGAAATTTTATATAAAACTTTTAATTTTTTGATTCACTTTAAAAATTATGGTTTTAGGCGAGTTGATGTTCACTATTATAAAAAATCATTTACCATGGTTTTGGAAAGAAGGAGGTAAATATTGGTATTTACATTCTTATACATTATTATGTAAAAACATCTCTAAATTATATTCAAACTATAACTTAAGAATTTTAATATAAAGGGAACGACAATGGCTTTTTGGTGAAGTACTACATGATGGGTTTGGATTACGCAATTCATATAATCTAGAGTGTATCTGAGTTTTTATATGAATCTATTATGCTTTCTATTGAATTTTAGGTATTTTATCTTATCTGTAAATAATTTACTTTTTCCAAGGATGGGTTTTTGGGGTAAAGTTGGTGACCATGTGTCATATAGAGGTATTTAGGGAGCCTTTTTTGTTCCAATTTGGTTTTATTTTGGGATAATATATTGGAAAAATCACCCTAGTATATTTATTCTTTATCCAATGTTCTTATATTTGGTTACCTGTACAATCCATATTTATAGATAATTATTTCATAATTCAATTTTCAGACGACTTATTTATTTATTATTATTTATTTTATTTTTGTAGACATCAAATGACAAGATAGGTCATGCTGGTTTCTTGGTGGTTTCCACTTCTGGTTTATATGATGGTGAAATTATTCAAAATAGTTCATTCTTGATAGCCAGTAACTACATTCTAGCCCATGGGGATCAGGAACACCCTTTGATCCAAGTGAAATATAACATCATTTCGTGTGTCATGTCAATTTGGGATTGGTTTTGACAAATTATATTAGATCCTAGGTTTTACAAAAGGTCCTAGGTTCTTGAAATAGAATTTTATTATTTATGTGTGTCATAGTAGAATAGAGAAAGGGATTTCCATTTAGACTCAAGAGTTTAGTCATGTGTAGGTTCTTGATCCCCCATTTCATGAAGACACTTGAGTAATATGGCATGGTTGGGAGTAATTTATTTCTTTGAATATTCAGTTAGATTTTGGTTTTATGTGGTTGTGTTTTGGTACAAATTAAAATTTTTTGAGTTCCCTTGGTGGGTTTCTTTGTTTTATGATGATAATTGAGGAAGAACCAGTGATTCACACTTAGCTTACATAGCCTAAAAACCATGCAGAGGCTTGGTGCATGATTTTGGGATCATTTTAGATATTGTTTCATGATTAGAACATGGTTCATCAAATAATACCTCTAATTCATTAATTGGTCTTAAATACAATTTTTGATTGATATTTAAATTGACCATGAGTGATTTTTAGTAATTGGGATAAATAAATAGAGTTTTGTGATATATTGATATTAGGTATTGGATTATATTTGGATTTTTTCTATTTTTTTCTTATGTAGGTTTTGTGAAAACTAGATTGTGTGTGAAAAGGTATATTTCATGGAAAAAAATTCAGAATTAAAATGAGTTCATGGGGATTGTTGTAAAATGGACTATATTTTCATGAAATTTTTTGTAATGGTTGGTTTAAAAATGAAATTAAGAACATTCTTAATTTTATAACCAGATTGGTTGGTTATTTTGAAATCTTTTTGAATCTCTTGGAGTGTGTTTTCAAAAGTGGATGGTTTTAAAAGGGAAATAAAAAATAATTTTGAAATGGAAACTTGTTTCTTAATAAGGAATTTTGAAATAAGGTATACCTTCATGAATCAGGAGTAGGGTTCTTGTTTTAAAAATAAGATAGTGTTTTTTAAAACTGCGCTAATATAGGTAAATTCTTGTATGAGAGATGGTAATTTTTTTAGAAGTGAACTATTTTGATATGGATTTTTTTTTCAAAACCATTTGTGTTATTAAATGTGATTTTGATTATTTAGGAAATTCAATGAATTTAAAAACAATGGATAGAGTTTTTGGCTTGTGTTTTTCTTTGTGATATGTGGTTTGGGATTTTTCCCCTTGGATGATTTCAACTAGGTGTATTGTTTTTTGAAACAAGAATGAGTTATTTTATTATTTGATATCATTTACGGTATTCCTCTACGAACGGTTTTGATGAAATGTAGATTTTTTTCTTAGGATGAATCTTGTTAGATGAATCATAATGTTTATTAGTAATACCCATATTAGTTTTTGTCCCTATCTAGACTTGGAATATATTGGAATATTTATTTCTTCTACCAAATTGTGTGTCAATGCATCATAGAGACTTATTCAAGATGGAGTTCATTTAATGGAATTTTCTTAACACCATGTAGGTGGTGAAGCCACTGATTGTTTGAGCATTCTTTTAGGGTAATAAAGTGGTGAATGTGTCGGGTTCTTATTTATCAATTCTATAGAGGAGGTCCCTATTCAAACCCATTTTTATTGTGTGTTATTGTGTAGATCCCAATGGAATTAAATCCCCAATAGTTTTGAGCTCTTGGTTTTTCTTATTGGTGGTCACTCATGGTATCTTTAGTGGTCTTGTTTGGATATGTTTTGGGATGAGTTTTTTATATGATTTAAATTTGGGAGATGATTTGTTTTTATATACTCATTTAATGAGTTAGAAAATCTAACGGATTAAAGTGACCTTTATTCAATTTATCATATCGTTGTTGTACGGGTTTCTTTCTTGTGATCAGTGTCAATTTGAGATGATCTTTCCTCATTTCTTGGGTGTTTGATTATGGTTGTTTTTAAATCTAGATTCATGGTGGGAGATATGAACGATGTTTGTTTTATGGAATGATCATTAGGAATCCTCGGGTGTGTTCTAGGATAATGGGGATGTGTATTCAGTTTCTAGATAGACCGTGAGTGGTATCGGGTTGGTATTTTTTCTTTAGGTCACTGTGAATATGTGTCCGACAAGTCTGTCCTTGATTTTACCTTCTAATAGATCCATAAATTGAGGTTATAACCATATTATTCTATTTTGAGACATGTTCCTGTTAAGTTTCATCAATCCCATTTTTTCAATGTGATGGACTTGGTGACCCGGTTTTGTGGTCTTTGGGATACCCTTTAAGGGTTATGCTCTATTGTGGTGTTTTGAGATAGTGGATTCCCTTGTTCTTATCAGAAATGTTGGTTTGGTTACTTGCTTTGGTGATATTTAAAATATTATTTAGGATGTTCTTAAATTATGGAGTTAAAATAGTCTTTTATGGTTATCCATTCCTGGTGTAATTTATCATTTCCATTGATGTTAAATTAAAATGAGATTGTTTCAGTGATACTCTATTTATAATAGGGGGTTTTCATTGATCCCCCATTTTAGTGAAATTATAAATGGTGGAGTGACCAATGATATTTCTTAATTTTCTTATAGCTTCATGTTGGATTGTTCAATTTGGGTAATGTTCTAGGGTTTTTTTAGTTTATGCTCTAGTATTCATTCTATCATTTTTATGGAATTGGTGTTTATGGTTTTTTTTAATAGGGGTTTCATTTGTTTTCCCTGCCCTCCCAACTCTTTTAATTTGGATTGGAGTTTTTTTTTATGATTTTTTATAGATGTTTTATTGAATTTATGGTTGATGAATGTTGTATAGTGGGTATATTTTCCAACCCATCATGTCACTGAGGTATTTCTTTTTATTTGTTTTTGGGTTGTGTAGAGGTTTTCAGTTGTTCTAAATATTTTTTCAGCGTTTTATGAGTTCCCAGAGGATTCTTTTCCAATGTATTAGTATACCACCCCATAGAATTGGGAGGTCATTATGTATCTGGTATTATTTTATTTTTGAATTTTCCAGGTGTGGGTGACCATAATGTGGAGTAGGTGTTTCACCATGGAGCTCGGTTGTGGAGGTGGTCTGCACCATGGAGTGAAGTGGCAGTACCCTATTTCCATAGATTTTGGTGTTTCATTTGAAGGATTTCCCCTATCTAAAATGTAAAAAACACTATTTCATTGTTCAATTAATAGAGGGTGCTGAAATTTCAGGGGGTTATGGGTTGTTACATTGTGGCTAAACATATTAGGGTAAACCTAGAGGTTCACCATGAAAATGTGCATATTACCACACTATAGTGTCCAAATGCTAAGGATAACGGTCCTGTAATAGATATATCCTCTACACCATAGTCCAGGATATTACACTGTAGGGGGGTTCCGATAATGGGTTCCAATCCATAGTAGACCACACCATACCCTGGGTCTATCAGTATATTTATTTAATTTCTTGTAGTTTTCTATTTTATCCCCATAACTTTTTTAAGGGTGTTAGACCATTTCTCCCTCCCTCCCTCTCTATCACATATTCTTTTATCCTTTTTTGAATTTCTGTATATTTCCCATGTATTTTCATTATTCAATATTCCACACTCCCTCTCTTATCATTTTCATAAATTTTACATTTCTCCCATGAACACTAATCATTGTATAGGGAAATTTTAGGGTTTATATATGTTCTAATCATGGGTGTTTGTATTTTGGGGTTATAGATAGATTCCTCTCACTTAGTTGGGAATTATCCATCAATTTCAATGTGTTACAACTTAAATCCTCTTGGATTATGGTATTTATTTTTTTGTATTCCTATTATATTACTTTTTATGATATTATTAGTCATTTTAAAATTATTTTCTTTACAAATTATATATATATGCAGTACCCATGAGGGTTTGAAGTGGATTTAAAATAGTTTCTAATCATGGAATGAATTTTTCTTAGGATAACTATTTCTAAAAATTGTTTAATGGCCCTTTTAATGGAATTTAAAGATATCAAAGTGGTTTTCGACACTGGTATTTTTGGAAAAGAGTGTGTTTTATGTCTAAAAATATTATTTTATAAAAAGGGTTTGATTGGACCTTGATTAAATTTATTTCAGATCATTGGATCTTGTTATCAAATTTAAATGTACTCAATTTTGTTTGTTTTCTTAGTGATTTTAAAATAATTTTAAAATGGTTGGGTTTCAAAAAATATGAAATGGTTTAGAATTTCATGATTTTTTTCAATGTCCATTTTCAAATTTTTTTAAAATAATTGATTTGAAATTGTGGTAAACTTAATTAATAATGTGACACCTTTGATTATATTATTTCTATTATGAATAGTGACCACGTGATGTTTTTTTATTATTGATTTTTTTTAATGGATTTGAATGGTATTGATTTTTGTAAAGGTGTTATAGGTGATAAAATGTTTATTGAATTTGTTTTAAATGTGGAAGGGTGTGATTCATGTGTTTTATCACCTTATTTTTTTTGATAAAATTATAAACTAATGTGTCTATGTATCATGTATGGATATGTGTTACACTAGTTTAGTGTGTGTATATTTCTTGTTCCCAAAAAAATCTAATCTCTACAAGGGGTTTATTTTGTACTTAGTGACTCATAAAGGGGAAAATGGGATTTTCTGGTTTCACATATGGGGCCCCTATAGAGTGTGATCTAATGAAAAAAATATAATACCAATCATGTTATATCCTATTGAGATTTCGATTATTCTTATATCGTTCTAATGATAAATTAGGGGATCCCAATACGTACACTTTGTTTTCCCCTTTATTTCATTTTGGTTTTATTAAACCATGGCTTGGATTTGGGTTGTCTTATTCTTATTCCATTGATATCTTAACATCATTGTTTTTATTAATAGTATTTGATTTCGGTTAAGGTTTATTTTACAATTGATTTATATTTTTTTGGAATCATGGTTTAAAAAAGGAGGGTGAATTTTATTTTATATAATTTTTCTGACAAATGTTTTGGAAAAGGAGGAAATCAATGATGGATTGGCATATTAATTTAAAATTCCATTTTATAGTTTGAAATATATTTTAATATAAATTTTTTATTTATAGTTTCATTTTTAAAAGATTTTTGAAAGAATTATACTCATTGTTCTAAATTGATTTTAAACAAATTTTGGGTAAAAGGATTTAATTCATGATTATTGTTTTCTTATGGACTCTTATATGAAAACATGCATTTTATAAATTATTTTAAAACTATAATTTATGGACTGTAATATGAAAGGAACTACAAAGTCTTTGGTGAAATCACACTAGGCATATTTGGATTGAACTCAATACATACACAGGTGTGTGTGTGTGTGTGTGTTTGTGGCACTCTTACTATTTCACTTAGGTTCCCACAATTTCATATACTTTATTTATCTGGAGTATAGATGTGTTTTGTTAGGGTGAGTGTCCATGGGAAATTCAATGGTTTTATTGGAGTCATTAAGTTTCCTTTTTGGTTTTATATAAGATATTGTATAATTCAATTTTTCCTTTTATATTTTATTCTACTTCTAATATTTTTTTATTTGGTTAAACATATGGCTAGTTTTTTATGGTTTTTTTATTTTTTATTCTATGTTTGGATCGTTTCATTATTTTTCACCATTTTATTGGTTTCAATTAGGGTTAAATGCCCATATAGGTCATCCATATTTGGGTTGGTTTATGTTTATTATTTATACGAGGGTGAAACTGTAACACCCCAATATTTTTATGAGATCGATATTTTTTAAAAAAAATTATTTCTTTTGTTTTACAATACACCAAGGTAACCTTGCACTTGACATAACACCGACTTAGATTGTAGTATACAAAATATTGTGCCTTGATTTTGTTACATAGAATTTTATGTTCTTTTAATATATTTAATTTCATGCAATAATTATTTTTAAACTAAAACTAAATATTTTTTTGTTACCTCATAACATATTCATTTTAATGGCGGTATGAACTGTATTAGCATTCTTCTGAACAACTATTTAAATGCAAATAAGCGAGTTTACCAAATAATAAAATCACTCTTGATGGATTTTATTAAGTAAATATATATGTAATATGTTTAATATAATTTTTAAAATTAGTCTTCAATTTGTTCTTGATATTATATAAGAACAAATTCAAATTTTCATTTAAAAGAAGTTTTTTCTCAAAAAAATTCAATTTTTCCGCCTTTTGATGGAACACCCAATTTAAATCATTTTTTTGACACATTTTTATATTATATTTTACAAAATAAACTTCTTATTAGGAATCGATCTATAAAAGTTTACATTGTTTGAATTTTTAATATTTTTTTAATAAGTTTCACGTTTTCATGAAATGTAAAAATATACTAAATTTTAATTGAAAACAAATTATTCATAGAAATAATTTTTATGGTAAAGTTATATTATATAATGGTTTTAAAATATATATATATATATAAGCTATATTTTTATTATTTTATATAGTTTAGGACATTGGAATTAATTTTACACTGAATTTTGACGTAAAAACATTTCAATCTTTTGTAATGTTTTAACTTTTAATCCATGTTTTCTCATTAAAATAAGTGATTTAATTTTAAATTAATTTTTGAAACATATATGTTTTTAATTTTGAAAAATGGATTCTATATTTGTAATAAGTGGTTCATGATTATGTAAATATATTTCTTTTATTTTTTGGCATTTTGAAGAGTAACTTCGGTAATTTTTATTAATATGGTAAAATGCTAAATCAGGTAATTAAGGGTAAACATAATATTATAAAATTACCATGACACTTGTCCTAAAAAAATTGGATGCTTTTTTTTTGACCTAAATCATCCTTGGGTCTAAATAGTATCCTTTTGTTGACACATGGATGAGATTAATACATTAATATATTTTATTTAAAGAAAAGTTATATATGTTTAAGCCAATGTTTAATAACATTATTATTTTTAGAATAAGGTTATACATATGAAAAATTCAACTATAAAAACTCATTTGAAAGGTAAAATATTATTATTAATCATATTAATTTATTTTTAATTTTTATAAAATAAATACTGGCCTTAAAGGCCTATACATTGATGATACAGAAATTATTTAATTGATGAAAAATCAATAAATATTTTTTTCAAAAAATGTCTATTTCCATTAAAAGACAAATAAAACATAGAAAAATATTATTTTTCAAGTATATATTGACTATAATAATCCAAGATTCTAGTTATTATCAATTTTCATCCATATGGAAATGATTATTACCCTTATAATATTTTATATAAAGTGATGTTTAGATTGTTATATTCATATTTTAATAAAAAAACTACTTTAATGTAGAATTTTATTGAATTTATATTTTACTATAAGTATTCATAAAAAACTAGAGGATTTATATTCATCATTGGATTTTATTTTTAATTTTTATTCATCATGTAAGTATATTTAATAATTACACAAAACAAATGTTTTAATTATTTTATTAACGTAAATAGAAAATTATTTTTATTAAAAATATTAAAATAAATATAATTTGGGATAATTAATATATAAAATGAATTTTATAGATGAATTTTTCCTCTAAAGTATATAATAAAATATTTTATTCTATGATCAAAATTTATCTAGATATTTGTGAAAATCAAAGAATTGAATAGTGTCAAAATTGACACTATTGATTATTTATCAAAAAATGTATTTTTAAATTGTTTAAAAATCATAAAACATTTTCGAAAATATATAATAATTATAATACAGTGATAAATGTTCTAAATTAATTATTTATGGTCTATTTAAAGTAAAATAATTAATTATTCCACACTTGTAATGCTGAAATATTTGTTACCTTAGTCAAAAATTAAATAGAATTACTATGTGTTAATTAAAAGGATAAGGATTAAATTGATAGAAAAACCTGTATAAAAAACTATTTTATGATTATATTAAAAAATTATCTCATCTAATATTTGAAACTAATACATTTTGGACGTTTTTTATGGGTTTAGATTTTATTATAAATTAATATTTTTGATGAATCCAAAAGTGCCCCTCACCTAAATTATAAAAAGAAACATCGTTCCTCAAAACATAAATTCACTTTGAGCCTTAAATAATGGCCATAACCTATAAATTTTACCTTATCATATTCCTTAATTACATTTTATATGTTCTAGTATTCTCAAATTATGAACTCTAGTTCCTTTAAGAAGGGATTTAGAGTCATCTCGTCGAAGAAGAGGCAATCTCCTCTACAAATTCATTAAAACTTATTTCTTCTTCTACTTCCTCTTCTTGATTTTTATGCATTATGAAGTAATAACTCAGTATAACATATATCCCAAATTGGAATTATGATTATTAAACAAACATATTCCACCTTATATCCATCCTACGAAAATGAAATCACCACACGTGCACACGTACAACATACCATCTCCACACTGTGGTGTAATCGGTTTTTCACCACCACCTTACATAGATGGTTATAATGATGGAAATAATAACTATATATGATTTATATAAAAATATTTTGATTATGAAACAATATATATACAATCCAATTTCATAAAATTCCATAATTAAGGCAATTATATCATCACTCGTGTGTACGTATGGCATAATGTCTCCACAATGTGATGTGATTCATTCTACATGATCATCATTAAATATTGATTATATAAATTTTTATAATGAATAAATTTGATACATATTATATTAATATCATTTTTAAAATGAAATAACTATAACCTATGAATGGGAACAAAAACTTATCCAACAAAACATGCGTAAGAAAATGAAGTAGTTTATACTCTAAGGATGATAAATAATGTTATTAACAAACGGATAATAATATGATCACTTATAATATCCTAGAAATGAATATAATTCCAGAATAATTTAATGGAATTATTAAAACCCTTATATGGGAGGTTCGTACATGTATGAAGGAACCCAAACCTAAGTTAAAGGATTATTTAGCCTCACTTTTATTTCTATGGGACATATTCCTTATACACGACCTATTTCTTTTGTGTGGTGTTTATATTGCCAATGATTTTTTATGATTCTTATTCTTAAGGTTATGGTATTTACATATTCAACTAATTTTTTTATTTTATGTGGAATATAATTTGACCGATTGTTAAGTAGTAAGGGATAGTTTCACAATTTCATTATTATCTAATATTGTTTTTACCTAAGTATTTACTAGGTTATGTTTATAATCCATATACATGTTAGATAATTTTGTATTCAAAAATATTATTTATATTATACTACAATTTTTTGAAGTCCATTTTACCCTTTGGGGAATTTTTAATAAATGATATGAAAGGAATCATTTATTGTATTCAATACGAGGTACTTTTGACTAATCTAAAAAAGTATGAGAAGAATGTTTTCTTTTAACTTATACAACATGCAAGGATTTTTAAATTTACATAATTAATCATCTCAACGATGTTTCCTTTATAATATTTCAATGTTATATTCAAATAAATTATTTTATTTTTAAATGTTATTGTATTTCAATAAAATAAAACATTTTCAAAATGACATCTTCCTCAAGAATTAATTTCAAGTGTTCATTAAAAACTATTTTCCATATAAGATGGAATTATTTAATAAGGTTATGTTTCAAGTATATTATCCCTAGTTTAGATTGATTATTTTTATACTATTTAAGAAATCCATTTTTTTACATGGATTATGATATGATGGAATCATATTTAATAATATCCATTTTATTCCTTAGGTTATGATATGATTTATGTTTTTGTGGAAAACATAAAAATAATTTTATTTTGAGATGGTTGGGACTTATATCTACATCAAATGCATTGGGTAAAGATAGATAACTCATGAGGTATATATATGTTATGCAAGAACCTGATTTCATGTTTACAATTCTATACGTGGACTTGGTTTTCATGTCCATAATTTTTTTCGTGGGCCAAGTTTCCATGTCCATATTTTTATGTAAGGTCCAGATTTCGTGTCCTTATTTTAATGAGTGGACCTTTTACTATTTATATATGTTCAAAAAGTCACATGTGTATGTTTATGCCAAAATTTCACATCTTATGTGAATTTTAGGATCTAAGGGATTATATTCTTTGATTCTCATATGATTCATGTCTTATGAATTGTAACGCCTCGACCCCAGTTACCTAGAGTTAGTTCATTATTACATAACATTGGCTTGATCACAAGGGATCAAATCCCGAAATACCGATAGGTTTAGTATCCTTGGATTTAATAGATACATTTATAAGTTTTACAATACATTATAAAATGAAAAATAACAACAACATTGTCTCCATTGACTATATTAATATTCCTTAGACTATCCCTACATGTCAGTCGTGATATACATATTTGCATCTGGGGAAAAATAAAACGTTGAAAGGGGTGAGATCAGATGCTCAATAAGGATAACAATATAGCGAAAACATTCATTAATAAGACTAAACATTTAAGGCATTGTATAAGAATAAAACTGAATCCTTTTAAACATAATCTTCTTTATAATATAGCCAATATAAATCAAATAATTCCATTTACTTCTTCACACGGTTATTCTACTAGTCAAATAATCACATGAAATATCAATAGCCAATTTCAAGATGATGGATTGTATAATGCCAGACATCATAACCACAAATTCAAAGCCTTGTGCCAAGACTACAAATAAGATTTTGTCAACGAATTGTTTCAAGACACTAGTTTGTCTCATGAGACCTACCGATGGATCGAGGAGCTATAGCTGGCTCCACCCATCACTTATTAAGTCCAATGTCTTTCTCATATGAAAAGTTTTAAACATAACATAAACATTCGTATTAAAACTAGGATACGAAATTTCAATACATTGTCCATAAACCATGAATGCTGTAAAAATAACACATCCACTTTCAAACATATCACAAAACCTTCAATAAAATATGGAAGATTTGTATCATAATAAATCAACTTCAAACAAGCTTAAAATCCATCAAAGAATGTTTACATATATGAAATGAAAACATTTTTAGGGAAATATCTGTTTATATTATGAAATCATTTAAAAGTCATATAATTATAAAATAAAACATTTATTCTGAAGGTATTCATATAATATTATATGGGAAGCTTCAACAATATTATAATGGCAGAAAATAACCACACCTGCTGCATAAGTTAAAAAAGACATTCTTACCTTAATTTTGTCGAAAATGTCATAAAGTACCTTGTTTGGAAAACGATGGAAAGATTCCTTTAAAAACATATATGGTAAAATAATGGTATAAATTACTTTAACCCATAGTCTATAAAATATTAAAAATGTTTTAAATTACATTTTTAAGGAAAAAAAGATGTGGATGATAAAGAGGTCCCAGTAGATACATACGTACTAACAATCTCAGATAAGTAAAGAGAATATAGAATTAACCCTTACCTTGTACTTCTCTTTGGTCGAGGGTGCGTTAACCTCATATATAATAGTTAATCATTATTATTAAATTATTAAATAACCATATACATAAATATGATATCATATATGATCTTATAATATTACTTTGTTAATAATATTTTAGTATTATCGTCATTTCTAGTGTTAACTGATTGATTTTACTTTATATGTTTTGTTAAGTAGGACGTTTTTATTATTGATAGGATGTATTTGATTCATAACCATAATTATATTTATTTTTTTAACATTTTTTTAAACACCAAATGAATGTTATTTTTAAATGATTATGATGGGGAAAAATCTCATCGTGTTCATGAAGACGGTAATCCGTACGTACACACGAGCAACAATATCATTCAATTTTAGGTGAAATAATATATAATTGAATGTTATATCATATATAAAAAATCATTAAAATGTTATATTTATTATTTAAATCAATTATACATCATTATTATACCCATCCAAAAAAATAATGAATTGAATAACAACGACACCATGACGTGGAGACAGTAAGCCATACTTTCCCACATATGGTGACTTTGTCATTCATATGATGGATATATTAATGAATATGGTTGTACCATTTTTATAATAACATAAATATATTTAGAATATACTTGAGTTATTATTTTATAATTTAAACAACAATGAAAGAAGAAGTGGAGGCATAAAATAACTTGAAAGATGTGATGAAATATTTACCTCTTCTTCATGTTGTTCCTTTTGATTTGATCAAAAGGGCTCCATAAGTAGGCATTTTAACCAATTAAGGAATCTATAATGACATGAGGGAAGTTTTGAGGGTATTTAGGCTGGTTTTTTCCTGGCCAAATCGCTTTGTAGGTGTGAATTTTAGAGAAGTGGAAGTGCCTTTTTATAAGAGAGGTGAGGGTCACTTTTTGAAAAACATGAAATATTATTTTATAATAAAATAATTTTCGGTTTCTAATGGCTATAAAATGATTTATTTTGAGGATAAGGTGGTTATGGGTTAAAAAAATTTCCTCTAATCGGTTTTATACTGGTTTATGTCACCATATTAACCTTATCTTTTAGATTTAACTATTAGTTAAATAGTTTCACATTTCCCAGCTCTCTTTGTATTTTTATATTATATGGTTAATAAAAATACTATAATAAACCAAGATAACCCCAAGTGGTTAATTATTAATATATATAACCTTATCTATGTCCTTTGGAAAAACCTTGTATTTTTAGGAATATCATACCAATTAATAATATAGTATTTGTTTTAATAACTCAATTGTGTTAATTTTGAAACTATTTAGTATTTGTTTTTTTTAAGCTATAAAAACATTATCACATCAAATAAAATTTATTTAATCAACCTAATCATGTCATATTAACATATAAAATTATTTTAATTCATCATAAGTCTCAATTTACTTTTATTTGGATATTTGTAATATCAATTGTTTTAATATTTCATTAATAAGGTAATTACCCTATCATCATTGTGTCATAAATAAATTAGATTATTTAATGTCTAAATATTATAAATAAAATACCATTATATAGGAAATATATTTATATTTCTAATTAATATTTACAGTCAAATTTATATTATGTATAATCCTATATTAAAAATGGTTTAGTTATTATACATTGAATTTAACTCTTATAACTCTCCTTTAAAAAAATAATAAATGTCCAAATATAATCCAAGTGGACCAAAAGGGGTCATATTTTTTTCCTAAGGTTGTTTTAGGTCTAATTACACTTATCCAATATAATTAGAACATGTTTTAGTGTAATTATAATATCATTTTTACCCTTAATTACTCAATTTACTTTTAATTGCTGTAAAAAAGTAAAAAGTTACTATTCACCAAAAAAATATTTTCATGTTATTGATCCAAATTATACTTAATAATGGCAACCATTTATCTCTGATTTTTGAAATTAAACTCATAGACATGGTAAAATTATATCTTATGCAAATTTGTAATTTCTCCTAGAAGGTGGGTAAAATAAAGTAAAAAGTTTGATAAAATTTTATATATCTAAACTTATTATAAAATGACTCCAATGAATTACATTGAACATATATAGGTATTATGTATCTATTTTTAACTAAATTAAATTAATCTAAAATAACTAATTATTTAAATAAAAAGTCAAGTTTAAGCAATAACGCAGTTTTTTTTACAATTCATCAAAAATTTAATGTTTTTATAAAAATACCAAAAAATCAGGCTAAGATAATTTTGATATTCTGAATCCAAAAAAATGAAGTCCATTTGGAAAAAATAAAATTTATAAAATTTTAAAAAGTGGGTATTGGTATTCATAGTGGCTATTTTGATTGGTCGTGGTGTGTCAAACCTCCAAGTTGTGTACAACACAAGCTATTTCATTATTCAAAGGGAAACATACAGTGGAAGCTTGGGGTGTTGCATTCTACCCTCCTTAAAATAATTTCGTCCTTGAAATTTCTAGAATATTACTAGATAAAAAGATTATGGTGGTTCTTCATCATAAGTTCCTCAGGTTCTTACGTTCCCTCTTCCATCTTATGCTTTCTCCCTTGAAATTTTACCAGAGGAGTCATCCGGTTTCTCAGTAATTGTCCTCTTGCATCCAGAATTCGGATATGCTCTTCATAATAAGACAGATTGAGATCTAGTACAAATTCTTCATGGGTGAGTATATGCATTGGGTCAGGCAGGTATTTTATCTACAGTGATATATGGAACACATCATGAACTTTGGAGAGACATGGAGGCATTTCCAAATGATAAAGCTACAACTGCAATTCATTCTAGAATTTTGAAAGGTATGACGTACCTGGGACTCAATTTACCCTTCTTACCGAAATGTATAACACCCTTCCTTGGAGATACCTTCATTGAATCATGGTCTCCTACTAGAAATTCCAAATCCTTCCTTCAGTTATCAGCATAGCCCTTTTTCCTACTTTCGGCTGCTTTGATGTGGGTTTGGATAATATTCACCTTTTCCATTGTTTCGTCAACAAATTTTGGGCCTATGAGTTTTCTTTCAAAAACATCATCCCAACAAGTTAGTGTGTGACATCTCATTCCATATAATACTTCATATAGTTCCATCTGAATACTTGAATAGAAGCTATTGTTATAGGAAAATTATACTACATGTAAATATTGATACCACATACCTTGAAAGTCAAGTGAGCAAGATATCAATATGTCTTCTAAGGGTTGAATAGTTCATTCAGATTTTCCATCAGTTTGAGGGTGGTAAGAAGTGCATTGACAAAGTTCGGTATCCAATGCCTTCTGAAGACTTTTCCAAAATCGTGATGTAAAATGGGTATCGTGACCAGAAACAATTGATAGGGGTATACCATTGGGCATTAAAACTTCATTAATATATAGTCTTGTTAGATGTTCAAGTGGTCAATCTTGTCTTATATCAAGAAAATGTGCTGACTTGGTATGATGATCAACAATGACCCATATTGCATCATTCCTTCTAGGAGTATTTGGTAGACCTATGAAAAATTCCATCATAATATTATCCCATTTCCACTCAGGTATGGGAAGAGGTTTCATGACTCCTCCAGACAGTTTCCTTCCAGATTTCACTTGTGGACATACCATACAAATTTACACGAAATAAGCAATCTCCCTCTTCATGTTGTTCTACCAAAAATGCTCCTTTAAGTCTCTATACATCTTGGTTCTCCCATGGTTTATTAAGAAATTGGAGCTATGAGCATCATCCCACAATTCCTTTTTTTTAGATAAGGTATATTGGGGACACAATGTCTCCTCCCAAATTTCAAAATTCCATCTTCTTATAAGAAGTCACTCAATCTATGTTCGTTTACATCTTTAATATTCTTTTGAAACTTCTCATCATTAATATGAGAACTTTTTATCATTTCTAGTAAAGATGGTTTGGAACCCATTTTAAAAAGTGTGGATGTTTCACCTTCCATGGTTATTTCAATATCCATCTTTACTAAATCCATGAAAATAGGATCCCTTTCAACTCTCATCTTGTTCAAAACTCCACGATCCTTTCTACTCAAAGAAACTACCTCCTTATTTGCCTTACCCGGGTGGTAGTGTATTGTTAAGTCATGATCCTTTAGTAGTTCAAGCCATCACTTTTCCCGCATGTTGAGTTCTTTCGAAGAGAAAATATACTTCAAACTCTTGTGATCAATATAAATCTCACATTTTTACCATATAGATAGTGTCTCCCTATCTTTAGAGCAAATATTACAGCGGCTAACTCAAGATCCATAGTGGGATAGTTTTTCTCATGAATTTTTTTCTTTCGTGATGCATAGGCAATAACCCTATCATTCTACATAAAGACAAAACCAATTCCATTCTTTGAATAATCACTATAAATAACAATCCCATAACTCCCTGATGGTAGAGTCAAGATAAGAGCGTTGACTAATCTTCTCTTCAGTTCTTCAAAATTATCTTCACACTCTCTTGTACAAACATATTTAACCCCTCTACGTGTGATCTTGGTTAATGGGTTAGCCAACCAGGAAAAATTCTGGATGAAACGTCTATAATAACTTGCTAAACCAATAAAACTGAGTACCTCAGTTATACTGGTTGGTGCTGGCCATTCTTGGAACGCCTTGGTCTTTGAAGGATCAACTATGATTCCATCCTAACAGACAATATGGCCAAGAAACGAAATATCATGAAGCCATAATTCACACATTCTAAACTTCCCATATAATTCATTTCTTCTTAGATTCATTAGTATAATGCGCAAGTGATTTTCCTGATCTTCATAGATTTTGGAGTATACCAAGATATCATTAATAAATACTACTACAATGTCATCAAGATATTCCTTGAAAACTCTGTTCATTAGATCCATGAAGAAAATGGGTGCATAAGTCAATCCAAAAGGCATTATTGTAAACTCATAATGCCCAAAACAGTTTCAAAATTCTTTTTTTGGAATGTCTTCATTCCTCACACACAACTGATGATATCCAGAAGGAAGCTCAATCTTTAAAAAATATTTACCTCCATGATGTTGGTCGAATAAATCATCAATGTGAGGTAGGGGATACTTGTTCATTATTGTTATAGCATTGATATCCCTGTAGTTAATGCCCAACCTCATAGATCTGTCTTTCTTCTTAACAAAAAGGACTGGGGCTCCCCATGGGAAACACTTGTTTGAATAAATCCCTTATTACTCAATTACTCAAGTTGATTCTTTAGTTACACTAATTCCACAATGGCCATTCTATAAGGGGACTTCAATATGGGCCTTGAACCAGAAAATAAATCAATAGAACACTCAATTTCTTGTACTGGAGGATATCTAGATAAATTCTTCATAAGCACATCAACATATTCTTGCACAATAGGTATGTCCACTATTCAAACATTATTTCTATTACCAATAATTATTTCATTCTCTTTATCACCAATAATTTAATTTAGTAGAGCTAAAGGGAGTGGATCTAGATAAGAATTTGGTGGTGACGTTTCTTCACTAAAGATAAGGGACTCCTTATCATCATCGAAAATTGTATTTCCTTCTTCATAAAATAAATTTTTTCATTGTTTTCTGAAATCTAATTCATTTTGAGTATTACATCAAATTCAATCATGGGTATGATGATGGTATCATCTGATAAAGAACATTTATATGCCCGAATGGGAGCTGATTCAAAAAAAATTGTTGTGATGATACTTCCCCTAGTAGTTCTGAATGACAACTCTTGTGTTTAGTAAAATTGAAGATATCTAATTTTCTTAACAAACTGGGAAGATATGAAATAATGCGATGATCTAGAATCATATAAAGTATTTTCTAGATTTGAGGAAACCTTTAAATTACCTTCCACCACATCTTTCAAAGCTTTAACCTTAGCAGTAGTGATCACATAATCTTGGTCTTTCTCCCTTGGCCTTTTTTGGGGTAAGTTCCATTGGTGCTTATGACATTTATTTTCATAATTCCCCTTTTTTCTACAATTTTAGTATTCAACATTGACATCCAATTTCTATCCCTTGCAATCACAAACTTGGTGGCCTTTTCTCACCACACTTGTAACAGACTCTCATTCTATTCAGGAAAGTACCGGGGTGTTTCTTCCCACATTTACCACATGATGGGTATTCAAATTTTTCCTTCTTACCCTTATTTCCATTTCTAGAGTGTTCAGTAGATCTCTTTTTCTCTTTCTTTTCATTAAAGTTGTAAGTCATAGATAATTCCTTCTCTGTCTTGATAGCGCATGGGAAAATATATTTGTACGATGAGAAGGATTGTAAGAATAATTCCCGACAGATAAATGGTTCTAACCCATTACAGAATTGACCAGTCTTACTCCTTGGGTTACTTATATAATCTGTTGAATGACTTGCTAACCTTGTAAATTTAGCCTCCTGTTTTGTGACATTCTCACCCTCCTTTTGTCTCAGACTCATAAATTTCCATTCCATATCCTCTAAATAGTCACGAGGAAATTATTTTTCTAAGAAAATAACTTTAAACTCCCTCCATTCCATTTTTTGATACTTATTCATCTTCCTTTGTGTTTTGTAATAATGACTACCATTGATCTGCATCTCCTGTGAGGCGATAAACAGCCATGAAAACTTATTCCCTTTTGCTACTCTTCAAAGCACGAAATATCTTCTCTAAGGAACTTATCCATTGCTCAGCTAACAGAGGATTTGTACTCCCATTGAATGTTTGTGGTTTTTGTCTCATGAAGTGTTCTAACATTGATCCTCTACATTGTGGATCAAGATTCCCTATACGGGTAAGGTTATTTTTCATAACATGAGTGAGTTGTCACAGTATGGTGATGAGCTGATCATCACTAGTTGCATCACCAGATCCACTATAATTATCTTGTGTTGGAAGTAAATACTTACATGGATTATGTGCGTTGATACGGTTCCCATTACTTCCACTAGGCGCCATTTCTAAAAAATGGAATACACTATATTTTTTTATAAATCACAATACATAATTCCCAACTTGTAAAAAACATAACATAAATTGAGCAGTTTATGGATATAATCCATAATCATAAAAATGTTTTCATTGAGGAGGTATATACTCATAAATCCTTCATAACGGTTTTGTAATGAAAAATGTGTATTATCCTAAGCATATCCCCCAGGAGTGTCGTAACCAAGAGTACAGCAAGGCCCATTTTCATGTACCATGACACCCTGAGCCAAGCCCGAAAACCTTGTTAGAGTTTTCACTCCCGGGTACATCTGTGCCAGAGCTGCCTCTACGTGCTCGTATCCATACAAGGATGTATTTCTTGGAAATTACACAAAATATCTACATTGCCGAAATTCTAGTATGTTCTTCTATACTATTCCTCAATGTTTATCTTAGGGTAATGTGCTTTAAATAGAGTTTATAAAAATATAGGTTCCTGGGTTTGTACTAAACTTCCTCTGATACCAACTCAAATGTCCTGACCCCAGTAACCCAGAGTCGGTGCATTATTACATAACATTGGCATGATCACAAGGGGTCAAATCCTTAAAGACCAATCAGTTTAGTTGCCTTAGATGTACTACATTCATCATAATTTTTACATTACATTATAAAATGAAAATAAAAAACAAAATTGTCTCCATTGACTAAATTCATATTCCTTACACTATCATTGAAGGTCATTCATTATATTATTCTTCACATCCTGGAAAAAAATATAGAAAGGGGTGAGCTCGGATGCTCATTAAGGATGACAATATAGCCCAAACATTCATAAATATGCATAAACATTATAGGCAATGTATAAAACTAAAAAATAAGCCTTTTAAATTTTAACTTATACATAATATTTATAATATAAATCAAATAATTCCATTTACTAATTTACATGGATGTTCTACTAGTCGAATAATCACATTTAATATCAATAGCTAATTTCATAATGATGGAATGCATAATGCCAGACATCATAACTAGATAGTCAAGGCCTTAGGCTAACACTAAAAATAAGATTTTTTTTAACAACTTGTGCCAAGACACTAGTTTGTCTCATGAGACCTATCGATGCATTGAGGAGAAATAGCAGGCTCCACCCATCACTTACTAAGTCCAATGCAATTCTCTTATGAAAATATTTAAACATAACATAAAAATTTGTATTAAAAATAGCATACAAAATGTCAATAATTTATCCATAAACCATGAATGGTGTAAAAATAACACATCCACATTCAAACATATCACACAAACATCAATACAATATTGATGATTTGCATCATAATAAAACAACTTAAAACAAGCTTAAAATCCATCTGAGGACATTGACATAGATGAAGTCAAAACTTTTTTAGATAAATATCTATTTATATATTGAAATCATTTAAAATTCATATAATTATAAAAGAAAACATTTATTTTGAAAATAATCATATAATCTTGTATGGGATGATTCATCGATGTCATAAAGCTGGAAAATAGTCGCACCCACCGCATAAGTTAAAAAAAGACAGTCTTACCTTAATTTTGTTGAAAAGGTCAGAAAGTACCTTGTTTGGAAGATGATGAAAAGAAACCTTTCCAAACATACATGGTAAAATAATGGTATAAATGACTTTAACCCATAGTCTAGTACATTTTAAATATGTTTTTAATTTCATTTTTAGGAAAACACGGATGTGGATGATAAAGAGGCCCCAATATATACTTACGTGTTTACAACCTCAGATAAGTAAAGAGATTGTAGAATTAACCCTTAACTTGTACTTATATTTGGCTGAGGGTATGTTAAACTCTTGTATAACTGTTAAATAATTGTTATTAAATTATACAAGAACCATATACATAAATATGATATCATATATTATCTTCTAAAATTACTTTGTTAACAATATTTTTTGTATTATCGTCGTTTCGGGTGTTAACTGATTCTTTTTCCATTATATGTTTCGTTACGTAAGATGTGTTTGTTATGGATAGGATGTATTTGATTTATATTCAGAATGATATTATGTTTTTAAAATTTATTTTTAATCGTCAACTAAAAATTATTCTTGAATGATTATGATGGGGAATGAATCTCATCGCGTTCGTTGAGACAGTAATCCGTATGTACGCACGAGCGACAATATAATTCAATTGAAGGTGAAATAATAAATAACTGAATGTTATATCATATATAAAAAATCATTAACTTGTTATATTTGTTATTTAAATCAATTTTTTATAAATATTATACACATCCAAGAAAAATAATGTATTGAATAACAATTACACCACGACAAGGAGACGGTAACCTGTACGTACACACGTATGGTGACTTTCCCATTCATATGATGGATAGAATAATGAATATGTTCATAATATTTTTATAATAAAATCACAATATGAAGAATAAACTATATTTATTTTTTTATAATGAAAACAACAATGAAAGAGGAAGTGGAAGAACAAAAAAAATTGAATGAGGTGATGATATATTTACCTCTTCTTCGGGTTCTTCTTTTTTATTTTATCAAAAGGGCTCCATAGGTAGGCTTTCTGAACAAATCAAGGCCTCTAGAATTACATGAGGGAATTTGAGAAAATATTTGGGTAGGGTTTGGCTGAGCCAAATGGCTTTGGATGTGTGAATTTGGGAGAAGGGGAAGTTTCCTTTTATAAGGGAGGTGAGGGTCACTTTACGAAAAGCTTGAAATATTATTTTATAATTATATAATTTTCGGTTTATAATGGCTCCAAAATGATTTATTTCAAATATAATATGGGGATTGGTTGAACACATCTCAACCAATAGGTTTTTGAAAGTTTTAGGACACCATATTAACATTATCTTTTAGATTTAACTCTTAGTTAACCATGTCTATTTGTATTTTTATATTATATAGTTAATAAACATACAATAAAAAGACAATAGAACCCCAAGTGGTCAATTATTATTATATATAACTTAATCAAAGTCATTTGTCCAATCAATTGATTTTTAGAAATATTATATCAATTAATAATATAGTATTTGTTTTAAAAACTCAATTATGTCAATTTTGACAGTATTTAGTATTTGATTTTTTTAAAATATATAAAAACATTATCACTTTGAATAATTTTTTTTAATCAACCCTAACATGTCATATTAACCTATAAAATTATTTTAATTCATCATAAGTCTCAATTTAAATATATATTTATATGTAGAATATCCATTATTTTATTATTTCATTAATAAGGTAATTATTGCATCATCATTGTGTCAAAAATAAATTAAATTATTTAAAATAAAAAATATATGAATAAAATACCATTATATATGAAATAATTTTATCTTTATAATTAATATTTACAGTCTAATTTATATTATTTGTAACCCTATATTAAAAATGGTTTAGTTATTAAACATTGAATTTAACTCTTTTAACTCTTCTTTAAATAAAATAATAATAAATGTCTTAATCTAATCCAAGTGGACCAAAGGGGTCATATTTTATTCATAATGTGTTTTTGTTCGAATTACCCTAATCCAATAGAATTATGACATATTTAGGGTAATTATAATATCATTTTTACCTTTAATTACTCTATTTACTTTTAACCGTGGTAAAAAAGTAAAATGTTAAAATTCAGAAAAAAAAAATATTTTCATCATATTAAACCACATTTTACTTACTGATGTCAACATTTTCTCTCAAATTTGTGAAATTCAACTCATAGAAACCATAAAATTATTTTATATGCAAATTTGTAAATGCTCCTAGAAGGTGGGTCAAATATAGTAAAAAGTTCAATAAAATTTTATATATCGAAAATTATTATAAAATTACTCCAATTAATTAAGTTGAACATATATATGTATTATTTATCTATTTTGACCTAAAATAAATTAAAATAAAATATTTAATTATTCAAATAAAAAGTCGGTTTCAAACAATAACGGTATGTTTTCACTATTCATCAAAAATTGAATGTTTTCAGAAAAATACCAAAAATTAACCCTAAGATAATTTTGATATTCCAAATCGAAAAATAAAGTCCATTTTGAAAAATAATATTTATAAAATTTCAAAAAGTGGGTATTAATATTCATAACCGCTAGTTTGATTGGTCGTGGTTTGTTAAAACTCCTTGTTGCGTAAAACACAAGCAACTGCATTATTCAAAGGGAAACGTAATGTGGAAGCTTAGGGTGTTACATTCTCCCCTCCTTAAAATAATTTCATCCTCAAAATTTCTAGAATATTACTGCATAAAAATATTCAGGTGGTTCTTCAACATAAGTTCCTCAGGTTCCCATGTAGCCTCTTCCATCTTATGGTTTCTCCATAGAAATTTTATGAGATGATTCGTTCAGTTTCTCAACACTTGTTCTCTAGTATCAAGAATTCAGATAGGATCTTTACAATAAGATAGATCTGGTTCCAGTTCTGATTCTTCATAGGTGAGTACATGCATTGGGTCAGGCATGTATTTTCTCAACAATGATATGTGGAACACATCATGAGCATTGGAGAGACTTGGAAGCATTTCCAAATGATAAGCTACAACTCCAATTTTTTCAAGAATTTTGAAATGTCCAATGTACCTGAGACTCAATTTACCCTTCTTACCAAAACGTATAACACCCTTACATGGAGATACCTTCCAAAAATAATTGTCTCCCACTTGAAATTCCAAATCCTTACTTCGATTATCTGCATAGCTCTTTGGACTACATTGGGTTTCTTGGATGTTGGTTTGGATAATCTTTACCTTTTCCATTGTTTCCTCAATAATTTTTGGGCCTACTGGTTTTCTTTCACCAACATCATCCCACAATTTGGTGTGAGACATCTCTTTCCATATAGTGGTTCATATGGTGCCATCTAAATACTTTAATGGAATCTATTGTTATAGAAAAATTATACCATAGGTAAATATTGATCCCACATACCTTGAAAGTTAAGGGAGAAAGTTCTCAACATGTCATCCAAGGTTTGAATAGTCTGTTCTGATTGTCCATCGGTTTGAGGGTGGTAGGCAGTGCTCAGACGAAGTTCAGTATGCAGGGCCTTCTAAAGACTTTTCCAAAATCTTGATGTAAATTGGGGATCTGATCAGAAACAATTGATAGGGGTACACTATGGAGTCTTATAACTTCATTAATATATAGTGTTTCAATATTTTCTGCTGGTAAATCTTCTCTTATAGCAAGAAAATGTGATGACATGGTAAGATGATCATCAATGACCCATATTGCATCATTCCTTCTAGGATTCATTGGTATCCCCATGGAAAGGTCCATCGTAATATTATCCCATTTCCACTTAGGTATGGGAAGAGGTTTCATGTCTCCTCCAATTTTTTACCTTCCAGCTTTTACTTGTTGAAAAACCATACATCTTGACACAAAATCAGTAATCTCCCTCTTCATGTTTTCCCACAAAAAAAGGTTCCTTCAAATAATTATGCATCATGGTGCGCCTAGGTTGTATAGAGAAATTGGAGCTATGAGCATCATCCAATAATTCCCTTTTTAGATCAGGTATATTGGGAACACGAAGTCTCTTCCCAAATTTGAAAATTCCATCTTCATATACAAAGTCACTCAATCTTCCATCGTTTACACCTTTAATCTTCTTTTGAAAGTCATCATCATTAGTCTGAGAACTTTTTCTCCATTCAAGTAAATATGGTTCGGCAACCATTTGACAAAGTATTGTTGTTTCACCTTCCAGGGTTATTCCCACATTCATATTTACTAGATCCCATAAAATAGGATCCCTTTCCACTCTCATCTTGTTCATAACCCCATGATCATTTCTGCTCAAAGCATATGTCACCTTATTTTACTTTCCTAGGTGGTAGTGTATTGTTAAATCATAATCCTTGAGTAGTTGAGGCCATCTCCTTTTCCTCATGTTGAGTTAATTTGGTGAGAAACTATACTTCAAACTCTTATGATCAGTATAAATCTCACATTTTTTACCATAGGGTTAGTGTCTCCATATCTTCAAAGTGGATATTACAGCTAATAACTCAAGATCATGAGTGGGATATTTTTTCTCATGAATTATTATTTTTCATGTTTCATAGGTAGTAACTCTATCATTCTACATATGGACAGAGCCAAGTCCTTTCTTTGAAGTATCACTATAAATAACTAACCCATCATTCACTGATGGTAGAGTAAAGATAGGATCATTGACTAATCTTATCTTCGGTTCTACAAAACATTCTTTACACTCTCTTGTCCAAATAAATTCTACCCCTTTACTTGTGAGATTGGTTAATTGGTTAGCCAAACAGGCAAAATTCGGGATGAAATGTCAATAATAACCTATTAAACCAATAAAACAATGTACCTCAGTTATACTCATCAGTGCTATCCATTCTTGGATTTCTTTTTTCATTGAAAGATCAATAGATATTCCATCATTAGATAAATATGGACAAAAAAACGAAACCACTTGAATCTATAATTCACAGTTTCTAAACTTCCCATATAAGTCATTTCTTCAAAGAGTCATGACTAGAATTTTACACTTTACCAATGATTCAAAACTGTTGGTAAAGGCCTGGAAATTGTTGGCATATAATATACCAATGATTCCCCCAACCATGGCCAAGTATGTCGTGACAATAAGCCTATACCAATGGTTCTGTGAAAATCGTTGGTATATGAGTCAAAATAGAAGGTATACCAATGGTTTCTACAAATCGTTGGCATATGTGTGTTAAAGTATAACATATACCAACGGTTTGTGAAACCATTGGTATATGTGTGTTACAATTATACCAACAGTTACAACCATTGGTATAGAAAGGATATGGATAGCCATAAGGCTATACCAATGGTTTTGTTATAACCATTGG
Source organism: Viscum album (assembly GCA_963277665.1). Classification (NCBI taxonomy): domain Eukaryota; kingdom Viridiplantae; phylum Streptophyta; class Magnoliopsida; order Santalales; family Viscaceae; genus Viscum; species Viscum album. Next base: position 1,811,449,995 of record OY728132.1, read on the forward strand.
TATAAACCTATAACAATGGTTATAAAAAAACCATTGGTATAGTTATATTATAGCATCTATACCAACAGTTTAAAACCATTGGTATAAATTTTCTCAACTCCATAGTACCAGCAAGCCCCTCTCGCCTCTCCAGACCTACATCAACACAGCTCCACAGCAACACAGCAACACACCTCCCCCTCTTTAGACCTTCAACAACACCAATACAAAATCCCCATCCAAAGTATTCAAAATTTAGAATTCATTCCAAAAATTAGAAATATAGAAATATAGAAATTAAAATGCAGTAACACCCATAAGAGAAAAGGCCTACATGTTATAGGAAATGTAATAACACCCATAAGAGTATTCAAAATTTATAATTCATTCCTCACTCAAACCACAACACCAATACAGACAAGAGAAAAAACCTATGTGTTATAAGATGAACATGGGATGTTTAGTCATGGTCTTGGGTTGAGTATCTTAAAACCAACAGAAAAACATGGGTAGAGTGGACAAGGATCATGATTCCCATAAGATAGAAAATGGTAGTGGTCATGGGATTAGACCTATGATGAGTTATAGGAATCACATGGGATGTTTATATTCCTCTAATGATTATGTATCAATGTATAAATTGTTCCTGATGTGTTAGTGGCAAACATTGGCCAATCTTGACATATGAGATGGGTTATCGGAATAGCCTACATGTTTTTCATAGACTTTTCAATTAGAATAAGGGGGTATGTGGCTAATTGTAATTTGTTCTCCTAGGTGTGATGTGAGATGAATCCCCATCTTGGATAGTGGGTATGAATATTCAATTAAGTATTTGGTATTTGGTTTCCAAAGGGACTTTGGTTTGGTCCTAGAACCCACTTTTTGAGGATAGGATTGAGGTGATCTATGGGGCTATGGTGTCACCATTTGTATTCCTCACCATTGGGGTATTTTTATGAGACTTTGAAACTTATTTTTAAAGAATCTAAGTGTAGCCTTGTTGACCAATTTGTTATATGGTATGCTTCAGTGTTCATAGGTTTCATATGAAATCACTATATGATATTTATTTGTTGTATGTTATTGTATAGAATGAACGGACCGTGACTGAGAATTAGAACATGAGTGTTGGTGCATCTTCATGATGGGATGTCGAGACTCATTCCAAATATAGGAATAATATTAAAACTAAGTTAATCCTTACTAATTTGGAGTGTAGAACTAAAAAATTGATTGACTTTAGATGGATCTATAGGGAGGAAAGTGTTCCCTGCCTGGGTAAAAAGAGATGGATCTAGTTTAGACCAAATCAAAATAGGAAATAAAAAAAATAGACGAATAACATTAAGACTTACATATTAAAACTAAATAATTTAGTGGGGGTTGTCAGGGGGCTGGGGGGGGGGGGCAGTTCGGGTGGTGAGTGGGGATGTCTGGGGGGTGGGAGAGCTATCCGGGTGGTGCGGGGGGGCTGTCCGGGGGGTGGGGGGGCCTTCTGGGGTGAGTAGGGGGTTGTCCGGGTGTGGGGGTTATACGGGGGGTGGGGTTCGTTTGGAGTAAGGGGGGTTGTCCGGGGCGTTGGGGCTGTCAGGGGGGTGGGGTTCGTCCAGGGTAAGGGGGTGTTGTCTGGTGGGCAAGGGGGGCAGCCCGGTGGGTGGGGGCTGTCAGGGGTGCGGGGGGCTTTCATGGGGTCAGGGGGGCTTTCCAAAGTGTGTTTTTGGCCATCGCAGTCATAAGACACCTCCGATTGACATGTCGTCTTTCTGACCATTTCACAATTAACCCACTAATTGTTGTCGTCTGATTTCATGGAATTTTGAGGTTGTTCGGCCGGTTTTGACTACCCCATGCACGCTTTTCAAGCGTGCCAAGCACCTAAAAACACATATTCTACAATGTTGTGCAAGCCATGCATCCGAATGACATTTTGTCATTTCGTACACCTCAGGAATAATAATTAGGGTGTTTTGGTGTGATTTCAAGTTATTCGGATATCGTTCGGTATGTATTTGACCATAAAACGCATGTTCTGGTCATTTACGACACGCGGAGTGTGTTTTCGGCCACCGCGGTCACATGACACCTCTGATTGATGTGTTTTCTGCCCGACCATTTCAAAATTCACCCACCCTTTTTTGTTGTCCGATTTCATGGCATTCTGAGGTCATTCGGCTAGTTTTGACCACCCCACGCACGTTTTTCAAGCGCCCCAAACACCTAAAAACACATATTCATCCATGCCGTGCAAACCGTGTGTCCGAATGACGTTTTGTATCCCCATAAACCTCAAATTTAATTTTTAAGATTTTTTCGTGTGATTTCAAGTCATTCTGATGTCGTTCTGGATGCATTTGACCATTAAACGCTTGTTTTTGCCATTAACGACACATGAAGTGCATTTTCAGCCCCTGCGGTCACATGACACCTCTGATTGACATGTCGTATGGCCAAACTTTTCAAAATTCACCCACCCTTTCTTGTCATCTAATTTCATGGAATTATGAGGCCGTTCGTCCGGTTTTGACTACCCCATGCACGCTTTTCAAGCGAGCAAAACACCTAAAAACACATATTCAGTCGTGTTGTAAAAACCGCACATCCGAATGATGTGTCGTATCCTCTTACACCTCACAAATAAAAATTAGGGTGTTTTTGTGTGATTTTAAGTCATTCTGATGACGTTTGGTATGCATTTGACTGTTAAATGCATGTTTTGGCCATTTTGGACACAAAGAGTGTGTTTTCAGCCACTGCGGTCACAAGACTCCTTCGATTGATGTTCCTTCTGGCCGACCATTTTACAGTTCACCCACCCTTTGTTTTCGTTCGATTTCATGGAATTACGAGGTTGTTCGTCCTGTTTTGACTACCCCACGCATGATTTTCAAGCGTGCCAAACACCTAAAAAACACATATTCAGTCGTGCCGCGCAAACCGCACATCTGAATGATGTGTCATCTTATCATACACCTAACGAATACTAATTCGGATGTTTTCATGTGATTTCGTGTCATTCTAATGTCTTTGGGTATGTATTTGACCGTAAAACACATGTTTTGTCCATTTATGACACACAGTATACACCTGCATAAAAAATAGCACAAAACCCACATACAAACAGACTTAAAACAACATAAAAAACCTAAAATAGCACAAAAAAATTAAACCATTAAACTCTTCCAACAATGTCATTTACTAAAATTCCATATTTCAATTTTTATATGACAACAATCATCCAATAGAGTTAATAACAGTTTCAATAACTCAAACACTATTTACACCCATTTCAATCTTCATCTGACAACCACTCTTCCAGTAGTAATTCACCACACCCCTACAACCCCCCCCCCCCCCCAAACCAATACAGCCCCTCCACCTCCCCATCAAATTCTAATAGGCAGACTAGTCTAATAAATAGTTATTAGAGTTGAATAAGAGTTTGAAATTGGCTCAAATCCCAATTTTTTTCTCTGATCCTAGATTTGGGTATGTAATGATTGGGGATGCATTTTGTATTGAACATATATTTTTATAATATATGGTGAAATGGTATTTTCTTAGGAGACTCATCACTTAGGACCCCATGAGTGAAACTACCCAACTCATGAAAAAGATTTTGCGACTATCGTTGATGAGTGTAAATCTCTGTTGTTGTATTCAATTAAAATGATACCCTTTTGAAAAAAAAGAGACACTTTGAGTGGTGTTGGCCACACCATGACTCAAATTGAGTCGGGGATGACTTTTACACATCAAAAATGACCCATTGATCATTTTCCTGATGTATCAAAACAATCTGAATGTGTTTGGTTGGTTTTTCATATGCCGGTTGTTGTTTTCACTTAAAATGTAGTCCATTTCAAAGAAAATTGAGACACTTTGAGTGGTTCTGGCCACACCGTGCCTCAGATTGAGGCAGGGTTGAATCGTACAGGTCAATAATAACCCATGGATCATTTTCCTAAAGTTTCAACCAAATAAGAATGTGTTTGTTCGGTTTTTCATATGTTAGTTGTTGTTTTCATTTTAAAGGATGCCCATTTTAAACAAAAGAGAGACATTTTGAGTTGTTTCGGCCACACTGCGCCTCAGATTGAGGTGGGGTTGACTCGTACATGTCAAAAATGACTTATGGATCATTTTCCTAAAGTATCAACACAATCCAAATGTGTTTTCTTAGTTTTAAGTATGCCAGTTTCTGTTTTCACTTAAAATCATGTCCATTTCAAATAAAAGTGAGACAGTTTGAGTGGTGTCGGCCACACTGGCCCTCTGATTGAGGCAGGGTTGACTCATATACTTCACATATGACCCATGGATAGTTTTCCTAAAGTTTCAATAGAATATTATTGCCTTTGGTCAGTTTTCTGTATGTCAGTTGTTGTATTCACTTAAAATGATGTCCTTTTGAAAAAAAAGAGACACTTTGAGTGGTGTCAGCCACCCCGCACCACGTATTGAGGCGGGGTTTACTCTTACATGTCACAAATGATCCATGGATCATTTTCCTAAAGTATCAACATAATTAGAATGTGTTTGGTCAGTTTTATGTATGCCAGTTGTTTTTACTTAAAAGAGTATACATTTTAAACAAAAGAAAGACACTTTGATTGGTACCGGCCACACCATGCCTCGGATTGAGGTATGGTAGAATCTTACACATCAAAAATGACCCATGGATCCTTTTTCTAAAGTATCAATAGAACTTGAATGCGTTTGGTCAGTTTTCTTTATGCCAGTTGTTCTTTTCACTTAAAATGCTGTCCATTTCAAAGAAAAGTGAGACACTTTGTGTGGTGTCGGACACACCGCACCTCGGAATGAGGCGAGGTTGAATCGTACACATCAGAAATGACCCATGGATCATTTTTTTGAAGTATCAACACAATATGAATATGTTTGGTTGGTTTTTCATATTACAGTTGTTTTAACTTAAATTGTTGTGAATTTCAAATAAAATTGAGACACTTTGAGTGGTACCGGCCACACTGTGCCTTTGATTGTGGTGAGGTTGACTCGTACACGTCGAAAATGATGCATGGATCATTGTGTTGAATTATAATCACAATCTGAATGTGTTTGGTTGTTTTTCCATATGCCATTTGTTTTTTTCACTTAAAATCCTATCCATTTCAAATGAAAGTGAGACACTTCAAGTGATACCGGCCAAACTGTGCCTCAGATTGATGCGGGGTTGACTTGTACACGTCACATATGACCCATGTATCTTTTTCCTAATGTTTCAAAATAATTATAATGAAATTTGTTGGTTTTTGAATGTCATTTGTTGTATTCACTTAAAATGGTGTCCTTTTGAAACAAAACAGAGACACTTTGAGTGGTGCCGGCAGCACCGCGCCTCGGATTGAGGTGGGGTTGACTCGTAAATGTCACAAATGACCCATGGATCACTTTACTAAAGTATCAACACAATAATAATATGTTTGGTCAGTTTTCTATATCCCAGTTGTTTTTATATAAAAGGGTATCCATTTTAAACAAAAGAAATACACTTTGAGGGGTACCAGCCACACCGTTCCTTGAATTAAGGCGGGTGGGGGGGGGGGTTGTCCGAGGGGGGGATGTCTGGGGTCCAGGGAGAAGGGCAGGGGGTTATCTGGGGTCTAGGGAGGAGGGTTGGTAATGTATCTAAAACTCTATCTAGGTATCATACATCAAATTCCGATAGGACTTTGAACTGAATCTGGGTGTCGTCCAGGAGCAGGGCCAAATCACGGCATTACCGCGGTGTGACCGCAGCTTGATCGTGTCGTGACCGCAGTGTGACAACGGCGTGTTGGCCCGATCCAGCGACATCTGCGGGGCAGCATCTTCTGGCCAGGATTCCAAATAAATAATATGTTGTTGTCCTTCACATTATAGAAACTAATCTTATGTTATAAAAGACAGACTCTTGATTCGGGATTTTGGTATGATAAATCTATATATTTTATATTCATTGTTTTTAAAAGTGGTACTAGGTTGTTGAAACTACTGATTGAGAGTCAAATTATCACACCCTAAACTATCACTGTGAGTTTTTGCAGACAGCGCACCTCCGTTGGAGGGGATTTATTATAAAAACATGACTTCATTTATCAAATGAAACAATTATATTAATGAAAACTTATTCAAGCTATGAAATTCAATATAATTAATCATAATTAAGAAAGAATCTAAATTCAATTTAAAGCATTCTTAATTTAAAGAGGCTACAAGAGGAACTCTACCTCAAGGGGTGTCTCCCATGGGTGTCTGTGGTGTGTAGTGTCTATCTATGATTTTTATGGTGCTTCCGTATTGTGGGAAATGTGTATCGCATGGTCAGTTTACTAAATACATTATTAAATTAGAAAATACACACATAGTCTATAGAGATATAACCAGTTTTGATAGAGAATACAATACAAATAACTAACTCAGAAATATGAGACCAACATTTTACTTTACCAATTCCAATTACATAATATATGCAGCACCAACTTATGTTTTATGAACCAATCAATTAAAGGGAATGAAACTCCTCACAACAACCCATAAAATATCATATTACATCACTCACTTCTAAACCATTATAATATCATTCGGCTTCCATATTTGGTCAAAAATTAAGATTTATACTGAATTCAAAAATATACATACCAGAGTGAAAAACCAGGTTCAAAAATAAATAGTTATACAGAATTCAAAAATGTAATGGATCAATCTGCCCATGATCACCATCTCCATCACCAATGTCATCATCATCCTCGTCCTCGCCACCATCTTTGTCTCATTCTTCATCCTCATCATCATCCCCATGCTCATCCTCATCCCCATACTCGCCCTCATCCTTATCCTCACGCTCGGCCCCATCCTCACCCTAGGCCATATCCTCGCCCTCATCCTCATCCTCGCCCTCATTCTCTTCATCATCCCCGTCATCACTAGGAACTTCATTATCTCGACCGCCACTACAAATGCTGCATAGTTCATTGGATAATGCACCCATCAATGACATATATGTTTGACAAACTGCGTTGGCCTCTGGTGTAAGTGATGAAGATAAAGCTTTGATCAGTTTCATAAATTTTTTCTCCCTCGTTTGAACGTGTTCTTCCAACTCTATGACCCTTTTATCATATTGTCTTGCATGCGCCTTGACCTGTTCCAACTCGGTGGTACTATAATGGATACCTGTAGAGGATCAATACCTCGTCGAGACTATATTATTACTAGGTCGGCAGTGTACTATACCAGGGTCCTCATTTCCAAGAACCTGATATAAATGATCGGGTGGCCCTAAATTGTTAGGCTCCTGGGCTTCAAGGGACTCTAAAACAGCCTTTTAAAAATATTAATTGATTATTTAATTTTAAAATTCTTATTAAACATTGAAATAAAAAAATTAAAACTTACAATCTCTTCTTGTGTCGGTTCATTAACCACAATTCCATCTTTTTTCCTTCTACTCGAGAAAAAAATTTGCTCGAGGGATACATCCTTCAATATTAAATTTGTGCTTTTGTAATGGAATTGAAAAAATATAAAGTGCAAGTATAATCATATATTCAATATTCAATAAATCACATAATTTATGTAGGAAACATTAAATAGGGAATGTCCAAAAGAGGAATTATAAACAACTATATCGTACTAACTGCCTCTCATTATCTAACATAGTTGTGCGCCCCACAGTGTGGATGTAATGCTTTGAATCAATGTTTTTTTCAGAATATTCCTCAATAATGTTTAATAATAAAGAATATAATATTAATTCAAAATATGAAAACATTCATTTAAATACCTAAAATGGGATTAATACATTAAAATTGGCAGTCGCCCAATGGGTAATCATTTGGCGATATTTCTCTATCAGGCAGTCATTCATGATAGGTAATGTCTCCAACTCTGCGCCCACTCTATCACACTTGCCAACATACATCTCATGCTTATAACCTCTCCAAAGCCCTACTAGATCCTTTAAACATGATGGTCGTGCACCTTTTCCATCAGGGAAGCTAAATCGAAGATGAAACCAAATAGATTAATTCATATAAATACAGAAAAAATACAACATTAAATCCAATAGATTTTTTACCCATATTTGTGCCCACGCATTATCCTTGACTTTGTGTGGCAGATGTCTCCAAGAGAGATGGCTAACCGGAATTATGTTGGAGTATTTGGCTAGCATCACCAACAAACCCTGACATTCCCTCCCAGATTTATCAATCATATGTCCATCATCATTGTATTCAACCATCAACTATGTATGGTGGTTCCATACCACACACAAGTGAGTAGGCCCCCTCCCCTGCCTCCTATCTGTAGATGAATATGTTGTTAATGAAAAAAATATCTGTAAAAGTTATAATAAAAATATATTTTTGTATAAATTTTTTTAGAGTTATATAAATATACCTTTGGTAGTTGGATCAATGGGCGTCACTGGATGCGAAAAAGCTGAATGAATATCCTATACATGTGGAGTGTCCCTTAGTGTACGCTCCTCAGCCACATACTATGTCCGATCAGGAGTCGAAGAAGGTGTAATATAATAGCTCAGGGATAATGAACCAGAAGAAAAAGATGATGGCACAAACGTCTGGCCAACCGGTAGTGTAAACTTCGGAGGTCTAAATATCCCATGTGTCCCTAAAGACACATCAGGATCAAAATGGGGTGTTGAATATATGTCTATGGTAGGGGCATAGTCCAATCGGGTTTGACTAGTGGATCGTCTAACTCTCGCACCATGATCCCTCGAACCACTGGCCTCAGTACCGAGATTACCAGATGATCGTCTAACTCTGACACCACCCCCCCTCCTACCACCATCCTCTGTACTGGGAGCAATATCAGGCTCCTCATCGGATATCTCTCATCTAGGGGTGGATATTGAAAAACAATTTAACATAAAATTAAACACCTGATATTATAAGTTATTAAAATATATATATTATAAATAAAATACTCACAATAGGGACAAGTGCAGGAACAACCAACTATTTCATGGGATGATTATTTTCTATCATCTTTTTCCACTGCCTCTCTTCAATGGGTGTCATTTCCTGTAATGAAAAAAATATGGAAGTAATTAGAAATAGATAACTAATGTGTAACCCAAAAAACAAAATATATAAAAACCATTCTGATAAAAAAAACATAAATAAATAGAATATTTATGGTGGTTTGAAGGTAAGTACTAGGATACACACTCTGAATGATGTAGGTGAAACATGTTGGTGATAACACGACTGTTTGATTCTATATATTTCCCACCACAACTTCGGGTTCACAATCTACTCTGACAATTGAGCTATTGGAGTCATCATAAGTAATAAAATGATTTCTTCCAATTGCAGTAGGGACAGTGTCAACTTCATCATCACCATCCTCAAAAACATGTCAGGGATTTACTTCAATAATTACACTCAATTTAGGATGATGATGATCTTTGAAATAAAAAATTTGTTTCACCTTGGATGCTAACACATATGGTTCATCGATGGAAAGAGTGAAAGTCATGTCAATAACTCGAAATCCACAATCATCAATAAATGTGCCTTGCCTCATCATTAAACCAAACCATTGACATTTCATCATCGTGACTCGACCATGTGAGTAATAATCCAAAATTATTATTTTCTCCACAACTCCATAATATACTATATTTTCAGAATGAGGTCTAGTATCCAATGAACTGGCATAACAGTCTGTTGTGGCAGTTAGCATAACACCATCATGTTGTGTTCTAATGTTTCTTGCTTGTTTAGTGATAATAAATTTGTATCCATTGATCACAAGTGATTTACAAGCTCGAAACCATGGTATTAGGACCAAAATCCAAAGCTCTTATTTCCTCAAAAATAGATTCAATAGGAAAACTCGATACCTCGAATATAAATAAATAATAAACTTAATAAATATTATTTTTATTTAGTTATTACAAATATATTTTTACCTTCAATTTCAACCAAGAAGAAAACCCTTTTCTACGGAAAGTCTCTTTCCTTCTCAAAGATAAAGAACAATACTTTCTATATATCAATTCTTTATGTTCCCTGTAGATAAAAATAATAATAGTTTAACAAATATATAAAATTACAAGAGATAAGACAAGAGATACATGTAGAATTTACTTAATTGATATACTCATCGAACAAATCACAATTGAACAACACTATGCGATGTGACATCCCTCACTCTTCAAGGATTAATGTCATCAATGTATATGATCATGGAATTCCTCCTGTCTGAGGAAGTGATAGAAAACTGGGTTCAATTTTCTTATACTGTTCTTCTTTATTTTTCATTGGTCTGTTTAGTCTTGTAGTAAGATCAGACAAATACATTGGTTAGAAATCAAGACATTCTTGAGCCAAGTAACCGTTCACAATTGAACCTTCAAGATAATTCCTATTCCGAACATATGATTTAAATGTGTACATGTTTCTTTGAGTTGGATAAATCCAATGGAAAGAAACAGGTCCTCCAAGAAGTATTTCGGTCGGAAGATGGATAGTCAGATGCAACATGCATGTAATGAATTATGGAGGGAATATTTTCTCAAACTCACACAAAATTAATGGTGTCTCTAGCAAAAAAATTTACAAGAAGGATTTGGACAACTTCTTATAACAATGATCTCTAATCAAATAGCACAACTGAATAACTGAGACTCTTACATTATTAGACAATAAATGACAGATTGCTATTGGAATCAGCTCATGCAAAAGGACGTGATAATCATGACTCTTTAAAGATTTCAGCATCAACTCATTTCTGTGGACCAGTTTTGATATGTTCCTTGAATAGCCATCAAGAACATTAGTAGTCTCTAGCCCTTACAAAAATTTATTTTTATCAACAGGTGTCATCACATAATAAGCACATGGAACATGCAATTTATTTTCAATGATACAGACAGGATGCAATTATGGTCTGATCCCCCAATCTACCAAGTCACGCCGAGATTGTAAATAATCTTTTTTATTCTCCTTGAAATTTAGAATAATCGAAAGCAAAATATCACATATATTCTTTTCAATGTGCATTACGTCTAACCAATGACGTAACAAGTTGGTTGACCAATACGACAACTCAAAGAATACACTCTTCTTCTTCCCATTGTAATAGGTATCATTCGAAACATTTTTCCTCTTTCTAAATTTCATTAATCCCTTACCAAATGAATAACTAAAATCTTTCAATTCATTAAGCACATCAGTTCCAGACCTAAGCTGAGGTGGATCATTAGTCTCCATGGTATTGTCAAATCTTCGAAGATTGTTTCTATATGGATGGTTCATTGGAATGAATCATCGATGTCCCATAAAACTAAAACTACGACGATATTTTAGTCTTCTCTATCGAGTATTCTTCATACAAACAGGACATGACAATTTTTCTTTTGTGCTCCATCCAGACATCATTGCATAAGCAAGAAAATCATTGATCGTCCTCATAAGCGTAGCACACATATGAAATATTTCTTTCAATCATGCATTGTATGTGGGAACAACCACATCCCAATGATGTTTCAACTCTTTTATTAAAGGTTTCATGTATACAACTATATCATTGTTGGGATCAGAAGGGCCAGATATCAGTATACTGAACAAAGTGTAATGCTTTTTCATACACAACCATGGGGGAATGTTATAAATGCATTTGAAAACCAGCCATGTGATGTGCGAAGTATGCATCTTCCCAAATGGATTTAAACCATCACATGAAAGACCCAGTCTCACGTTAAGAACATCGGATAAAAAATCAGGATATCGAGCATCAAATCTCTGCCATGATAATCCATCTGCAGGGTAAACCAACTCTTCATTATTCTTTTTTCCTCTTGGTGTCATGCCATCACATTTTTACTGATATTTCATCAGACATGAAAATATTCTGTAATCTGGGGATCAATAGAAAGTGCCACATTACTTTTTGTGGCACACGAGATGGTGTTCCATCGTCTTTTGGATTCCATCGAGAGGTTCCACATTTGATAAAATCATTTCTTTCAGAAGTTTCCTACCAAAATAAGCTGCAATAATTTGGGAAAGCATGCATTTTTTTGAGAATCCATGTTCATCAACTAACTTCCATGCCATATAGTGGTTTGAGGGAATATCTACATCATTTTAAAGTAAGTCCTTCAAGAAGGTAGGAATGTAATCATTTGAAGTATTTGAAATCCCATTAATAGTTTTCCCATGAAACAATCGGATTAAATATTCCATTTTTTTATTATACCACTTTGCCGATATACTGGATTCACCACTACATCGTTAAATTTTTTTACCCTATCTATATCATCATTTTCATTGGATGCTTCATGTGTTCTTATATCGAAATCTTGTTGGCTAGACATCCTTTTCTTCTCAGGATGCCGAATAAATTGAAACCAATAATATATCAAACTCTCCAATTTAGTCCTATCATTTAGATCATCAACATTTTGAGATTCCATTTTCTCTCTATTATGATACCACACATAATAGTCTATTTAGAAACCATATTTGGTTATAAATATCCAACTACTTCACGACTCATCCAAGGTCTTCCAACACAATTAGAACTTGGGCAGTGTATGCGACCACTATCCGAAGCCTTGTCAAATGAAAAATATAAAAAGCTGTTCAAATTATTTTGAAAATCGGTTGAAATCCAATCAGTTTTGTACATCCAACTTCTATCCATTCTGTAAAAAAAATTGCAATAAGTCATTTCAAAGAAATTCAATAATATTAAAGTTCAGTCAAAAAAATATTTAGCTAAATGACAATTGTTTACTTTATATAAAATAATGACTGACACATTACTCTATATAAGAATCATATTAAGAGACACAACAAAATATAATTTATTCAAGAAAACAAGATACATAATTTCTAATGCCTATATTCAAGGATTTACCAGTAAGATATTGGAAGTGGATCAAAGAATACATAATCCTTAAGGGTTTTGTTAGGAGTACATGAGTTTTATACTCTAACATCTTCTGGGAGATCAGAATGAGGAGTATGATGAGGATCACATAAAAAGTAGTTATGGACTCATCAAGTTTCACCTTAACTGTTGATTAAAAGATTCTAGGTCTGGGACCATAGATCATAGGTGGGTAGGGTGTATTTATTGAATCATGTCCCAATTGATTTTGGAGAGGGACCTTCAATAGTTATAAGTATGAATTTGATTAGAAACACCTCTAAAAAGTATATCTAAGAATTGTGAAATCCCAAACCAGGATGCCACTCATTAGTGACCTGAACCCAGATGGCCACATGGCCTCATGCACATCTTCAAAAGTTCCAAATGTTATTGACTAATAGTGAGAGCCTTTTCTTTTTCTGGGGGAGACTATTCCCTCATTAACTGTGTTGCACGATTTTAATATTATTAGTTATAAAGTGGAAGAAAGATAACAATGGGAAAATATTGTAAATGGATGAAAACAACCAAATTAGTAATAAAAACTAATAACAGAATCATAAACTGAATGATCGTAACGTGTGTCATGTATCAAGAAGAAAAACATAGTTACAACTAGTAGGAAGTAGTACTATACAAGAGGCTCAATAAATTCTAAAATTTGACCTAGATTCTTGAGCTACAACCCAATCATCTGCTACATGCTCTATCATATGTCATGTGGGTAGTCATGCATCTGCAAAATGGATATTCCCCTTATCTAAACATATTATCATGTAGTTTATCCAGGTACCCAATGGCATCTCGAACAATATGTGAGATGCAATTCATGTAGGAGACCACTAAGAGGTCTATAACTATCCAGTATATTTATATAACATTTTAATATAATGATATGATAAATTAAATTGACAACTAAAAAATCTAAAAGGGTGTTCTATGGTTTTGGAGAAAAAATCTAAAAGGGTTTTCTAGATTAAATCAAAACAGAAAAAAAATAGATACACATCAAAATCAAAACTTAAAACTAAAATATTAGAAATATAACAATAAAAATATGGTACATCTTAAGAAAATACCTTATTTGGGATGGTTCGGATGAAGATTCAGCAGTTTGGATAGGGGAAGCTGAGATTCTAACCTTTCGGATGGAGGAATCGAGATGAACTTGTGAGAGTTGATGTATGAATGGGGGAGAGGTGCTCTGATCGTGGGGGAGAGGTGAATTAGGGTTCCGTGTGAATGGGGTAGAGGAGAAGTGATGTGAAAGGATATTGGGGAAAACCTTTACCAAGGGTTTTTAAAAATCATTGGTAAAGGTACCCTTTACCAATGGTTTTCAAGAACCGTTGGTAAAGGGGGGGGGGGAATTTAAACCCCTTTAACAATAGTTCTAGTTAACCGTTGGTAAAGGGGTAATTTATCCAATTTTTCCAATGGTTTAAGAAAACATTTGGTAAAACACTTATATACCAGTGGTTTAAGAAAACCATTGGTATATAAGTGTTGGGAAAAAACCCATATTCCAAAAGTGAGTCTTTAGAATAATGCAAATGTGATTTTCATGATCTTCATTGATTTTGGAGTATACTAAGATATCATCAATAAATACTGCTACAAAGTCATCAATATATTCCATGAAAACTCTGTTCATTAGATCCATGAAGATAGAGGGTGCATTATTCAAACCAAAAGGCATTACAGTAAACTCATAATGCCTGTACCTGGTTTGAAATGTTGTTTTCGGAATTTCTTCCTTCTTCACACACAACTGATGATATCCAAAATGAAGTTCAATCTTTCAAAAATATTGAGCTCCATGATGTTGGTCGAATAAATCATCAATACGAGGTTGGGGATTCTTGTTCTTTATTTTTATATCATTGATATCCCTGTAGTCAATGCACAACCTCGTAGATCTGTCTTTCTTCTTAACAAAAAGGATCGGGGCTCCCCATGGAGAAACACTAGGGTGAAAAAATCCCTTATTACTCAATTCCATAAGTTGTTTCCTTATGTCCACTAATTTTATAGTGGCCATTCTATAAGTGGTATTTGATATAGGCCTTGAACCAGGAATTAAATAAATGGAAAACTCAATTTCTCCTTTAGGAGGATTTCCAGGTAAATTTTTTGGAAACACATCAACATATTCTTGCACAATTTGTACGTCCTATATTCGAACATTCTTTTACTCTCCCATAATTATTTCATTCTCTTCACCCCCCCCCAATAATTGAATTTAGTAGAGCTATAGTGGGTGGATATAGATAATAATTTGGTAGTGATGTTTCTGCTCGAAAGATAAGGTACTCGTTATCATCACTGAAAATTATGACCTCATTATTCTTATAATTAATTTTCGCATCATGGTTCGAAATAAAATCCATTCTGAGGTTTATATAAAATTAATTAATGGGTGTGATGATGAGATAAGTTGATAAAGAACATTTATATTTCCTAATGGGAACTGATTCACAATACATTGTTGTTATGATACTTCCCTTAGGAGTTTTGACTGACAACTCCCTTGTCAATTCAAATTGAAAATATCTAATTTTCATAGAAAAATGGGAAGATATGAGAAAATTAGATGATCCAGAATCAAATAATGAATTGGCTAAACTTGAGGAAACCATTAAATTACATGCCACTATGAATTTAGGAGCTTCAACTTCAGCAGTAGTTATCGCATAAGCTTGGCCTCGCTCCCTTGTCATTTTCTGAGGTAAGTTCCCTTGGCTCTTAGGAAATTCATTTACATAATTCCACTTTTCTCTACAATTGTATCATTTAACATTGGCATCCTGTTTCTTTCCCATGCAATCATGATCTTGGTGGCCTTTTTCACCACACTTGTAACAGACTCTCATTCCCTTCAGGCAAGTACCAAGGTGTTTCTTCCCACATTTACTGCAAGATGGGTATTCAAATTTTCCCTTCTTCCCCTTATATCCAATTTCTAGAGTGTTTAGCAGATCTCTTTTTCTCTTACTTTGATTTAATGTTTTAAGACCTATAGAATTCCTTTTCTCTATTGGGAGTGTATGAGAAAATATCTTCGTACAATGAGAGGTATTGTGAGACTAGTGCCCGATGGGGAAATGGTTTTATCCCATCAAATAATTGACCAATATTACTCCTTGGGATATGTATTTATTCTGTTGTGTGCCATGATAACCTTGTAAATTTAGCCTCATACTTTGTGACATTCTCATCCTCCTTTTGCCTTAGACTCTGAAATTTCCTTTCCATATCCCCTCGATGGTCATGAGGAAAGTATTTTTCTTAGAAAATATATTTAAATTACCTCTTTTCCATGTTCGATACTTCTTCATCTTCTTTTGTAATTTTGATTAATTACCACCATTGATCTTCATCTCCTGTGAGGCGATAAACTACCATGAATGTTTTTTCCCTTTCACTACTCCCAAAAGAATGAAATATTTTCTCTAAATAACTTATCCATTTCTCGACTACTAATGGATTGGTACTCCCATTGAATATTGGTGGATTTTTCCTCATGAAGAGGTCAAACATTGATCCTCTGCATTGTGGATCCATGTGCTCTATACGGGTAAGGTTATTATTCACAACCTAAGTGAGTTGTCCTAGTATGGTGATAAGTTGATCCGAACCAGTTCCATCACTAGCTCCACTATAATTATCTTGAGTAGTAGGGAAATCCATTAATGGATTATGTGCATTGATATGGTTCTCATTCCTTCCATTAGGTGCCACTTAATAAAAATGGCATACACTAGATAAGTTTTTGAATCGCAATACATAATTCCAAACAGGTAAAACACATGACATAAATTGAGCAGTTTATTGATATAATTCATAATCATAAAAATGTTTTTTTGAGGATGTATATACTCATAAATCTTTCATAACGGTTTGTAATGAAAATGTGAATTATCCTAAGCATATCTCAAAGGAGTTTCGTAACCAAGAGTGTAACGAGGCCTGTTTTCATGTACCCAGATACTCCGAGTCCAACCCAAAACACCTTGTTGATTTTTTCACTCCTAGGTACATCTGTGCCAGAGTCGCCTCTACCAAATCTTATCAAAAAAGGGATTTATTTCATGGGAAATACACAAAATCTCTACATTACCAAAATTCTAGGAAGTTATTGTATATTAATCCTCATATTCTATCTTAGGGTAATGTGCTCTAATCAAAGTTTATCTAAATCTAGTTTCCATGTTTTGTACTAAACATCCTCTGATACCAACTACAATGCCCCAAACCTAGTTACCTAGAGTGGTTTCATTATTACCTAACATTGGCATGATCACAAGGGATCAAATCCCAAAATACCAATCATTTTAGTAGCCTTGGAAGTACTAGATACATTCATAAGTAATGCATTACATTATAAAATGAAAAATAACAATAACATTATTTCCATTGACTAAATTCATATAACTTAGACTATCCCTATAGGTCAGTAAAAATATACTTCTTCACATCCTGGAAAAAATAAAACATAGAAAGGGGTGATCTCAAATGCTCAGTAAGGATAAAAATATAGCAGAAACGTTCATAAATAAGCATAAAAATTTAAGTCAATATATAAGACTAAAACATAAGCCTTTTAAACATAAAATTTTTTCATAATATGGCCAATATA
The DNA here is from genome assembly GCA_963277665.1 of Viscum album. Classification (NCBI taxonomy): domain Eukaryota; kingdom Viridiplantae; phylum Streptophyta; class Magnoliopsida; order Santalales; family Viscaceae; genus Viscum; species Viscum album. The sequence goes on from OY728132.1 coordinate 1,811,467,531, forward strand.
AATCAAAAATTTCCATTTAATTATTCACATGGATAATCTACGAGTCGAATAATCACATGCAATATCAATAGTCAATTTCATAATGATGGAATGCATAATTCCAGACTTCATAACCACATAGTCAAGGAATTGTGCCAAGACTATGAATAAGATTTTATCTAGGCCTTGTGCCAAGACCCTATTTTGTCTCGTGAGACCTACCGATGCATCATGGAGTCATAGCAGGATACACCTGTCACATACTAAGTCCAACGCATTCCTCATATGAAAATGTTTAAACATAACATAAACATTTGTATTAAAACTAGCATACGAAATGTCAATACATTATCCATAAACCATGAATGGTGTAAAAATAACACATCTATAGTCAAAAATATCACAAAACCTTCAATACAATATAGAATTTTTGTATCATAATATATCAACTTCAAACAAGCTTAAAATCCATCAAAGGATGTTGACATATATGAAATCATAACTTTTTTAGAGAAATATCTCTTTCTATTTCAAAATAATTTAAAAGTCATATAATTATTAAAGAAAACATTTATTTTGAAAATATTCCTATAATCTTGTTTGGGAAGCTTTAATGATGTTATAACAGTGGAAATCAGCCACACCCACCGTAAAATTTAAAAAAACACATTCTTATCTTAATTTTGTCGAAAAGTTCATAAAGTTCCTAGTTTAGAAAATGATAGAAAAATTCCATTTAAAACATATATGGTAAAATAAGGGTATAAGTGAATTTAACCAATAGTTTTTTAAATAGTAAAAATGTTTTAAATTGTATTTTTATGAAAACACAGATGTGGATGATAAAGAGGTCCCAGTAGAAACTTATGTATTAACAACCTCGAATAAGTAAAGAGATTGTGGAATTAAACTTTACCTTATACTTATATTCAGTCGAGGGTAAATTAACCTCATGTATAATAGTTAAATAATAATTATTAAATTATACGATAACCATATACACAAATATGATATCATATATGATCTTCTAATATTACTTTGTTAATAATATTTTAGTATTATGGTTGTTTCGGGTGTTAACTGAATCATTTTCCTTTATATGTTTTGTTATGTAAGTCGTGTTTGCTATGGATAAGATGTATTTGATTCATATCCATAATGATATTAAGTTTTTATTAATTATTTTCAATCATCAAATGAAAATTATTCTTGAATGATTTTGGATGGGGGCTGAATCTCATCGCGTTCTTGGAGACGGTAATCAGTACGTACACACGAGTGACAATATCATTCAATTAAAGGTGAAATCATATATAATTGAATGTTATATCATATATAAATAATCATTAACATGTTATATTTATTATTTACTTCAATTATACATCATTATTATACCCATCCAGAAAAAAATAATGTATTTAATAACAACTTCACCACATCGTGGAGACGGTAAGCTGTATATATGCACATATGGTGACTTTTTCATTCATATGACAGATAAAATAATTAATATGGTTGTAACATTTTTATAATAAAATATAATTATTTATAAGATATTGGAATTATTATTTTATAATGGAAACAATAAAGAAAGAGCATGTGGAAGAAGAAAATAACTTGAAAGAGTTGATTAAATATATACCTCTTCTTCAGGTTCATCCTTTTGATTTGACCAAAAGGGATCCATATGATAGATTTTTTACCAATTAATGGACTCTAGGATAAAGTGAGGGATGTTGGGAGGATATTTGGGTAGGGTTTGTCCAAGAAAAATGGTTTTTGAGGTGTGAATTTGAGAGAAGGGGAAGTTCCCTTTTATAAGAGAGGCGTGGGTCACTTTTGGGAAAAGCTTGAAATATTATTTTATAATAATATCCTTTTCAATTTATAATGGCTCCAAAATGATTTATTTAGTGGCTAAGGTGGGTATGGGTATAAAACCTTTCAACGAATAGGTTTTGGACAGGTTTAGGTCACCATATTAACCTTATCGTTTAGATTTAACTCTTAGTTAAATAGTTTGACATTTACAATGTCTCTTTCTATTTTATATTATATGGTTAATAAACATACAATAACAGGCAAAGAGAACTCCAAGTGGTTAATTATTAATATATATAACCTTATCTAAGTCATTTGGCAAATCCTTAGAATTTTAGGAATATTATATCAATTAATAATATAGTATTTGTTTTTTAAAAAACTCAATTATGTCAATTTGGACACAATTTAGTATTTGATTTTTTTAAGAAATAAAAAAGTTATCACTTCGAATAAAATTTATTTCATCAACCCAAAAATGTCATATTAACCTTGAAAATTAGTGTAATTCATCAGAAGTCTCAATTTACATTAATTTGGATATTTATAATTTCAGTTATTTTAATATTTCATTAATAAGGTAATTACTGCATCATCATTGTGTCATAAATAAATTAAATTATTTAATGTATAAATTTTTTAAGTAAAATACAATTATGTAGTAAATATTGTTATTTTTATAATTAATATTTATAGTCGAATTTATATCATGTATAACCTTATATTAAAAATGGTTTAGTTATTAAACATTGAATTTAACTCTTTTAACTCTTCTTTAAATAAAATAATAATAAATGTCCTAATCTAATCCAAGTGGACACAATGGGGTCATATTTTATTTATATGGTTTTTTGGGTCGAATTAAACTTATCCAATAAAATTAGGACATGTGTTAGGGTAATTATAATATTATTTTTACCCTTAATTACCTGATTTACTTTTAACCGTGCTAAACAAATTAAAAAGTTACTATTCACCAAAAATTATTTTCATCTTATTGAACCATATTTTACGTACTGATGTCAACCATGTCTCTCAGATTTTTAAAATTCAACTCATAGAAGCGACAAAATTATGTTTTATGAAAATTTGCAAATGCACCTAGAAGGTGGGTAAAAGACAGTAAAAAGTTCAATAAAATTTTATATATCTAAACATTTTATAAAATGAATCCAATTAATTAAGTTGAACATATATAGGTATTATATATCTATTTTCACCTATTAAAAATTAAAATAAAATAATAAAATATCTAAATAAAAAGTCAGTTTTAAACAATAACGTAGTGTTATTCACTATTCATCAAAAATTTAATGTTTTCAGAAAAATACCAAAAATTCAGACTAATATAATTTTGATTTTCCAACTCCAAAAATTAAATCCATTTTGAAAAATTAATTATAAAATTTCAGAAACATGGTATTACTATTCAAAATGGCTTGTTTGATTGGTTGTGCTGTGTTAAAACTCCATGTTGCGTATAACGCATGCTACTGCATTATTCAAAGGGAAATATACCTTGGAAGCATGGGTTGATACATGAATAGTCTAAAATTTATTCCATGATTTTTTGTATGAATGGTATGATCTTTTATATTCACAATCATGTTCACATTCCCTTATCCCCATTATATGCCTTCATATTTACATTTTATAACCTTACTACGCATCTACTCTAATCTATTTATATGTTTTAATTTCCACATTTTATAAAGGATGGTTTTAGGTAGGGGTACTAAAGGGTAAGTTCTTTAGGGAGATGTTGAAGAACATTCAATAATTAAAATAATGTGTTCCTTGTTTCAAATGCACTAAACTAATACGATCTTCATGTGTCATGTCATATAATATATTAAGTATTCCCAAAAAGTTATGTAATATCTCTATACATAATGCTTGGTTTGTTAGAGGAATCATTCCCAACTATGCATTCCTAATTCTAAGGAACTATTTTCTATCCCAAGGGGATTGAGAACACCATACTAGCCCACTAAAAGATCTTGTTATGTGATGTGTCCAATTATCATAAATCATTTTTTTACCAAATCCTTGTAACATAATTTTCATTAGTTTCAATGATACAATATATATTTCTCACATATATAAGAAATTTTTGATGATTTAGTGGCATACGTAATATTAAAAACATATTAATTAAAGAATAAATGTTATATTTTATTGTTTTTGGGAGCATAAATAATATATTTTACAATCAGCATAGGGATGTGAATGTTTTTTGACATAATGAAATTACTCCATAGTTGATGTGTATAAAATATTGTTTTTTTTTTGAAAATAGAAAACCTTAGCCTTACAATGTGTAAGTTTTATTCATTTTGTGAATATTTTTATTTTTTCATTCCATGAATTTTGATACTTTCTATTTTTCAAATATTTTCATAACTTTTGAAAGCCATGTGGATTTAAAGGAGAGTAGAGGAACATGGTAAAATATATTTTAAAATAAAGGGGAATGAATCCATTCCACTTTATTATTGACTAAAAATGAAAGGAATACTTCAAATCTATAGGTTTTCTATTAGAAAAAAATAATAGGGAAGATTCCTAAATTCAAATGGTAAATAAACATATATATTGAACCACTAGGATTGAAGGAGGAGGTATGAATCTATAAGAGGAATTAAAGGATATAATGTAGTGGAGTGAAGTTCATGTCATTGTTGTTATCAATTGTGGGTAGTTTTTTATGTTATATTTTCTATTTTTCACTATTTTATTTTTTTTCTTAATTTCCCATGGTTAAAATCCCTCGAAGGGAAGGGTAAAAATACTATGTGATTTATAAGTGGAAGGGGAAGGATTTTTCAAATGATTGATCATGATAATTGTTGAATTAAAAATGTATTCTATTAATTGAAGTCAGTATTCATTAGGAGATTATAATTTTTAATGTGATTTTGTTTGAATTATTATCATTAAATTTTTAATACCTTGGTTTATGGTTTTCATCCTTCATAAAATAATTATGTATTATATATGATGGAATATGGTATGTTTAATAGTAAGTATCTAGCTATTGCTGATATTTGTGTGGGAGAAAATTAATTGTCTTAGGATTACATAAAAGCAACTTAACCTAATTGGGAATTTCCATATAGGTTTAGGTATAATTTATTGTTTATATATCTTATGATATTTACACACCATGGTAAGAACGATTGTGACATTTTTATTACTATTGTTTAAACATTTCTATTTTTTTAATTGATGGATATGGAATAGGAAAAAAAATATTCATTCCATATTTAGTTAATAATAAAAAGGGTGGACTATTTGTGAGGGTGGGATATCAATAAAACAAGTAATCCAACCCTAGGCCAATCACTCTCTCGTCATTTTTTAAATTTCAGCAAATTAAAATTGTTTCCAAATTTTCTGAATCTCTAATCATTTAAAACTCTATTTGTTTTTAAACTATGATACTAAAATTATTTCTCCACAATCTAAAAACAATCATGCTTTCCAATATATATATATATATTTACTATGTGGTATTAATAGACTTTTTCAGACCCATGATAAATGTTTCAAAAAATTGTATCATTTTAGGGGAGGAGGTTCTAACATATCCATCTTCTTAATTTTAAAACCCATTCTAGTAATGATAAAAATTTATCCCTTGAACATGAAATTAAGAGAAATATACAAACAAAACATATAAATTCAAGTCTATAAACTGATTTTTAGGCTACTTCCTTATCGTATTCTAGTGAACCATAGTGTGTTCACTGTGAATATATAATAATAGAAGGAAATCTTAATAAAAAAATAGGAGATCATTGTGAAACCTACTTTATAAACAAAAAAACCAAAATTTCCACACCTACTTTTCTAATATATATTGAAATAAAAAATGGAATAATGTAGATTTTCCAATATTGCGTAGAATTTTTGGTGGATAACCAAACATAAATGACTTGGAGTTAAATATGTTATGTTCCACACTAATACCTAGAAATGTATAAGAGGAGAAAATTAAGAGGAAACCCTTTCCATTTTAATTAGGATGAGATTCCAAGGAGTGGATTTAGAGTTCACATATAGGAGACATGAATGGATGGGTTGAGTTATAGAGAAGCTTACACCAATGGTAATTACCTACTTCAAGAAGAATAGAAATATCAAAATAGATATATTCCATCGAACATTGATCAGGAGAATCCTTGTATTGGTATTGGGAGAGGATTAAGAATTTGTGTGTCAGCTACCCTCTCCAAGACATCAAAGATAATCACTTCCAATTAATTTTATATCAAGTAATGATTGATAGTGACAAGAACCTAATGGATTAATCATCAAGATGGACTCTCATTGAAAAATAATCCATAGAGGATAAAGGACTAATAGAGAATATATAATTAAATTCCTAGTTATTTGGTAAATGATCGACCAGCACTAATGGAATACATGAGTTAAGTTCTTACGATTCCCCCCATTTAGATTTTATTCAATATGAACTAACTAGTTTGGTTATATAAATTGTTATTAAAAAATTAATGAGAAACAATTAACTATAAGAGTATAAATTATATGGTATTTCCAAATAATTTTAAGATAAATGTAGAAAATTATAAGGAAAAAATATTTTTGTAGCTACCTACCAATAAAAAAAATTAATAGTATAATCAAGGGTGGAGGTAAACTTACCAAGGATAATATGGATTTGGGGGGTCAAAATAATTAGGCCAAAACACCTTATGAGTAGTAATAACACTAATCCCCACTATTTAAATTTCTATATAGATATTTTTTCAACCAAATGCCTTAACAATACCCCCCCCCCAATTTCAATAAAAAAATCCTTTTAATTATCCCTAAACTAATTCAAAACCACTTATAAATAACTAACATGGATATGATGTTGATGAGTTGAGAATGAAGTTAAATTGATTCAATAAGAATCTAGGGATTCATATAAAGATACTAGCATAGATTCAAAGAAAAATACCCTCTTAAACAGTTCCAAATCCAAAGGGTGATTTTTTTTATGGTCCCTAAAAGAATTTTAAATCATACCCACCCCATTTTAATCCCTTATTCCAAGTAAAACTATTCCACTACAAAGGAAGACCATGCTAAACTAGCTGATAGGGATTTTGAGAAGTAACCTAGGGAGAAACAAGAAGAGGAAAAGTAAGCTAGGAAATATTAAATAATGAATAATATAGAAATACCGTTAAAGAAGATGTTAATAGAAATATGTAATTTTACCATTTCCTTCTAGAATGATCCAAGAAAGGAGGATACAAGAATAGAAAATCTTGAAGTATATTATAAAAACCTTCTAGAAAGTGGAAATCAACATATCATTTATTAAAAATTGTAAGAAATTATTAAATATTATAATTTTAACATAGAATAATGAAGTTAAAAGGTACTAATTTAAGGGAATCAATGAATTAATATAGGAAGACATTATTCAACCATGATCACTCCCCAGCTACCTACTAAATGTCAAAATCTAGATACATTTTCTATCCCTTTTAAAATTGAGTATATGTGTTTTAATGACTTATTATTTAATCTGTGAGATCTTATAAATTTAATTTTACATTATTTTTTTAATTATTTGATGCTTGAATAATTAAATAAAAAAATAGTTATTGTACAACATGCCAAAAAAATACACTACATTCCTAGTAGGAATACTTTATGATTTCCTAGTAATAATACAAAATTTTATCATTCTACCTGGACTCAGTGTGCTAAAAACATATGTTGATAAGAACCACTAACTTTCACCCATCATCTTGGGCAGTCACATCTTCAAGATAGTTAAAACCATAATTGATCCACATAAGTAAACTCTCACTACAGAGTTTGTTGACATCACCTTCCATTTCAACATATTTTAATCCATGAAGTACACATAGGATAAGAATTAAATCTTCAAACTATCACACACTTAACAATATAATTAGAATTATGAAATAGGTATATTGTAAGAAATTTTGACATTAGTAAAACAATTTAGATAAGAAAATTCTATTAAAAATAATTGAAATAAACATGAAAAAGCTACACACAACCAAGAGAAAGGGTTAATCAATTATTTATTTTAAGACATTAAATTCTTGTTCAATGGTGATTAAATGGAAATTTTATCATGCGTATTGAAAATCAAATATTTTATTGTGAGATAATCAAATTTCATTCCATCCTTACAGTATCACCAAAACCAAAAGTTAAAACCCCTTCCAACTAAAATAAAATATGTGTACCTAATGTAAGGGGGAAATATATAATTATTATTACTACCAACTTATCACTAGACCAAGAAAAAAAATTTATAACTTTTTAGATAAAATGTGAATGAAATGGGATGTATGTTTGAATATATCTCTTGAATAAGTCCAAAAATCGACATGCATATATTTTTGGCTGAAAAAGTCTCAAGACCTATTAGGTAACCACAAAGAAGACTCAACCCAGCCATTGTGTATGTATTAAAGAAAGATATAAAAAAATTAAGTACTTATAATCAACCGTATCTCTGACTCATAGTGGGATAATCCCATTCACATAGTCCATATGAAAATTAGACTGACTGTAGTGAAAAATTAATAGAATGAATTAATCCAATAAGGAGTTCAAAAAAATTATAGAAGTTGTAGAGATTATATGAAATTGAACAAGGTTACTTTGAAATATCATTTCCACATTATATTTATTGACTAAATTTTCTAAATACTATCAAGAAAGACACATTACTATTATCTATATTGGTTTTTGGAATACTTTGAAGTGCCTATTGCACTTGAGGGCCGAGATAATATATCCTTTACATGTTCTTATGGTACTATTTCATAAAGGAGGATTCCATTTTTATTGTCTAATTAAGTAGGTACCTTTCAAGTATTTGTGGTCGAATTTTTTTAACCTTACTGAAGACCACCAATAAGTGTTCCTTGGTGATTTTACTAATTTTTAAATTATTTTGATCTTTTTTATAGAAAACATGCCCAATGTTTGGAAAAATAACATTTTAAATGAAATAATATTCAATATAAATTAGTTATAAAAACAATAAAAGGATTTAATTATATTAGATACCAAATATAGAAGGTGGAATCTAAAACAAGCTTAGTTAGATATATGTTATTTTTACAAAAGATTGATTTTGTGATCAACAGCAAGTTAATAGTTGAGAATAAAGTGTCAAATAGATTATGTAGGATTCCAAATATAGTTTAAGTAGAAATACCATTTTAAAATGCATTCAAAAATATTATCCTAGGAGAGAAGATTTAGTTTGTGGAAGTACAGGTACCATGGTATAATGATATGTTAAAATTTCTATTTTCTTCTAAAGTCTCATCTCACATGAATCCCCAAAAAAAATATTAGGCTCAAATCTAAATTACATTTTTATATTGGTGACAACCTTTATCTTTGTAAAATATGTAATTATGAAATAATTAGAAGATTATTTATTGAGGGTGAGATTTAATTTATCCTAGAATTGTTCCATACTCAATCTTGTGGAGGCCAATTTTGACAATAAAGTACTAATAATAATTTTATTTAATCTAGCATATATTAGACCACATTTTTCAAATATGGAAATAAATTTTTTAAAATATTTAGGAAGTGTACTTTTATAGAAAACATATCCAAAATACAAGAGTTCCCTAATACAAGCTAATAATTTTGGAAACCATTAAATTTTGGGTTATTTACTTCATGGGAAACATTCACATTCCCTTTTGAAACTCTTTTATTCTATTAGTAATGGAATATGTTTCAAAATGGGTAGAGTCTTCATATACCAAAAATTAGGAGGAAAATGTTTTTTGTTTCTTTCTAGGACTAACATTTTTTGAAGAGTTAGACTCCTAATAAAAATAATCAGTGACCAAGGAACACATTTGAAAATCAAGATCAAGGAGGAATTGGTGATAAATTATGGAATGCATCAAAATATGTCAACACCTTACCCACCAAAAATCAATGGTTAAAAAGAATTTTCAAATAAGTAAATTAAAATAATTTTAATGAAGATTATGAATCCTAATAGGAAGGACTATGAAAAAAGGTTGGAAGATGCCATATGAGATTATAGAATATCATAAAAGACTACTATTAGGATGATAATATACTCGTTGATATATGGAAATAGTTTCCACATAGGTGGGAAACCAGAGAATAAAGCATTCTAGGAATTTTTGGAATTACATATTAATCTAAACTAGTTTCAAAGGAACAAATACTATTGATTTTTTATCTAAAAGAAATCATATGGGAATAGTTATTCAAATCTAGGATTTATAAAGAAATGAAAAGGGGGAAACATGATAAACTATTTCTAGAAAAAGGCATTAATAAGGAAGAATTAGTGCTTCTTTATACCCCTATACTTAAACTTATTTAAGGTAAACATCATTGTAGACGGGAAACCAAATTTATTATTACTAATGTATACCCCTTTGGTTCTATGTATATCATTAAAGGAGAAAATAACTCATTCAATAACAATGGGCATAAATTTATGATGTATCATGGGAGTCCTCCACAAGCCCAAATTGGCGAAATAACACTCTTCCAACCTATCTACCAACAATTCCTCTAAGTTATACCATTTTCAGAACTTTCTTTATTTTTTTAATGAGATAAAATCTATTTCAAAGAGTAATATCGATTAAAATTCACTAAGGACATTGTATCAGCTAAATGTGTGGGAGGAAAAACATAACTTTTATGAATTTATATTCTTTATTTTTCCTCTACTCCAAATTTTTGTGTTTTTTGTTATCATTTTTAGTGTTTTTTAAACCTATTGAGATAAAATTGAATAAATTTTAATAAAATAATAACTTATGCAAATGATAAGAAACAAATTTTACCCATGAATTCAACTTAGATAAATGTATAAATGAACTTATTTTCAATTTCAAAGTGTACAAAATTCATGAAAATAACAATAATTTTTTAATCCTATTATTTTATTTTCTAATCACTTAGATGAGATACATCTCAACCAATTTTTTAATCTTATTTATGGTTACCTAATTTATTGAGAGAACCAAGCCATGCTTGAATGACCTTGATTTTTTAAGTAATATAATTAAATATTTAGAAAATTGAGTAATTTGTGTTGTAAATTGTTGAGGCATTATTTTTATTTAAAAAATATTTTTATATTGCATTCCAATTTTTTTCTATCCAAGACATTTATCCCTTTTAGCCTCTAGTATCCATGAATTACATTGTTAGAGATCCACATTACATGCTCAAAATCCCTAATGATATTGATCAATAAGTCAATGTATAATCAACATTTATTCATGTGGAGGGAGTTTTCTAATATAAATTTAAGGTATATATAAAATCTAATCCATTGATGATGTACTAATCGAGAATATTTTCATGGAAATTTCTAGAATAGTTTTGATAATGGTCCTAAAAATAGTCAAAGTGGAAGGATATGGAAGGAAAATATCTTCCAAAATATGGAAATGAAGTTCACATGGTTTCATGAAAATTAAATATTCTTCTATAGCATAAAAACATAAATATGAGAAGTACAGAAATATATATATTGAATAGAATAGAGAGAAAATAATTTTATTACTAAAAAATGTTAAATGTTTGATTTTTCATTTTAAATTCAAAAGTTCATGAACATAATCATTGTAAGTGAGAGTGAGAAAGGATGTAATTATTTGGGGGAATAAAAATCATTCAATTTACTTTAAAATAGGGTCAAAACTCTTATTCTTTCATAGTGTCTCACACATCACAACCTACCAACCCATCACCCCATAACTATCTAGAAAAGTCCTCTTGATAATATCAATTACTTTTCTTATTGGGAGGGGATTTATAATTTAATAAAACCAATGGGGACCACTATATGAGTTTGGAATTAAAAAAAACATTTCTTTAAATTCATACTAGACTTTTGAGTGAGATATTATTAGAAGTAAGGGTATTAAGGTGGGTGGGAGGGTGAATGATGTGGAAGTATAAAGAATATAATTCATATAGGACATGAAAATAAAAACATTTAAAGGCATCTTTGTTTTGAGTTAAAATACAATTAAGAAGGAATCTCACATCGTCTAGTGTTTGAATTTTTCCCTGATAATAATTTTGATGTTCAGTTATTCAAGAGTCCAAGGATTAAGCGTGGTGTAATTGAAATAGGCAATTAATTCATTACATTTAATTAATTTCCAATTAATTTTATTTTCTAGAAATTGAAAACTGATTGGGTTTTAAGTTTTTTTTAAATGTAAATAATTATTTTATTCAATTTTTTGAATATTAGACAAAATGGTTCATATTATAAATTTAATTGATTACTTTAATTTCTTGAATAAATGGATGGCTGGGTATTTATTTTACTATGTGTTGTTATTTTCAAGGAAAATGAAATAGATAAACAAGTTAGTTGTTTTAGAAATAAAGAGAAATCTGACTATATTTATGGGAGGATTAATTTGGTAAAGTCATCTCATGCATAAGTTGTTTGGTGGAATCAAGAAATATTAGTAAAGTATTTGGATATATAATATATTATGTTTCATGCATAATATTGAAGTGGAAAACAAAAAATTCACAGATCTCCATGCTATATATAACTTCTTTAGATGATACATAACATATTTTTTCTATTGATTAAAGATAATTGTTCATCAATAACATTTTTAGCCAATATGTAATATATATCTTGATGATTAAGGGGAAGAATCAGCAAATTGTGTTTTGTGTATGATAATTTTCTCATGATTAATTAATACATAACATATTTTTCTCATATGTATTGTATTTAAAAATAGGTAGAGGCATGTCAAATATTTTTTACTTAATACTAAAGTTATGTATAATGTATTTTGAATCTTATAGGAGTATATTTAAAATATTTTACAACCAATAGAGTGATTATTATGTTATTAAACATGGAATAATTATTCTAATGTAGATAAGTATGATATTTTTATTTTCTAAAATTGGAAAATTATAGACTGTCACATCAAATTTTGAGTCATTTTTTGATGATTTCATTTCTTTCATGGCATGAATCCTAAAATTTTCTACCATTCAAATATTTCCAAAAAACTGTAAAAAAAATTATTTAATATAGAATGAGGGAACTTAGTGAATGGTCTTTTAAACTAAGAAATAATGAATCCCTTGGGATCCACTATTGACTAAGAAAGGGATATAATTATTAAAAGATACATATTGTGTAGTATACCGAAAATATCAAATAAGAAGTTAAATTAAAAGGTTTAATAATATCAAAGGTTGACTAACCAAGATTAAAGGAGGAGAGGAAGAATATTGAAGAGGAAATGAAGGATGAGATGGATCGATTTAGAGTTCAAACTATGGATACTGGTTATTTTGGTTAGTTTTCTATGTTTTATTTTCTATTTTCTCCAATTAATATATTTAATTGTTTCTCTTTCCTTCCCATAGATTTTATCCCTTGAATGGATTGGTAAAAACTTCTATTATTGGGAAGGGGAATGTAAACTAGTTTTCAAATAGTTGAGCTTATAAATTATTGAATAAAAATAATAGTAAGATGATTTAATTCATTATTTAGGGTTAAATTATTATTTTATTTTCTAACGTGTTTGAATTATTATTCTTATTCATTATTTACTACCTCATTTGATTATTTTCATTCTCCTTCATCTCAGTTTTTCTTATCTATGATGGAATTGTCTTGGCTGAGTGGTGAGTATAAAGAGATTACTGATATGTGTATAGAAGGCTGCGAATTATTTTTGGAATTATATAGGAGTACCTTAACCCAGTTAAGATTTGATAGAGAGGTTATTTTATGATTTATTATTTTGATATCAATATATAATACCAAATACACCGGACAGGGGGCTATTAAGTAGTCATTAATGCTGACCAAACCTTATAATTTATTAAAACCATTAGTGAAGGACTAGGAAATAGTGAATTATTTCACTTATCCATCAATTTGAATAATAGTATACTATTTTTTATTCTAGTATATAAATACATCTAGTACTCTAATCCTAGACCAATCACATTCTCTACATTTTCTATTTGTTATCTTGATAAATGTTTTTCCAAATTTCTTCAATGTTAGATCATTCAAAACATCTTTTTTTGTAATTGTGGAAATCAAATATCTTAATCACTCTTTATAGAAAATCATGGTTTCCACTATACTAAATATTTATTAACCACAGTTTATTAATAGTTTTTTTCACACCCATGATTAATATGTCAAAAACATATCCCCATTTTTAGGATTGTAGTGATAAAATAATTCTAATTTTAATTGTATGACTCACTCAAATACAAATAAAATTTTATAAAATAAACATTAAATTTAAATAACACTACAAAAAACCTCATATATTTAAATTTAAAAACTGATTTTAAATATATAATCTTGTTATATTGGAGTGAAACTCAATGTTTTCTCTAAAAAATATATAACAATGTTTGTAAATCATGAAAATAATTCAATAAATCACTATGAAACCCAATTTGTAATCCAAATAACTAAATTTGACATGGATAGTTTTCAAGAAGATTTTGAAATATAAAATTTTCTAATATAGATTTTACATCGATTCCATGGTATTATAGATTAATATCCAAACAAACATGTAGAGTATTTTACCTTGATATGTTACATGATGATTCCCAAGGAAGTTGTAGAGGAGAAAATTAAGTGTTGAGTCTTTCAATTCTCATTCGGTGGAGCATCTATGGAGTGTTTGTATATTACTTATCTAGGAGAAGTTAATGAATGAAATGAACTATAAATGATATTTCTACAATGTTTTTTATTTAATTTTTAGAATAAATGAAATTATAAAAAAGATATATTCAATCATACATGAATTAGAAGAAACATTGTTCCAAAATTGGGAGAGGCTTAAGAAATCATTTACCAGCTTCCCACACCAAGATATTAAATAGAATAAATTCTTATTCCTTTATATAAATGCATACTAGATAGTTATTGAATCGTAATAGATGAATTACCATGAGGTCCCCTCATTGAAAAATAACTAGTTGAGGTCAATGGAATAATATAAAATATATCAAAAATATTTCCATAAATTTGGTACAAGGGGTAATGTTATAGGGGGACTGTATGAGGTAAGGTCCTCTAATTCACCTCTTTTATTGTGTAATATAGAGGTACTAACCAATTTAGTTTGGAAAATGGACCTCAATAAAACTTATTAGAAATAAACACTAATAATTGTATGTGGTTTATATTCATCTCCTAATCATTTTGTCTATAAGTATGTTGAAGTGCAGGGGAAAGGGAGTTGTGTATCTTCCTAACAAAGAATAACTTTTTTGTATCCCAATTATGGATGGATAAACCCTTATAAAATCCTATATGTATTTAAGAATCAATATAATCAAGTTATACTACCATATCATCCTCAATACCAATTATCCCCACTATTTCAATCATTATATTGGTAGCCTTTCAACCAATCATTTTATCACACCTTCCCTATTTCAATTAAAGTGGATTTTTTATCATCCATAAAATAATTAATTAATACCTATGAAAAAAATGATTATTGTTTGGAGAGTTTGGGAAAAGGGTTATGTAATTGAAGAACTATCCAAGAATTTTTATTGAGATAATTAACAATAATCTAGGAAAACTACCATCATGTATAATTCCAAACCCAAAAGGGTAATGAGAACATGGTCACCAATAGGAGTGGTAACTAAATCAACCCTGTTCCTAATCCTAATTTCAAGAAAAAAAATAATTAAGTAATGGGGAGGACCAATCCAAACTAGTTGAAAATGAATATGAGAAGAAGCATAAGAAATGTAATATTAGCCAAATACATCCTTGCCTAAGAAAGTGATTAATAATTTAGAAACACCCTTGAAACAATATTAGTGAAAATAAAGGCCTAACATTTCCCTATCCCACCATAATAATCAATTAATGTTAGATAAAATAGTATAAAATTCTGAAAATGATTTTTAAAACTTTAGAAAAATTATAAATGACCAGATCATTGCTTGAATATCTCAAGAAAATTCAAATTTATTTCATTTACATCAAGAAAGATTACACTGAACAATATAATAATTATAGGGAATGGGAGTTTTAACATAGGAAGAAGTATTTCATATCTGATCATACACCCACTTTGGAATAATTTTTAAGAACTATTTACATTTTCTTTCCGTTGTATAATTGGGTATATGTGTTATAAAAATGCATTATGTGATCTTGTAGCCTCTATAAATTTAAGGCCCCATTTTTTCCCTTTTAATTTGTGAGGAATGAATCAATTAAGTTTACTTGGACAACTTGTAAATAGATCCACAACATTCCTAGAAAGAGGAATTGGAGATTTCCTATATTTTATTTTTCCTACAAACTAATATTGAAAATATGGGATTATAGGATCATATCAATTTCACCCATCATCATGGGTAGTCCCTTCATAAAGAAATATAAAACCATAATAAATGTATTTGAGGTAACACTCACTATAGAATTTAGTGGGATAATTATCCATTTCAAAATATTTTTTTTCATGAAGTACCCATAGGAAGAGTATTAATTATTTACACTATAACTCGTAGAATAAGTTAAACCAAGTAAAGAATGTGTTATGTTATAATAAATTTGGAATTTGGGAAAAAATTATGAATTTAAAATTATATTAATAATAATTGGAAGAAACGTGAAATATATAGGAAAAATGTGGAAGAAAACTTATTCATAAATTTTTTATTGTTTGAACGACTTGGTTAATGGTGATGAAGTTGAAACATCATTTTGTGGATAGGAAATTACAATATTTGGACACAAAAATTTTATTAGAAGAGGATTCAAAACTAGTTATATAACCCTATAGAAGACTCACTAAATACATGATAGAGGTATTCAAGAAAGAGACAAAAAAATTGTTAGAAATAGTTATAATCTACCCTATATATGACTCATAATGGGTTAGCCTCATTCACATTTTCCTAAGAAAATTGGACTGAGCATAGTGAAAAAGGTGACAAATTGATTATTCCCTATAAGAGTCCAAAAACATAGAGAGTTTGTATATATTGTAGTAAATTAATATTTGTTACTATGAAAGATCATTTACCCATTCCCTTTACTGACCAAATATTATAAATATTATTTGGAAACACTCAATACTATTTATAAAATTGGTCTTTGAGATACTATTAGATACCTTTTACACATGATAAGTAAGAATAAACAATATTTTCATGTCCTTATGATGCCTTTACATATATCTATATTGCCTTTGTCTTGTGAAATACACTAGGTACCTTATAAAGATACATGCTAATAATTTTATCTAAACTTATCAAATATTACCAAGACGTTTTAATTATTTTACTATGTTTGGTAATGATTATGATCAATGTTTGGAAAACCAACTAATTTTTTTAAAAAATCAATGAAAATGCCTTGATTAAAATATTGAAAATTTGAATTTCATGGTTGAAATATGAATTGTGTTGGTACATATAATTTAAAAAGGCATTGTATTTCATAAATCCAAAATAGTTGTTATTCATGCACTTCATTATCCATCCTTAGGGAATCATGTTATATTTTTTCAAGGCCATGAAGGGTTTTATAGAAAGAATATCAAATATTTTAGTAAGATTGGTTTTTAATATTCTTTATTAATATTTAGAAATGGTGAATGTATTATTGTTGGTGATTGTAGAAATTATTTTTTTAATCTAAAGATTAATCTGACACTAACACAAGTAATTCAATAACCTAACTAGGAACAACCCTTTGAGATGATTTTTGTTGAATCCAACCATTATTTTTAGTAGTATTTTTCTTAAGGAATTGATGTGTGGAAACATGTCATTTCATATGTATCAAGAACTCTATATATAGCCTAAAACAATTATAAAACCACTATAATGTTCTAGTTACCTTGGGTACCTAAAGAAGAAGGAAGAATAGAAACCAAGGCAGGTTTGTTGGATATTTCTTCTATAACACCTCAACCAAATGCCACTCATCACTATTCAGACCAGTGACACAATATGTCCTCAAGTGTACAGTCTCCTACATTATAGGCTACCAAATAGTGGTGAGAGCCTAATACGTAAAATTTAAGGATTATTCCATCAAATTAATGTCAATAACATTTTAACAACAACCAAACAAATTTCTCCATAAAAAGTATCATAGGACACATAATCAATTAAACATAATGTTGTAACAAATTTCTGGAAAATGCATATAGTCATGAAAGATAAAAAAATCTAACTGGGATCCCACTATAATGATCATAACTACCAAATAAATAAAAAATACATAAGTTATATGTTTTCAACTACAATCCACTCTGTACAACCAATCTAAAAATAACCTCAAGCTACTTCGACCCTATCCAATGATTTTCTTGTATTATATAATCAATAGGGTCTCAATAAGAACCCATGATATATTTTCTAATCTATGTGTGTATTTATAAGGAAATAAAATACATAAAATAAACATTCCCACTGAGTCCTTGTGATATAAACACACCACCATGACTCCCAACCATAAAAGATTATATTTCAACCAAGAATCCCATCGACGGATGCCACATAATTATACCCCCACCTGAAGAATCACGGTAGTTCATCTTCCAAGTCCTCATCTCGTACCCAAAGGTGAAAGTCAAGTAGTATACCATGTCCTAACAACTTTATTAAGGGGAAGGTTCAGGTCCTACATCTGAGTTATTAACACACCTTCTCACTCAAAATGTTCCAATATATATGTGTTGGACCATCCCTTATCACTCAAGGGAGGTCATCCATAAACCACACCTCAATTGGACCATCTTTCTCACTCAACATTGTCTACCATCCAATCTATAACCTTATCACCCAAGGTATTTACATTATACAATCCTACATTAAATTACCACCTAGACCCGATATCACTCATATTGGTCAAACTACTACCTCCACACTAAGTGTAGAACCCTTATTGACATCTCATTCTTAATACCTACATTATTACTCAAGGAAAATTACCTTAAAAGATTTTCTCACATAAGTTGAACTTAACTGGTCTCAAACCACTGTTTCACATTCAATTTTTTCCTAAACTTCCTAAACAATAAAAAATTCATCTCACTCGTGGTAGTCCAGTTAGTGCCATCTCACTCATGGTAGGGTCGGGCCCTAGGATCCACATCACCCATATTGAAATCTATCGCCTATATCAAGAAAAGGAAACACAATAAGAGAACATAGCCCATCCCAAAAGATCAAAGCTCATCAATAGAGTTCTGGTGACTCAGTCCTTAGCCTAATATCTCAAACAAATTATCTCATCACTTGTTAGGAAATACAATATCGTCTATCTAATCCATCATGGTCACCACTCAGTAATAACATCTTCGGACCATCATCCCTTAGTTAAAACACAATGGAAAGGCTCTATCAGACCCTAACTTCAACAAACAAGGTCTAATTACCATCCATAAAATTTGTGGAATTATAATTTCAATTCCTAAATAATCACTCATAACCCATACCTAGGTCTCATCTCCCATATTCGAGGTGATGTCTCCCGACTCCTCACCCAAAGGAAAACACTCTCTATCACACACATTAAGTCCCAAAATACTTTTCCTGCATTTCATGCATAAAAATAATCTCCTCAAACCACATGATGGAGTTTTCAGTCACTCATGATATGTTTGATCATTTTATAGGTCATCACTCAGACCCATGCCCCTCATACCTACCCATTATCACTAGGTACATAATAGAAGATATTATACATTTCCAATCATACCCCATAACGTACATAGGGACTCGTGTCAACATAATTGGAACCTTCACCCCTATGTGACATAGTCATTAGGTGATCCGAACATAATTAAGTGCTAAACATCACTTATTTCAAGTGTATGTTGCCAATGTCATCTAGTATCTTCTACTTAGGGTTCCACCAAATCCTAGTCCTCGTATCTGAACCCATGATTTTATGTATCCATGAATTATATTCTATAAACAAACATATGAAATTTTATTATAGGGTCCACCTACTATATAACAGAGTCAACCCCTCACTAAGCATGACCAAGGCTCTCCCAATATCACCTAATCATCGTAGACCCAATCTCACACCAAGAAACACAAATAATTAATTAGTAAAATTTAATTCAAACTATTCAAAACAAATTACATATTGTAAATAACCTAAAAATCAAAACCTATAATCATCACACTAAAACTGCACCCAACATTGTGTGATCAACCTTCCAAGATATATTCTATCCAAATCATGAAAAATCCCCATCATCCCCACTTGATTCCATCGTACTTTAGTGGAATTGGGGCCCAAATCATGCCAAAGGTTTCTATAAATCAAGGCTAGATAATGGGAACCAAGAAAAGTGGTGATGGAGAGAGGAACACACCTAGAATTCCTAATATATCACCAATAAATTTCCCTTATCCATGATGGATTTAATGGAGGAAGTTAGGTGTAGAGTTTCTACTAACTCGTCTTTCTTGTGTATGATTCTTGATATGAAATAGAATAGGGGGTTGAACTCAAAATTATGGGAAATCCATCAATTGAAAAATTGACACTAGTAGAAGTTATATCATGAACATGTGTGTCCTGGTGAGGCACACCCTTTCACTTGACAATGTTATAGTGTAACCATGGGGGTCGCGGTGTGGATACACAAAAAAGATATATAGAACCTCATCTTACCTCCATAATAGTGTATCCTATGGGTTTTAATTTGAAACAGTCATATATATAACCACCCCCAAGGCATTTAGCATTTACAATGTGACATGGCCTCTAACTATTTCTCAGTGATGTCCTACAGACAGTTGAAATTTATGTTTCATCCACCATTCCCATCACCAAGACTCACCCAAGCACCTAAATCACCCCATGGGCCTTGATCCTCACAAAAAAAACATCTTTCCAAGATATATAATTTCTTAATTTGAATCACAATTTTTAGAAGGACCCCTTATATGATATAAAAATTCGAAATTCTACTCAAAAGTAATAACCCTAATATTCATAGGTCATTACAATTTCTCTACCATAATTTTTCTCCTTTTTATATTTCATGGTTGTTTTCCAACAGACAAAACCGACAAACCATGTTAATTAATTAATTTAAAAATGGTTTTGTTATGTCCCAAAAATTCAAAACACACCTCCATTGTGCAACTCCAAACACCAAGGTTTACTATTACTCAAAACCTAAGAAACTTACTCTCTATTGTGTCAATGCTGAGAGGGTGATCATCTGTATCCATTTCCTTATAGATACTAAGTGTCAACAACTCATTCATCCTATGAATTATGGGATTTCCTTCCAAAAGACACCACATAAAATGGATAATTTCACATCATAGTGCTCCCCATAATTAAAATTACCTACACAAAATGAACTTCATGTGGTCCATAGACTTGCTCAATGTAGTTTTTTTCTTCACCAAACTCAATTATTTAAAAAAAATCATTTGGTTCTTTACTGGCCAACCTCACCCAAAAATGCTCATGATATCATATATAAACACAACCACACTGTCTCACCTAATCATGATTCCCTAATAAATTGAGTTATCAAGTAATCATTTAAGAACCCACACTAAATTTTGAACATATAATTTTATATAATTCGACGGTTGGATCACCAACCACTCGGAATCGTCATTATTCTGTCACACTAAGAAATTGTACACCCTTGATTTAACATACAATTATATCACACCAATTCCATCCTAATATCAATGTATGAACATGGAATCCATCTAATACAACACCGAATATTGAGTTTAAAATTTTCCAAAGGGACCATGCCACATTGATTAAACTTACACACCGATATCCCGGTCTCATCTCAGCCATTCACTGATTGTTCTTACCACATCCACAACCACACCAAAAATAGGATCATTCACCAATGAATAATTCCCTAATCTTCACCCCAGGAGTATCCCCATCATAACTCTACTAAAAAACCCAATTTCTAAAATCCAAATCATATCCATTACTGAATTAAATTATTGGACATGACCTTGCCAATCAAACCCGAGCCCCAACAAGACACACTACTCTCTTCCCATTACTAGAACACCAAAACCACCATACTCAACATTCAATAATAAAATTTTAATTTAATCACACCCTTCAACATCCAATTGTACACTCTTAATAATATGTCTTCCTTTACACCACTCCTCAAGCACTGGCCTAAGAGGGTCCCAATATTTCATGTGTGTTGCGTTGATCCATGCTCACCCATATTGACAACCCACATTAAATAACATCGTCAAAACCCATCAATACTAGAACTTTATATAATCATTTGGGGATTCATAATTATAGTGGAACTATTAATGATCAATGTGTACATGCCCTTGCACAATAATACAATTCTCAAAAGTCCATGCTACGAATCAACCACTTTTTCACAAGGAAGAGTTGGCCTATGAGGACCTTCTCATTTATTCCCACCATCTATCTACATTGATCTCGACCAAACCTAATGGGAGTTTATTTTTATAAAACTAGTCACAAACCCCAAATAACCCTCCCATGAGTCATGTCCCACCAAACCTAGGCTCAGATTCCTAACCCACTGACAATGCCCCTCTCTCTTTTAATCACATCTAATAGCCTATCACATCTCACCAAATCAAGCCCAACCACATGATCACCTACCACCCTAGGAATTGTTCTAGGAATCCATTAGCATATACACATACTCCCACTGCACCATCAAAAGTGCATCCAAAATCAACAAAGTTGTAATTCCCAACAATAATTCCCTCTCACCCAACCTATATACCATTCACAATAAATTTTTCATGCATTTTATTAATTTAATGGTTTGATTAAGTTGAGTTCCACTAAAAAATATATGATAAAACAAAATATAGGTTTATTTGAAACGTTAAGAAACTAAACTGCATCATGATAATTCTTATGTGGTCTACCCCAAGGCATCTAATACATATACTGTAATTTCTTGGGTATCTATACACATCCCTTGTACAAAGGGACTATGTATCCACTACTCAAGATATTCCTTCACCCAGATCCACATAACCTTCCATCATAGAAAACACTAAAATTTAGAAGAGTAGAATATTTCCAAAACACTGTATTGGAAAACACCATATATTTTATTTTTGGAAATTTAATCAAGTGAAACCCTTATAAGTAAAAAATCAATGACACACACCAAAAAATCATGTAAATTCTAAAATAAAACCATTATTCATGTACGATTCCTTCTGACTCTATAGTCCAAGATCCAAAACTACAATAATGGTCTCAATTACACACATCATGCTTGAATAAATATCAAAATAGTAGCACAAAAACCCAAAATGTGAAATCATGTCACCTAGGTAACTAATACATTCCACCTAAAAAGGTGTTAATGATGAACTAGTTTGATTCCAAAAAACAACTTATAACAATTTCCTAAACCACCATTCAACTATCTCCCAAAATAGTAAAACAAACAAACACTTTTTTATAATTTTTAATGCCTCATCATGAGGATACTCAGTAGTTTCTAGAATGATGCAAATACATGGCCTCAAGTGTGCCTCCTCATACTTGATAGGTTATCTACTAGGTAAGAGAGACTAATTTATACAATGGAGAGATTATGCCTCAAATAATATCCCAACACACAATGAAAATTACTATAAAAATTTAATCACAATGATAATCATAGTATCCATAATAAATAAAACACAATTCCATAACAAATTTAATGTATAAGAATATATTCATAAAATATATACATCCAACCAATCACCCACTGAGATTAATATAACTATAAAATAAACCAAAAAAAAATATTAAATGGTCACTACTTCCACCCTTGGGGAACTCTACACGCCCAATATCTATATACACACATAATATTCTCCCACCCAATCCATATTACATCCTATGCTCTGGCCTGTAATGAAAACATAAACTATATATTTGCACCAGGGTGACATTGTAGAATATGAGTATATAAATCAATATCAAATCACTAGTAACCCTTAAAATACATCGTCAGATCTATTTGTATGCATGATTAAAGAAAATAAAAAAAATAAACATGCTCTTAAAGTCATCATGTGCTAACCATGTCACCATGATGCCCTACTATACTAGCTTTGGTGCAAATCTAGAAATATATCTCCTCATTCCACCTAAAACAAATAGTATCCAAAAAACTCAAGGTAATGTGTAATCCAAGTCCACATCCTTGACCTAAATGTGTGAGGTTGAGGATCTACCAAGTCAGCACAGTAACCCAGATTGGTATGGTAAGGTATTATCTCAATGATTTAGACTCACCTCTTAAACCATGTAAGTCTCACATAAATTTCATGGACCATCCCTTATCATTCATAGGGGACTTACATAATCAATACCATAACCAGACTATCCCAATCACTCAATATTGTTGACTATCTTGACAACTACATTATAACTCAAGATAATATCCATAATCCAATCCCATGTCACTTCGTAATATGTTACCCATCTCATTAATAGTGGTCAAACAAATAGAAACTCATGTAAAGTAGGGAACTTTATCACATCTCATTCCTAACCACTACCTTCTCACTCAAAAAAAAGGTCCACGATAACACGTTCTCACCCAATGTGAGTCCAACATGTCTCATTACATACCTTATCACTAATAGTTAGGTTGAAATTTATACATAATTTTTAATCCATATCACTCATGGAAGTTATCCAGTGTTACTTCACTCATGGAGGGGATAGGCCACAAGATCCACAACACCCACACCGGAATTCAATGCATATCATAAACACATGAAAAAATAAAAGGAAACATCACACATTCTATAATATTAAATCTTATCACTCAAGTGTTATTCACTCAATACCTATTCCCATTCCTCAAATATAAACTCATCTCACAAATCAAGGAATCCACTATGGTCATTCTCACACAAACCTATAATTTCTCATTGATACCATCTCATGTATATCCTCACTCAGTTACACCATGAATCATAGGAATTATTAGTCCATTGAATCTGTAGGATGGTTTCAATTACCATTTAATACCCCCTTATCATCCTAATTCCAAGTCCTTGTGTAGCTCCTACAACTCTTACTAATGGATTATATCACCTCTCCTAAGGGAGATCTCTCAACCTACCACATGGAGAAAAAATATATGTGTCAAATATTCCATGTATCATAGGACTCTTCCCACTCTTCACATTGGATAAGGATCTAAATTAGCAATAGGAGGGATTCCCAAGTAACTGGTAGGGATTTCATCCATCTCACCAATCCACACTCATCCGCATGCCCCTCATGCCAACAAACTTGTCTCTGGAAGCTAACCAAGGATATTTCTCATCACCACTCATAACCCGAGACCTACCAAAGGCCTAATGTCAATGTAATTGACGAATTATTACTATAGTGGCATATTAATTGTGTGATACCAACAAACATAAGTGTTGAAAATCACTTATTGAATGTATATGAAGCCCAATTCCATCCTCTCTCTTCTTCCTAGAGAAACATGGGTCCTTATTTATCATACACAAACCCAAGATATTATGTATGCATGAACACTCATGAATAAATAAACATATGAAATTAATTCATGTAGGACACCTACCTTGGTACTAGTTTTAATGGCTGGCTAAGCTTCGTTGAGTCTCACCCAATATCCCCATGCTCCTAAGCACATATCCTATAGAAAGTGCCACAAATAAATAATTATAAAAAAATTATAATTGCTTATTCAAAAAAATTAATATAATTACGATTATAAAACTCCCTATATATTATCTCAACACCAAAATAGCATCAAAATGATGTGTGATCAATATTTTGGGATCTAATATAATAAATCCAAGAAAATGTCGCATTATCCTATCCTTATCCCACTATACTCCAATGGAATCTATCCAAACCCAGGAATAAAATTTCCACAAATTAGGGATATATAAATGGAATAAAAACAAGGTATGTTGGAGGGAGGAACTCAAATGTTATTTATATTAAATCCCCAAGAAATCACCTCTGTACAAGGGTGATTGAATTGGGGAATAGAGGGGGGGATGCTAGCCAATTTAGTACTCTTGTTCACACCTCTCAGACAAAAATTGTAGATGGGGCCAACCCCAAAAAGGAAGCTCTTACCATTATTAAAAAACCACATAGAAACTTGTCACTCTAGGACTATGGGGGTCATAGGATGGTACACTTTTTTATTTGATAACGTTGCAACACAATTAAGGGGTTTAAAGGGTGAATACCCTAGGAAAAGGGCCTAGACCTCAACCTAACTCTATTATTGTGTGATATATGGTCATTTCCTGACACACTCATATGTAAAACCACAATTTAGGCATTTAACCTTTGTGGTGTGATAGCCCAGAACCTCATGGAATGATTTACAATTGACACGACATTATATTCTACATATAATTAAAATATCAACTATTGTCACCTGACCCTTCTTCAACACTCACCTGAGAACTCAATTCACTTCCCATACCTTGGTTCTTGTCGAAATAAATCATCTAAAGATGTTCTGATTCTTATATTCCCAATTTGAATCCTATTTATTAAAACAATCCTTTCACTAACATCAAAATCTGAACCCCCATGAAATGTAATGACGTAGAAATTACCAAGACATTACAAATATTATTATAGTTTTATTTATCGATCAACAAAAATAAAGGATATTAGAATCAAGTTTATGATCACTTGATTCAACCCCCCAGCATGGCCAAAGTTGAAATTACATATGGAAATCCATTCAATGAATTCATCTGAGGAGAGAAGTTTTTTATGGATTAAGGATAGGTATCCTTATATGCAAATATGGTAATCTTTTTAGTGACTTGTCCAATATTATCTCACTTAAACACCCTAAAATTATAATTGATAAATCATAATGAAAATTTTATATTTTAAAGGACCCAAATCTTTGTAAAATATTTAATGATTATATAATTAGATTATTATTTACATAGAGTGAGATACAATATATCCAAGAATTTTTTTCACACTATTTCTTATAGAGTTTATTTTGGACCTCAAATGACTACTAGGAAAGTTATTGATAATAGTATATAGTGGATAAATATATTTAGAGATGAAAATAAATTTATAAAAGATGTTAGCAACCTCAATTTATTATATAAATATCCAGAAGAAAATATATTCCTCAAAACCACATTGGGATATAGACGACATGATATGCTTTCCATTCCCCTTTTTAATTTATTACATCATTTTTGTAGTGGAATATATTTCAAGATGTAGGGAAGCTAAATCAACCAAAACTTGGGATAATAATATCAATTTTGATTTTATCTAGACTAATATAATTGGAATATATGGAGTCCATATAGAATCATAAATAGAAAAGGAACTTATTTATGTTATAAGTGAATAGATTCTTTCATGAGAAATTATATAGTATATTATAATACATCAATACCTTACCACACGCAGATGATCCTTAGCCCAGTTGGTGAGCACTCTAAAAGTGCATCCAAGAGACCTGAGATCAAATCTGGGTGGAGATATATTTCCGAGTTATTGTAGCAGAACAACAGTAGGTACTGTACCAAGCACGGTTCAGTACTATAGTAAGAACTATATAAGGCATTGTAGCAGGAATTGTTCAATACTATAGAAGCTAGATCTATTCATACCTCTATGCCTCCAAGCCATCGGTTTGGTCCTCGGGTCCTGCAAGGCCTTCAGGCCAGTTGTCTCCCAAGGCCTTCGGGCCACCTAAATGCCATAGGGCCACCCCAAGGCCTTCGGGCCAGGTGATTATATAGAAGTACTGTAAGAATACAAAGGACAAGGTTCTAGATGATGATTTTAGGGCAGAAGTATTCACTAGAATAGACCTTACCGGAATTGGATGAATGAAAGGGAATGGCTTTTCTATCGATATCGGGCATGTGCAGCTTTTCATAGGACAGCTAGCCAACTAGCCCTCTGAAGGTGGAGTGATGATATCATCATGAAATAGGTTGGGGAGGATCAGTTCCAAGTTTTCTTGTCTTGGTTGTTCCCTCTAAGTCTTATGGGTCATGTAATTGTATTTGAGCCTTCATGACTTGTAAGGGTTCAACCTCACCCCTTAAATGGTGGTTTATAAAAAAATAATGAAAAATGAAGGCCTTCAGACCATTCCGACCAATACCCTACCATGACCAAACTAATTGACAAGCTAAAGTTATAAATAGATAAATTAATGAAATATTAGAAAATTCTTTGAACCTAAATAGGAAGGACCAAATCCAGAGGTTGGAATATTGCTTTTGGTTACATAAAATCGCATATAAGACTCTATTAGAATGATCCCATAACAATTGATCTAGGGGAACAGTTTACAATTTTCTATGGTACCTAATCACGATGATTACTTGGAATTCAAGGAAGTAAATATAGATATTGAAATAACTATGATCGAAATAAGACTATAGATTTAATAGATAAAATAAATCAAAAGTAAATAATTTTTGAATTCTAGGATTTATGAATAAACCAAATAGGTTTCACATGAAAAACATATTCAATAAAATATTGTATTTAGGTTTCCAGCGTAGTGGAATCATCAGATGGAT
Organism: Viscum album; assembly: GCA_963277665.1. Taxonomy (NCBI): domain Eukaryota; kingdom Viridiplantae; phylum Streptophyta; class Magnoliopsida; order Santalales; family Viscaceae; genus Viscum; species Viscum album. The sequence goes on from OY728132.1 coordinate 1,811,495,983, forward strand.
CACCCCAAACTCATGTTTTTATCCTGATCGTTGATTGGTCTGAGATTTTCATGACAATAAAATTAATGATCAATAGAATTAAATGAAATAATGTGGAAAATAGATTGACTTCAGAACCAAAGTATAGGATCATCACATATTATTTATAATTAATTTAAGAAATTAAATAACTACCTTTATATAAAATATAACATTATTTATAGATCCAACAACGTATCTACATTATATTATATTTTCATTATAGGAATCAAGAATACATTCCCTCCAGTGGTGATCCACACGTGTTCCAAAAACCGCTGAACATCACCATTGGAATCTTTAGGTTCTAGCATAGAAGATCCTAATGCTTCTGTCATTATCTTCTGATCACCTTAAGAATCATGTCAAAGAAGGGTTCTCTATGATATTTTTATACATGAGAGTGGTGGTGGTGGAGGATATATCTCCAGTATTGAGAGCATTATTGGATAAGGATCTCTCCAGAGATTTGATAAGATTATCATTGAATCTCATTGTGTGTAAAAAAAATGAATTATCTCCCCAGAAAAATAATATAATATTGGTCACTAAGGTTAGAAAATAATAATTTTACATAGACAATTATTATTTCTATAATCCATAAAGAACCCCATCTGTATAATAATAATAATAATAATAATTTTACTTTACATTCACTAAACTCATGAATTAAATTAGATATTATTTATTCAAAAAATATTCAATATATATTATTTCACACTAGTCCATTAAACTCACTGTAAAATTTATCGACAATATTTATTTGTCCTTGGGTAATGATTATATATTTAACAAACAAATATCATTTCATTATTCTCTAATAAATAAATTAAAATTATATTCCCTAAATATAAAATAAATATTTATTACATGTTTTTCTCACATAATATTCTCTAGAATAAGTTGTGATGGAATATATGTGATCAAGAAAACGTTAATAATTACTAAAAACATACAGAAAAATTATTTATTCAACTTATTAAATTATAAATAGTAATATATTATTTTATTCAGATTCTAGATACTCTTAGTAGGTGACCCTCTAGACCTCTTTCTCAGAGGAATTATGTGAAACTTCATAAAGTCCAAGTTTTGGGTCTAGCAACATGCCAATGAACCCATAGAGAAATATGTTAATGTTTTGAGGACATAATACCTTATAAACCTTCTTTTTTGTAATATAATCTCTTTATTATGATATCTCTAATCAAGAAGGTTACATTCTTGTTCCATCAACCAATGTGATCAATGTCTCTTTGTTGGAATTTATGGAAATGGAACATTCCTATAGAACACCATATCCATGGATTTATTTAGGAAATAAATGTTCTGTAAAAGTTCTTGGGATATTAAAATCTAATAAAGAACATACGGGAAAATAATTTCTTACTTTTTTTAATAATTAAATATTACTCGTGAATCACCAAATGTATCATACCTCTCCACGAGCAGGTGTATTCATGTTTTTCACCAATACATCAAATTAAACATATTAAAATACTCATTAATAATAATATTAAATTTTAAGTATCAACACACACATCCATGGATAAGAACAACCAACGACACATATAAATGTGGATTTCAAACTCATGGGTCTCATTCTCATAATATACTACACTGGATATTACCAAGGCATTCACCATCATATGGTGTCTTAATGTCCTATGAGTATCCAACACTAATATCCTACATCATTTGTTTCCCTAAAAAATTTCATCCACATATAGAATATATATTTTATGTATACTTTCATTTAACTTATGGGTTCTCATTATAGTGGGGAACTGTTGTGAACTTTCAGTATGATTGATAATCTTAGGACATTATCATGTACTATGTTACTCATAATTATTATCATGATGTGAATAAGTATTTTATTAATATTCACAAAAAACAGAATACAGGTTATCCTAAAGTACACAGAAGTTGGTTCTAGGGCACTAACTCCAATATTTTCATCAGGGAGAACATGTGTTTCTTTGAAACTCTTGACTCAAACTAATTCTAGGTAAAATCGATTTCATTTGGGAAGGTCCATTTAATCATATAGATATATACCAATTTTTTTTCTATATCAATAATGAATATGAAAATAACCCATTCATTATCCATGTGAATGTATAGAAGAAGTGTCATGCGAGTCTTTTATAAACAAAAATATAATATATAAAACTCCTCCAACTTGTATATCCAAAACACCCCTAGGTTATACCTTTCTTTACAACATGATTGATTTCTATTATTAGATTAAATATTTTGCAAAATGAATTGTATGTTACAATTAATATGGTAAATTTTATAATTTAAGTATTGGGGAGGGAAAATGTAGTATTTAAAAATTTAATATTTTTTATTTTATTTTATTTTTTTCATTTTTGGTGTGTTTTTGAAAAATATTGACTAAAATTAATACATTTTCATATTTCTAAACTATTCTAATTATGAGAAATTAATTTTTCCCATGAACCCAACCTATATTAATCCTGAACAAAATTTATTTTAATTTCAAATTTTGATAAATTCCTACAGTGGCCACTGATTTTTAAATCATACTCCATGTCATACTACCCAGCATAAAAACCAATTACCTAGGAGGCTTCCAAAGAATATTTTTATATCTCATTCATAATTACTCTATTTCTTGAGAGAACAAAACAATGTTTTAATTACCAATTTTTTTGAGTAGTCCAATTAAAACCATGGATCATTAATGACCATATTTTCTATGTCATTGAGGTGTTAATTTACTTTAAAATAACTTTTTAAATTTAATATCCATAATTTCCTACTATGAAATTTAACATTTGTATCCCCTATAATCCATTAATTTCCTTGTTTGGAAGCCATATCAAAAGAAAAAAATCCCTACAAACCTAGCATTAAAATTAATTGCATGATCATAGTTTAACTAATTTTTGGGTGAGTGATTTGGATGATCAAAATTAAAGTTATATAATAAGTGAAATCTATTATTCATGTTCTATTCTATCAGAGTTTATGGGAAATTTATAGAAATTTTTAGTGAAAGGCACTAAATAATATCAAAGTGTATGGAAAATATCTTCCAAACAATATAAAGGAACTTCATAGAGGTTCACGACAATCAATTATTCTTCTCTATCTTTGAATCTAAAATTTTTTTAGTATGAAAAAATCTACTAATGTGAATATAGTGAATAGAATATTTTTGTTTCTAAATTTTAGAATATGTGTGTTGTCCTTTTAATTTAAAATGTTTTGGATTAAAACCATTTCAAGGGAGAGTGATTTATGATTCCCGTATTTGGGGAACTAAAAATCATGCATTTCAATTCAAAATATATTTAATCCTCTTAATCTTACTTACAATATTCTGAAATCAGAACCTATAAACCCTCAGCCTCATAACTATACTAAAAAGACATCATGATAATCATATGTACTTGACACATTTTGTGTAGATTTATAAATGTGAAAAGTATATGGTGAATCATGCATGATATTTTAATGATAAAAAAATACTTTAAACTTGTATTTGACTATTTAGTGATATATTTTTATAAAGGTAGTTATTAACTTGTAAATTGGGATGAATTGAGTGTAAATAGAATGAAAGATCTTCATGGAGGAAATGAAAGTAAGAAATTTTAATAAGCATGATGAGTTTCAGTGACATGGATGTTAAAAAGGGAACACATGTTGGATAGTGTTTGAATTTTTCCTTGGTCCTACTTTTTATGTTCAATTGTCTAGGAGTCAAAGTATTATGTTTGGCGGAAGTAAAAAAAGAAATAAATTCATTACAAAATATTATATTCAAATCATTTTATTCCATTACATTTACTAACTAATTTATTTTTAGGATGTTTTAAATTTAAAGATTCATTTCGATAATTTTTTTTGAAATTTATCAAAATGACCAATAATGGAAATTTAAATGATTAATTAATTAATTAAAATAGATAGATGTATCGATATTGATTTTACATTGAATTGTTATTTTTAGGAGTTAAATAGTTAAATAAGATAGAGGTTATAGTAATAAAGAGTAATTTGGCTATAGTTGTGGGAGGATAAATTTGGATAGGTCATTCGATGTGTAATATTTTGGGTAGTATTAATGAAAATTAGCTATGTTTTGGGTTGTGTAATATAATTTGTCTCTTATATAATATATTTTTTGAGTGGTGGAAAAATTAAAAATCTCTAGAACTAAAATTGATAAATAATAACTTTAGATGATACATAATATATTTTCCTTTATTACTAAAGATATTATTTCTTCTATAACATTTATGAGCAATATGTAACATATTTTCCATGGCAGAAGGGGATGAATTCATGAAATATGGATCTATATAAGATAATTTTCCAATGATTCAGTAATACATTATTTCATTGGGAGAATGAAATGGATGGAATTCCCTCATCTAACGAATGGAATTTATTGACAAGAACTGGTAAGTCTATCCTTATTATATTTTTAAGGGGATGTCATGATTAAATTTGGCATGATAGTTTGATTGTGGGGGGGGGGGGGGGGGGGGGTTCAATGCCTTGCTCAATTTCTTTCATCGTTTTTACCATTTATCTAGTATTCCCTAGAAATAAATAAAGGTCCCCACAACCATAACCATGTACAAAACTGATTTCCCATGTTAGGCAGTTAGTTTAGGTTTCTAACTCAGTGATTCTTAGAAATGAACATTGGTCTAGAGGATGGGAGGTCGAGATCATCGCACCAATTTGGGGGGGGGGGGGGGATTGTTTCCTAATCTAGATCACTCTTATATACTTATGATATGATTATGAATATATTCCTAATATTGATATAGGACTGGTTACCCTATCATAAATATCACAGGTTAACTCCTATTATGAGAAAAAGAAGGGGATTTAAATAGTGAATCCATGTGTACATATCTAAGGTTCTACATCCCTTTCCTAGAAATGGGCATCCGATTATTTACTGAATCCATCTAACCAGGTGCTTTATAACTTTCTTCCATGTAGGGAGGTAGTAAATATTATGAGGATGGTATTATTCCATTATGAGGTGTCCTATATATCCTTGTTATTGTAGGAATCAGCACCCAAATTTTTTGTTAAACCTGGGCAGTTTAACATCATACAAAAAGGAGATACATGTTGGCATTTAGGCACCATATATTCAAGATCAGGTCTCAACGAGACATCCTACGTATCCTTATTATATAAGGAATCATAGTTATCGTAGTTTTATTAGTTTCTCAGTCCACATAAGGATGAGGTATGATGATAATCCCATCAGAAAGATTGGGTCTCGATTGTTGAATGTCGAATACATGATGAGACTCACACTAAAGTTGATTCATATCTAAACTTAAGACTTATGAAGTTGTCCTATATATCCTGATTATTATAGGAATCAGAGTTCTTGTATTTTGTTTATGCCCTTCTGACTGGTCCCAAAATATATTCCCATATAAAGAGGTGAATATATCATGTCAATCACTGAGGCTTACACACTGAGGTTTCTTTTGATGATGGATATTCGTGATGAAAATGATATGACTTTTTCAACTCTCTAAGCTCATGTGATCCATGCTTGGTGTGAGAAACAAGCGATAATAAGTAATCATTTTTACTGCATAGGGATATAGAAATTATGTGCTTATACAACCCTTGGGATTTTTTATGGATATTATCCCATAAGAATTATCCATATGTATCTTTTTTATAATAGGAATTATAGTAATCATAGTTCAGTTGATTTATCAGTATGATATTCGAAGAGGTGGAGCTATTAGTGCAAGGGAATTATTGGGTCCCAATGGTTGAAATGTTAGAGAAATGGAAGGACTCAAATTGATGTGCATCCTCATTTGAGTTTTGTATCAATACTCAAAAAAGTGTCTTATATATCTCTGTTATGGAAAGAATTAGGGTCCTCATATTTCAATTAGTTATGGATCACAAAGTGACATTTCCCTTTTATGCGAGACATATCATATTATGCCAATATTTGGGGATTACAATCTAAGGCTTCCCTGATGTGATGGAAATATCATATTATGCCATTTGTTAGGGATTAAACACTAAAAATGGAAAAGGTTATCAAGTCTTGGGATTCCATATTGACATAGCCTACATGTCTTCTAGATATATGTTGATTTTTCGCTCAACATACCTTGATTGACTAATTAACATGTCAATGGGTTTCTTCCTGACATGTCCAAAGACAACATCATAATTCAGATGACTTTTATGAGGGACTTTACATAAGTTTGATGTCATTTATAATGGTTTCTGCATGATCCAGGATGAATTACCTAGAGAACATCGAAAGACCAGGATGACATGTCCATCAATCCATCATAAGATCTTGGCTATATTGCATAGAGGCTATCACAAGATCCAACCGACTTTCCCTGATTTCTTCAAAAAATATGCCTCACACACATGGAGGGTGTCATGAGAGTCAGTGTGATATGTTTCCAAGGGTATCGCATGTCCTAGCTGACATGTTTGGAAGACATCGTGAGACCTATATGGCATGCTTGGAAGGAGGCATGAGGGCCTGTTGACATGCCTTGGTCCAACATCAAGACTTAGTTGACTTGTACGGATTCCCTCATATGATCTGGGTGACATGTATAGAAGACATTATGAGTCTTGGATGGATAGTCTGAAGGGTTTCTCAAGACATCGGTGGAATGACATGGGGTTCCATGTGACATTATTTGACATTTCCAAGGGAATTTTCATGATCTAAATAGTATACCAAATGAGCATTGTATGATTTGGGAAACATTTCATGGTGTTGTTACATGACCCGAATAGTTCAAGTGATGTTTAAAAAGATCAGTGTATATGTTCTTTGCATAAGTATCTCATAATTAATCTTTGTTCTATCCATTATATTGATACTGACTTTCATGTGTTTGGTGTTATCTTGTTTTAAGCCTCATGTGATTTAGCATAAATATAAGATGCATTTCCCAAAAATTTCCATAATCCCTTCATGTGATCTATGAGTAATCTTGCAAAGGGATTATGAATGCAGCATGTTCTCTTTAGTTGTTCCCTAAATCTTACCTGATGTAAATTTATTCCTTTCAAGAGATCAGCCACTCTGAAAAATCCTATTTTGTGTTTGGATGTGTTGGTGTGTCTAGATGCAAAAAGGCCAGCCCTGTCATTGAGGTTGGGGTGGGAAATTTATAATCCCCACCACCCTATTTTTTCACCACTTTTTTGCAGCCTGTATTTTTTGAATCAAGGATGGAATAGGCGGAGGGCCTTTGCATCACATGTGTTCACGAGGTCTTATCATTAATCTCTATGGGGGTGTCGATTTTCTTTCAGTGACAGTAGTATCATCCCATCAACATCCAATTTATTTGATTATTTTCAATTAATGAGGTATTTTTTTATGGATACATGCTAATGGAATTCTATATTGTTAGTTTGACATTTCCATTAGCCTTTGTGAGATTAAGATTCTTGTGGAGAGAACATTTCATGCTCTTAGGTGACTTGTCTGGGACCTTCCATGAGATAAGGATGACTTGTCCTAGGTCATTGAAAAATAAAACTAGCTCTTCACGGGGTCATTAAAGACCATGTTGTAGATATCCTAGGTGCATCATTATAGTTTTACAAATGTGAGAGTATCTCACCTCTCCTATATTTATTTTTAATGTTTATTTTAAAAGGGTATGGTATTTCATGCATTTTTTGGTTTTTTATGACAATCATTTTACCTCTTGGTGATGTGTCGTGTGACCACAAAAGGCCCTCTCAAGATGCATTCCATCTATTAGTCCTTATGAAGCCAAAAGAGGAGGGTGAGGTCTCTTGGATATGTATGAGTATCTTCCTAAGATGAGGATTACATGTTAGCAGGATTTCAGAAGATGAGGTAGACACGTTGCTAGGTTCATGTGGTGTCTTAATGATTTTCAGGGGCACGCCAAGTGATTTTTATGACCTAAAGAGGCAACCTCATTTTGGATATTTCCTCATATTTTCATAAGTTTATTTGAATGATTCATTGTGTGTCATCTAGTTGACAAGTTGTGTGACCAATGGGGAGATTAACTTACTACCTTCTCATGATCTATGATTATTTTGTGCACCTTCTCTAGAGAAAATGCACTTGTTGAAGGGGGTCTGTGGGACCTTATGTGGGTTATGCACCACACATGACCATTTTCATGACCTTATTCAAGTCATGCAATCATGTGTATCATGTGGGTTCCTATGATCCACGTGATCTCAATCAACATTTTCATTCTTTGATTTATGGGGAAATAAAATTCATATCAAAAAATTTATTCCTTTCAAAAAAATTTGAAACTCATTTGGTGAGTTTCAAAAAATGTCCCCCTAAGGAGAGATGTCTGAAGGGACATGGACTTAGTTCTGGGGAATTTTAATGCCCGCCTAGGGCTTTAGAGCTATAAAAAATTGGTGTCGTGGGTGATTCTTGGTCTGATAAGTGACATTTTGTATTCTGTAGGATGACCTATAAATTAATTAGTTGAGAGAATCTTAATTAAATAACTATTAAATTATCCATATATCTTACTCCATTCTTCTATTATGTAACTTCGTCCTAAGACCCTCTCGTGAGATCTGATCACATGACCTCACCCCGAGCCCATTTTGTGAGAACTGATCAGCAATAATGGTTTTTCCAAGGCACCCACTCAAATCAATCGTGAAATAAACTTCATTAATTGTTTTATCTTTGTTAATGGAGTTGATAAATCCCCTTGAAGGTTTCGTTGGATATTTCAGCATGTTCACATGATCCTTTTTCAATTATGTGGCTCATGTGATCATGTCAAGGACATGTGGTCGTGAGTATTCAAGGGTTCATGCATCTTGTGTGATGACTCATGAGTTTATGAGATACATGATATCTTCAAGGATTATGATATTCACATGTCCCTTTTATAATTTTTGAATGACTTTTTTATTTATGTAAAGCATATGATGTTGTCGGTTTATTCCTTTTCTTTGAGAAGTTTTTTATTTTATTTTTCTAACATAGGCTACTTAATTTGGTTCATATGAATTCCATATCTAATCAAGGTTACTCTACTATAGCTAATAAAAGATCTATGATCACTAGAAACTAGAATGATGACCCCCTATACCATGTGATTTCTAATAACATGGTTCTAAAACAGATTCTCTCATTTGAACATCAAAATTATCCTTTATCGCATCGACTTTCTCTTTAAGGGTTCGGCCTACTAAACAATTTTTTCATTCCCCTTTTGAACTTAAATCATCTATCTCACTAGATTTAAACTTCTTCTAACTATGTTCATATGGCAATCTTTGAGTATGACTGATTGGTCTTAGCTCATTATTAGGGGTTGTCTTATATGTCTGAAAACTCTCCCTTGGGTCCATATGGTTGTGATTTTTATAATCATCCTTTGACTTAGAGAAACTTGAATATATTTTTCACATATTTGAACAATTAGGGTGGAATATGGGGCTCAAAATGGGATATCCATCTTGTTGGTAATTTCTATAATGAATGGGTATGACCATTCTAGGTTAGGAAAATCATTATAGAGTTTGGTGACCAGTTATATAGGGTCCATCTTTATGATGAAATATGGATTTTCATGTTTATTATCTTTCTACGTCATGATATTATTTTATAATTAATCATTAGTTGGTGTCCCAGCACAAATTGATCCCATTTGTCCCATGATAATGTGGGAATCATTAAATGGGGCATCTACCAACTCAGTGGGATCCCCCGTCATGGATTGATATATTATGAATTCCCTCCTAGTGCATATATCTGGGATGATCATTTTTAGAATCAAGTCATAGAATGAACCATTATCATCATTGTGAAAGAAAATCAATTAAAGGATATGACTATGTGCTCACTTATCACCATTAAGGACTGGATCATCATTTTCCTTTATCACGTAAAGGTTAGGCCAACTGTAATACGCCCCCATCAGTTCCCTTAATAAATGTTTGGGATATGGTGGGATCAATTTTGGCCATTTTAGTAGTTGGGGATCATACTTCATGGGGGTATCATGTTTTTTCAGGTATCTCTTCAAGCCTTAGGCTAGTTGGATTTATGGCCATGTTTCCGAATGAATGGATTTTCCCGGTTGGGGATGCATGTTTGTGGATCTAGGTCAGTACACTTGTAATTGTATCATAGATAGATGAGTGAAGACACCTTAATATTATGGTGCCCATACTCATAGTCCTTTACCAACACTTGGTCCTCATTCAAACAAGAAACATCCCTTATAGGGTCAGTGGCCCTTACTAGTTTCTATTAGGCTATATAAGGTAGCATTTATATTTCTATGAATACTACAATTCTTGCAGGATCTCTTATTACTTACATTATACTTGATTATTGAACATGTGTATGGTTGGGTCTATTTCATTGAGATTTAATGAGGATACAAATGTGTTGATTCGATCCTATATCAATGATTTTACCCCTATCATCACCGAACCATAAGATTATTGAAAATGGCAGTGGGTCCCTTGATGAAATGTCATATATGATCTTCCCTATACATGGGGTTCTTATAGATAAGATGGACAAGATGATTTTCTATGATCCATATACACCTTATCGATTTGGTCATCAATTTGGATGCACCCAAAGGGTCTCTACTCTTCCTTCAGTTGGTGTGCGAGGAGTGAGACACCCCAGGATCATTCACCAGTTCTGGATGATGTTGGAACATGACGACAATGATGTTGAAATCCTTCTTCCATCCATTGGTTATCCTATTCTCCTTACATATGATTATTCCAATGCATGGGTAACATCATACCCATGTGGTATGATAATAAGGATGGTTTGTCTTTTATACAATCCATTTTTCTCATCAACCCCTCTATTCAACGAAATAATAAAGTTAATTTAGGAATTTATTGAGACTTCGAGGAATCTCCCTCATCCTAGTGATGATTTTCTTGATAGCAGGACATAAATATTTGAGGAAATCATCCCTCCATCACAAGTAATGGGTGACACCTCTATTGATGTGGTCATATGTGGAAACTCCTCTAGTTTTTTATTTCCATATCGGTTATCAATTCCTCCCCTTGGCATGCTCATAACATCATTTATAGAGGCTCATAAATGATAGAGGATGATCTACCAGAATATCCAGGCCTTGATTATAGAGGTCCCTTTGAAAACACTTCATGAACAAGGGGAACACCATCATCAATTATTTAATGACATAGGTGGATGGATTTGATCACCATACACTTTATAAAATCATGAAACAAATTATCCAAACACAAAAATATTTTTTCCCTAATGAGAGGGACTAGCATGATTTTGAAGATGAGGCTCCCTTTATCAGATAGATGAAAGAGGCTTTAGAGGCACTGGAGAAAAGTCTCCAGTTCATCTAAAATTTGCAATCCCAAATAGATGTTTGGACTATGAATACAAGGAGATATCATGAAATCAGGCTCTCATATGCATTTTCCTCTCAACATCATTATCCTCATTAGAAACTTCTCAAAAGAGAATTAATGAGATAAAAACATTAGTCGAGACTCTCTATCCTAGGGAAGAAGTTGAAGAGGAGGGGTGAGCATCACATTAGAATTAAATTGAATCTTATCACCAGAATCTTTCCAACCTATACATATCATCATATTGAATCTTATTGTAGTTTTATGTCCATTTTTTCAGATTCTTTAAGGGACTCTAAAATGTATAGATTCCTCCTTATGTATGTTATCCATGAATAAATCTTCTAAACATTACATATTGTTATCTAGTTTTTTATTCAGTATTTGCATGACATTTCATTGATCCAATATTATTATAATAACTAATGATACACTTCCCTTTAATGATATCATGTAAATATAAATGTCAAAATCCGAATATCAAAATCATAACAGATTCTTCTCATGAAGTGATCATGAATGGCCACTAATATGAGACTCCCTACTGATATATCTACTCTTGATATCTTGAAATTAACTGATTTTAAAAAGGAAATTGGGTATAATATATGTCCTATAGATATATTACTCTATATTTTTCTAAAGCTGATAGGTTGGGTGAGTATAACTTGATTTTTTTTCTATGGTCATATAGTAAGATTTTTCATTTTTTCAGCCTATATCGTTGTTGTAATTTAGTTTAGGGTCTTTTATCTCAGACCATATATCATAGTAGTTTTATGGTCTTTTAGCTTGAAAGTTTTATTAGTGTAGTTAATAAAAATTATCTCTAACCTTATACCATTCTAGTTTAGGTTCTTTTAACTCGAACCGTCTATAATATTATTTTAGAGACTTTTGGCTTGAATTTTCTATCACTTTAGTTTAGGGTCTTTTATCTTGTAACTTTGATTTAGATGTAGTTTAAATTATTACTACCTAGACTTGATAAATTATGATGGAATATGTTGAAATATTTACAAGAATGACCCATTACATACCAATATGTTTAACTATTCCATGGTGTTGTTGAGGCTCATGTGGATCAAATCTCCTTTATTGCATGGAGAATTTGCCTCTAGTTGTTATGTCAAAGCCATTATGAATTGGTAACATTTTCAAATAGAGATGTCTCTACTCTTTTTCAAGGTTCATGTAAGATTTATGGGGTAAATATTTTTTGTGGTTGAAATACTAGAGATGTTAGGTCCTCCTTGATAGTTATAGTATGTTTGATATAATTAATAACAAAAAATATGGAGTATGTGAATAAGGGATGGGGCATACATGATTGGGATGACCCATAACACTCTGAGGTGTTGGGTTTTGTCGTGGATTTTCCAAGGCTCATAGGGATTGAAGATCCTTTCACACAAGGAGGATATTCCTTTATTTTTTAGATCAAGGCCCCTATGTTTTGATATCATGTTCAAGAAATGATATTCTCTACTCCTTTCCTTGGGCCATAAAATATTTATGAAGACTCAAACATCTAGATGATGAGGTTGGGTATGGAACTAAAGCTATCAAAGAAGGGTTCTAGAACCGAAGGGTTGTTCAATGCCAGATTTATATGCTCGATATCTGTTCCATGTGTTTTTTAATTATGAGTTCTAGTACATCCAATGTTTGAGAATGGTGTCAGACATTCTGACCTTGAGAAAAGGTACAAAATACTATGGAATAACATCATAGATGTAGAATCCTTTAGAATAGTTTGGTGTGGAGATTGTAAATCATGGTACAAAGTGCTCAGGATAAGAGAATGATATGGGACAATCATGTCAGGAATGACCTAAAAAATACTAAGGTTCTCGGTTCAGCTGTAGATATGTCATGGATCACGTGGATCATAAAGCAATTTTTTGTAGAATGATGCATTTTGTTGAGGACCATAGGTTCATATGCAGGATCTATAGGTATAAATTCATAGTCAAGCAAAGGGTCTCTAGAAGCCAGGTATACATTACATGGGAAATAGAATATTGTGGTGATATTTGGCACTCCAATCATAAAGTGTGATTTGTGGAATGTGTAATATCCAAGAAGGGGTTGATCACCATAAAACATGTGTTACTGCCTATTGAACATATTATCATGGGGAAGAGATGGAAAAAATCATCACTCTCAATTTTTCCTAAACCAGTGGTTCTAGTGAGCGTTGATTGTCTTTTACTAATGCTACAATGTCAGCCCTATGAGCTTTATGCCTTGTTTATTTGATCCCAATTTTTTTTTCAAAAATCTAAAGATGAATATTTTAGAAGGAAAATACTTAGATTTTTCTCAGGTTTCCCTTTGGGGGTTTTTTACCAGAAAATTTCTCTATCCATTTCTCTTGTATTTTAGGGTATTTAGATTTTGATCATTATGTTCTAGAGTTTATGGTCGTATATATTTGACCAATGAGAAGGTAGTTTGAGGAAAATATGCACATGGAACTAATATGGAGGGTGATACACAAAATCTTAATTGGGATATGGAGGGTCAAGAGTACCCTAACATCCATTTGAGAGGGATATGAAAATGTTTTAAATAATGGGTCGAGGTTCTTATGTCATGAGTGATGATATGGAAAATCATATTGATGATTTCCTAGACCAAACTGAGGTATTTCGCTCCACCGTAGTGAGGTTAGGGCTCACAAAGATTGAAAATATCTTTTAGTATAGTGACACATTTGGTTGATGAGCATAGGTTCATATACAAGAGTCATATGAATAATTACAAAGCCAAACAAAGGATCCTTTGTAGCCGAGTGTATTTTCCAAGGGCCAGGAAAGATTTTTGTAAACCTAAGGCACTCGAGATAGATATATGATTTATGGGTTGTGTTGCCTAAAAGATTATGGAAGCTCCTTGTAATCTTGCAGACCAAGGTTAGGCTTTTATGGTTCTTTGATAAGTGATGAAAAATTTTGTGATAGTCTACATAGTTAATCATCACGTAGTAGAGACATATTTTTATTTGTTTATTTTAACATCATGTAGTGAGGATAATTTATGTGATGTTTATTGTTGTGTTGTACAGAATATTTTGTTGTTTAATTTTAATTTTAGGAAACCCAGATGTTTTCCTTTAATCTTTACTTCATGTGGTAAGGATGTGGAACTAGTGTCAAAATATTTGTGCACAATACATCATGTGTGTAAGAAAAATGTATGTATATCTGGATTATACATTGGAAAAACTATTTTATATGACACAATCCCTATGAAGTTGGGGTGTACTTTTATTTGGTTGTTATTGCTAGACCCAAGGTTGGAGATCTAGAAATCACTATGTTTTAGTGATGGCATGAACAAAGACATGCATAGTTCTTGTGGGGTCATATAGTTTATCATCATGCGGTGAGGACGTGGTCTCCCTGACATGAAATAGTAATATTGTGGTTTGGCACATGAATAGAATTTTTTGTGTCATTATGTATCTCATGGTGATGGGAATCAATCCACACGAAGTTCTTAAGAAATATCTTTGTACAGGTTTGTCCCATATGCCTAGATGGGAAAATTTTTATACTTATTTATTGTGAATCAACTCGTAGTTGGAGATTTAGGCATCACTATGAATCCTATGAGGAGAGGAATCAAGTCACATGTAGTTCTTGAATGGGGAACTCTCTTCGAAGGTTTCACCATATGAAGAGGTGGGCATTGTTTTTGTTAATTGTTGTATTGTGGAACCTGATTGAAGATACACGTGTCACATTGTATCCTATGATGACCTGAATCTAGCTACACAGAGTTCATGGGGAACTGTACTAATTATTGTTATATAACAAGGCTGTGGTATTTGTGATGTAAAAAAAGTGGATTTTGGCTGGATCAAATGTTGAAAATCTATGCATCACTACATTTCCAATTATAATAGAAAAAAATCTATACATAGTTCATAATAAAGGACCCTCCTGCACAATTCTAGCCTATATGCAGAGAGGGGTCATTTTTATATTTGTTGGGACTCGACCTAGAATTAATGATCTAGGTGTCACAATGTATCCTATGGTGTCTGGAATCAAGTCACTTGTAGTTCTTGAATGGAGGTGTGTTAGGATACCAAGACCAACTGTGGTGATCCTCTCAGGAAAGGTCCACCAGAATGTACAGTTTTATTTCATGACATTGACATCAACCATGTAGTTTAATTTCTTTTAGTGAAACCTCATGGTATTGTTTTATAGTATTTAATTCAAGATTAGGATGAACATATCATGAGCTGTTATTTATTTTTATGTATGGGGAATCCCTTACTGATATCCTAAGCTCATGTGAGCTATGCTGAGTGTGAGAAACAAAAAATACAGAGGTTTCCTTTTACCATGTAGGGGAATTTTAGGATATTAAAAGGTAATTTTGTTTCATGAGGTGGATAGAAAAATATATGGATTCAAGTGATTCCTAATAATTTCATTGAAAATGAAGATTAAGAATTATGTAGTTCTATAACCTGTGAATGTTTAATGTTGTGTGGTAAGGACAGCAACCGTAGAGTTTAACATCATGTAGTGAGGACATGGATAACAGGACATGAAGTAAAAAGAAGGTTTTGGATGGGCCCAAACTAGAAGTTTAAGAATCATTGTGTATCATGTGATGGTAGGAATCATGCCACACATAGTTCTTGGATGAAGAAATTCCATGTGTGGAGTTATCTATCACACGGGGACATGGACATCTCATATATTCTTTGTAGAGATCAGGATTGTGTATTGTGAGTTAGTATTTATTCGGTCCTTCCCAAGAAGTTTAACATAACGAGGTGAGGAAATGATCTACACAGTTTAGTGTTATGATTTTAAGACATGATTGTTGTGCAGTTTAACTTATTAATATCAGGGCAATCTTGGTATAGTTTAAATTTCATGTGGTTAGGATGTGCAATACAGCTCAGTTTAAGGTCTTGCTCCCAGGACATGAGGTGTTGTGAAGGGATGATATGTTTTAGTTTACCATCATTCAATCAGGAAGAGATGTGCTAGATGATAGCTATGAAAATTATTGTTTGAGAAATGTCTCATTGGTTGCGGGTGTGACACATTCCGTATCAATTTTCACCAATGATTAGGCTCTCTTATAAAAGACCTTATGTATGATTTAAGGAACTTCCCATTTGGGTTCTAGAACTGGAGGATTGTTCCCTGTTATTATTGGTGTTTTGATATCCAAAACTAGTTCTCCTTGTATGAATTAAATGAGGTTACCCTTCTTGTTAAAGGATCGTTTGATTCGATCCCGATGGACTTCATGGATATAAAAATTTTAGCAACCTATTCTCATCAAGTTTCTCCAATTCATTGATCCTATTTTTTGATTTCTCATCTTCTGAGATCTTTCTAAAAATGGTTATTCAGAGGAAAGGTATCGTGATTTATATGGGAAACACTACCTCAGTTTTTTACACCAATGAGTATGGAGTTTCGGGTGTACCAGTACACATGGTGGTATGGTAGGCCCATAAAGCATATAAGAGATTTTCCTTCTAGGACTTCTTATCCTTGTTCACCATCTTCTATATTATATTTTAAAAAGTCATAATTAAGGCCTAAATATCTCTATTTGAAGTTTTATATTAGTGAGAAGAGTGATTAGACTCGATATTTTACTCTTGGTATAGTTTCTTCAACTCCGTAGAATAGAGGTTGGGGTCATTATCTATCAATATTGTGTGAGGGACCTTAAACTGAATGATGACATGAGACTTTATGAAGATGAATATATTATTCATACTGAATTATTTGTGGGGTATTGACTCATCTTATTTTAAAAATATGTTGATAGAAGAAATGATGTACTTGAACTGCTTAGTTTTGGCTGGGAGATATGGCCCCTTGATATCCATTCCCCAAATATAAAATGATTAGGAATATTTAGCTATATGTAGAAATAAAAGGTGTCTATAGATGAATTCTCCATGGATCTATAATTTATGATATTTTATAGTTAACTCAACATAGTCTTGTATCATTGTTTTCTAGTAGTAACTTAGCCAGCAGATTTGATGGGAGAGCCTGGTCCTAGACTGATGAGTGTTGTAGGATCCTACATTGAATTATTCTATGATGGTGTTAATAACTATTTTTCTTACACATATAAGGAAGATTAGATCAAATCCTTACATGTAGAGTGATTATTTCTCATTCGAACCATCCTGTAGGGTAATATTCACTGCATGACGTTGAATATATTCCCTCTCGGATCGGTCAGTCAGGAGACCTCTATTTTGGATATAACCAATTATGGGATCCATCCATAATGGGGTAGATTCCAGTTCATCATACTCTATAGCGATGTTGAACTGAATGATTTATTCTATATCATATATGGTGATTAGTGAGACCATTTTTTGGTCTGTGGTATGGATGATCGCTTCCTTTTGATCATGATCTTCCATGATTGTGGCAGCATTTTCCAACATTTTTGCATGGGAATTATGTCATCACTAAATATGATTCAATGTGGTTTCAAAGGGTAACTCTACCATCATTCCCCTAGAATCGATAGTTAGGGGGATAATTCTTCCTTTTTATTATCTTATTTTCCATTGATCTACTTTATCACAATTTTTGAACCCCCTTTGATATTAACGTAGGATATATGCAGATTTAGCGATAATTCCCAGGCAATTATAAGGTCTCGGTATTTGGCCGCATCATTTCTGTAACCCTCAGATAGTGAGAAAGAGTATAAAAATATTAATTTTCCAAGAGAGATATGTATAATCCAAGGAAAACTTGATTGAGATTCAGGTTTTCCATCCTTTTTTCGAAAGGATGTAGAGAGGTTCGACCAAAATATATATCCCATGATTGGGGAGTGTTATGGCCATAGAAGACCTCCTCATTTTGAAGTTCTATTCCCACTATTGTATTCTCTCAGGACGAATGTGACACAAGTAAATTATCCATGGATTAGCCTTTCCCCAATTTATATGATACGAACTAGATGTCATATTGTTATAGAATGACTTCCCATCAGGCCAGTTGTCTATTTATCATTGGACATCCAAGGATGTACTTGAGAAGAACAAAAAAAGAGGCCATATAGACTTTGTGGATCTGAAATTAATTCCTTCGATTTTTACTATGAATATGAGTGCAACTTAGTTCTTCTCGACATCAAAATATTGGGTCTTAGTACCAAGCATCATCTCGTTGTGGTATTAGAGACTATTCTCAGTCCCTGCATCATTTTTATTATTGAAGAGGGAACCTAGTGAGTATTTCATAGTGGATACATATAAGATGACTGGCATCCCTTCCCCTGGAGGCATCAGAACTAGTGGGTGCAATAGTTACTGGTGGAGACTTTCTAAGGATTCTTGGAATTCATTTTTCGAATGATATGTGATTCCCTTCATCATTATCCTGGTGAAGGGAAGAGCTTTTTATCCATGTTTTCTATGAAAAACCAAATATAGGTGAGGTTCCCTTAGATTTCCCTTCAGTTATTTTAGATTTCATGGGGTTAGATAGCAAAAATATCACTATACTTGTCTAAGTCAACCTTGATACTTCATTGGTGCCCCAGAAATCCAAGGAACATTCATGATGTTACCTCGAAAGTGGAAACGAGTAAATTCATCTTTAGAATGTGATTTCATAGCTTATCGAATATTGATTATAGTTTTATGATGTTCTCACATCACTATAAAAGTTTTACAACCATGTCTCCAACATAACATTCATCCATTCTTCCCAAAAAAGATTAAAGATATGATGCATTGTGCATTCATTTTTGTTGTCAGTGTTATTCAAGAAAAAGGGCATTACCTGATAGAAAAAAGATCTCTTAGGGTGCTCTAAAGGTAGTTTATTATTCATCTCCATGGGAAATATTTATTTGATTATACCCTTAATACCTGTCTATGAGGGAAATTTATTTCAATATATAAGTTTTATTGATCAACAATTATGTGGTTGGTAATGGGAAATAATCCTTTGGGATGTTCTGATTAAGGGCTCTGAAATTGATGAGGGAATTAATCTACTAATTCTTTCTCTTGATGGGGATGATATTGGAAATCCATATGGGGTATTTCACTTATCGAAAAAAGTTTTATTTGATCAATTTTTCAACTTTCTCCTCTATATTGGAGGCATAATAGGGTTTCATCTACCTAGTTTGCTGATTGAAGGCTCTATGTTAATCAGGTAATCTGTCATGGTGTGTATCCACATCTAGATTCTGTTTGGTAATTTTTGTATAGATCCCGGAATAAAAAATTTGGTGTTTCTTTAGAAAATTAGTGTACATATCTTACACGTATAGGGGGATGGTGACACTAATCAATGTAGGTCATGGGTCTTCTATTGTTCCCATATTTATCTAATGAGTCTCATCGAAGGTGGTGGAGACACCTTCCTTGAATATGGGAGGGGATATCCTGAAGTCATCTTCCACTTCTTTTATCTCTGAGATGATGGATACATTTCTAGAAGATTTTAGAAATATGGGGGTTTCTCTTTCAATATTAAGGTGAGTGGTACCATGAGAAGATACATTGTCATTCCCCATTTTCTGAGTCATTTTAGAGATATTCCATAACTAATTATCTTCATCACTATCATTGGGTATATAAGGGGATTGGTCCTCTAGAGATAGGTCTATTACCTCAACTATATTTATGGAGAGAACATAGTCACCATCAATCATACTCAAAGGATTTGAATGGGTAGTCCCCAAGCCATTGGTGGTTGTAACCTGTATATCATCATCCACTATTGGTTTCTTGCCTCCCCTTTTGTAGAAATATTCTACAACATATGTGGCTCCAAAATTCTAGATGGGAAATCTCACACAATTCATTGTGTTGAACTTTCCAACAATGGGGTATTTCATACACATATGGAATATTGAAGGTACCTACAAGTGACTATAGAGACAGAGCCTTCCAAGGAGGACATTGTGTGTACTGTATTGATGGATAACCATAAACATAGTGTCAGATGGGAGATCCCCAAACTAACACTTTGGGTTTGATCTTCTCAAGGGGTCTTTGATTACACATATCATACCCTTGAATGGTCATCTTTTTAGGAGACAAATCCCCTACATTATATCCAAAAATTTGAAGGGTTTGAACTAGGATGAGGTTGATCCTAGAACCATTATCAATAAGAGCCCTTTGGAAATTGACATTATCGAATCTACCCAAAATATATAGTGGCCTGATGTTCCCTTGGATGACTCATTCGTGAAATTTTTTTGTGAACAAGATAGTGACATGAAATTATGATGGCATGGACTCCACATGAAAAACCTAATCTATAATGACTTATGTCTTGAACTCCAATGGGAATTGGAGGAATTCAAGAAGTTACTCCCTAAGTTGTTTTGAAATATGGATCACATATAGGAACCACCAATTATTCCAAAATGTTACACTTTTATTCTAGAGTTTGGAACTCCCCGAGGTGGGTTTTCTCCTTAACATGTGTCTTATGAGTCCAGATATTTGAGTAGGATGGTATTGGGACTTATGTAGGGGTCGAAGGGGAATCAACCTCTAGTGGAACAATTCATTCTGTCCTTCCCTATTGCCTATGATAGTTGGATAATATCACCCCTCCTAGGTGTTTATGTAGGAAAACTATGAATGGGGGAATTATGGAGGGTTCTAGAACACCTCGACGCCACTTTGTGTTAATGGGGATCTTCCCATGATTTTTAGTCATGTATATGTAATCTATGGGGATGTGACCAAAATATTGGGTTGGACCACACCTGTGTTGCCCAATGTATCCTCTGTTCCTATGTATATAACCTCCCATTCACCAGTTATGTGTGGGAAAATCATATTCCGAGGTATATTCATCATAGGAGAAGTTTTATTCCATGTGTATCACATTGACAGAAATAAATATGATATCTTCTTCCAATGAGAGATCTATTTTATGAGGTGGTATCCATGCTTCAGATATTGTAGTGAATAAACTTCCAAGATCTAGATCTTGTGTTAGAGATAAATAAGACTCCTCCTTTTCTGTCTCTTTATGTTTCCAATGTTCATTACCACCTTTGGGAGGTACATTTGATGTCACCAACTAGGGTGGTAGAGCTACGGTGAGTCTACGCAGTTGTGTTCTTGGGGTGCCATGAGCACGGTCAACTATCTTTTGAGTCATCCAGTTGTTGAACTTCCAATCACACATGGAAAGAGCTTTCTGCCAATGATATTATTCCTTTTATTGGGAAAATGTAATGCAAGTCACCTTCTCTGATGTATTATCTAACACCACCTGTCATGAATCGAACATTCCTTGAATTATGTATTTGATGACAAATTTATCCTGGATATTATGACCTAACCATCTATGGAAAGGGAAGAAGTTGGGATGGTTGGTGAGTTTGACTTCATCAGGCTTCCTGGGTTGTGGAAGCTTGAGTAGGTTATTATCCATGTCTACCAAGAAATAATTGGGTGCAAGTTAATTTCATAAATAGTATGATTTATTCATCTTATGAAAAAATATCATGTGAACCTGATTTATTTGTGCTTATGGTCGAGGGAGATTTTGTTATTTTCACCACTCAATATGAGGTGCTAGGAGATTTGGGACCTTCATAGGTTCTGGATTTTGAACATTTATCATCTGAAGAGTGATAGATTTAGATTCTAATTATCCTAGAATTTTTGCCTTTGCTGAGGGAATGAGATTAGATTTGGATCAGGATTGATGAATAGTTCCCTCCAAATGTTGTTCTATTTATTTAAACTCATGGAACCCACATAGATACTTCATTAGGATTAGAGGTTCTTGCATTTTCTCCAATATATTTTCAGTATATAGTTCCATTAATTTATCTTATGAGAGAGGGATACTAAGTTAATAGGATAAACTTTTACATATGGATATGAAGTCTGATAACCTCACATTTTCTAATTTTTATGTTACTTGGGTCCGTGATTTTCATTTTTCTTAGTGTAGAGATGAAATAATAAAGTAACTAATTATGATGGTCTTCCCATCCTATAATAAATCATGTTGGAAGACTAATGTACCAAACATAGGCTAGCCTTGTCAGATTCTGTATGAGACACATCATCTTTTTTACCTCCTATTGATCTTGAGGGCTCATCATTGGTCCGTATTGGGATAAGAAGTGCATGAGATACTGTTCAACATCACTTTCCCCATCAACGATATAGAAGTTAGGATTGCTAAAATTGGGTGGAGGTGGATTATTGTCCACTAACATGGGGTATGCATTCCTCCCCAGATACAATAGTGTGAGTCTCCCTTCCATAGATTCCATTAAAGTTGTTAGGGACTCGATGACATTAAGTAGATCTGGGGGAACTTCTGTCTAAACTGCCTCTTGTCTATAGGGAGTGTGTGGGGGTCGATGAGGTGTCCCTACCTTCATAGTCCACTGAACCTTGATTAATCCTATGAGTGAATGATTTACCTATTGATGGAGAGATTTTCACTATAATAGAGGGAAGTTACAATCATTTTTTACCTTCTCATTTATGTAGACCAGATTCCTAAATTTGGATCCAATCTAACTCTCAAATGGAATTATTGGTGGTGAATCAGCTATTATATGAGGATTCATATTTTCCTCATCTTCAATACTATATTCGATGGGAATATTTCCCGTGATTACCTCCCCATTGAGTTTTCTAGGAGTTCGTATCTAAATCTCATATTGTGACAATTTTCCTCTATGGAAAGAAGATAATCTATTCTAGGTGGTGATTGGGATATAACCACAATGTTCACTTTTTATTTGGTAGTGTTATTCCATAGGGTTGGACACTCAATATTTGGTGGTTCCTTATTTTAGAGCTTCCTTTGGTTATGGGTGGGTGTAGCTTTGGTTGGTTCATACAGATTACCCTCCTCTCGAGGTAGGTTTTCTGTGTTACAGCCTTCTATATTTTCATCTTGATCCACCATATATATTTTTTTGATAGTGATGAAATTTATAGAGGCATATTAGGAAATGGGGGTTTCCCCATTACTTTCAACATAATAGGGTTATTCTACACTACTTTCATTAGGGAATTCATTTGATCCCCTAGCCATACTTGGGATTATTGGATTGAAATCTTGGTGGGGGTCTAATCACCTTCACCTTACATTCATTCATTCTTGATCCATAAATAGTGAATTTGAGGTAGTTTCTGGTTGTGTTTTTTCAACAAGCCCTGAATTTCAGAGGTTTTTCTTATAGAGGGAGGAATACATGGGATGTTGACCATCTATTTTTACCTCCCAAATTATATAAGACAAACTCTCTCCATGGTAATGATGATGATTAAACTTCTCCCATCATTATAAGATAGGGGTTATTATGGGCCACAATTCACATTGACTGATCATATTATTGAGGATCCACTGATTCCAGTTAAGGATTTAATGACTCATAGTAGGGACATTGATATATAAATTCCACCAGGCCAACAAGGTGGGATGATTTTGAATCACTGTTCATTTCCCTAGGACCCTCTCAAAGGATGATTAACTTGGTGATGGTGATTAAGATATTAATTTCCCCAAACTAGTGGGATGTTTTTCGTTTGAATCTATTGTAGATATATCATAAATCAACTTGGGAATCGATGATATTAGGGGTGGAGGTGGTGGTAGATATTCCACCAACTTGGAGGGTTTGGTTCCTTATAGGATAAATTTTATGGTAGCTACTACTACATCCTGTTTGATGTGGCATAGTTGTTCTTGTATAAAAGATGGTAATGACGGAATACCATTATGGGAATAATTCTTCATGAAATGTTTTTTGGTTCATCAAAAATTCAGATTAAATTTCTAAAAAGAATTATTATTTATTTGAGGGACCCATTTTAATGTTTTGTTGTCTATACTTTTATTTTTTTCATAATTTCTAGGCATCATTGAAGTGAAGGCATTCTATTGTAGTGACCAACTTTCCTGGTTGATACCTAGTCCCCCAATTTTTATAGAGTCTATGACATTACAGAATACCATATCTGTGTGGTTATTTTACTCTAGGGGTGTATAATATTGTAACTCTCCATTTATTTCCCATTCTCAAATGTGGATATATGATGTGGCCTCAATTATCAATTATTTAAGAACTGTGATACAATGGAGAAAAATAATGTTACTGATTTTTGTTGTGCTTTTCCGATTTTTGATCTTGATCCATGGAGATAGCGTCTCGATCTAGATGAAAATTGAGTATCTTTATTGTATGAATGTGAACCTCGTATCATAGATAAGGGAGGTTTCTAGTATTTAGTCTCTAATGTGTATCACACATATTTATTCATAGATAAGGAATTCCTTCCTTTTCTAGCTCATTTGGGACCTCATAGTTATAAGTGGAAAGGGGATAAAACACGATGGGGAGGTTGATTTTAGCTAACTCTCTCCATAGGTCAATGTCGAAATCCACTTCATCAGAGTTACATGACTCTGTCCGGCTATACAATTGAAGTTGATTCTAAGGGTCGCTAGCGGATTGTAGTAGAGTGCTACTAGAAGTAGATGAGGAACTATATGTTTTTGACCCTGATGTTTTGAGAACCTCTCTCAATGATGGATGATTTTTGGTAACCTCTATATATGAAGGTATCTAATAAAGGGTAGGATATCCTTGTCTATATGAGATATTTTCAAAGGGATGTTGACCATGGTTGATGTTCGGAGTAGTGTCCCAGTAATCCATCTCCACACTACAACGTGGAGTACTATCACAATAACTTTCATCTTCTAATACAGTTTAAGAGTTAATAGGCACTAGGGGTGTTCAAAATGTTCTTCAAATGACTTAAAGTACACTATCATTGAAATGATTAGGTATATGAGTCTTGTTCTGTGTTGTGGATAGAATATTTCAACCAGCCTTTAGGAATTGTGAAGGGATATTTGACTATTGTATATCAGTTTCATAAATTATTTTATAACTATATGGTGCTCTGGGAATTTGTGCATGCTGCTAAAAATATTTTCAAATATGGTAATGAGATTCCTCATTATTGATAGGAATATGATCATTTCTTGAGGCATGTGTCATTCTCACATGGTGAGCCTTAGTCATAACAAGAGTATGATTTTGATCGTAAGCCTTTGGAATATGTCACTGGTCGTTTGTGGTTGGGATATGAGCATACCCATAGGCATGTTCCATTCTCACTAAGTAATCCCCTGATGGAAAAAGTACATGAGATTTTTCTATATATGAATTCCCCACCAGAATATAACAAAAGACCTCTAGAATGGGAGAAGGGATATGAGCCTCCTCCATTATTTCCCTAGAATGATGTTGGTTCAGTTGTTCATCGGTAAAAGTAAGAATATGAACCTAGCTTCCACAATCTGTTGTAATATGCTGGGAAGATACATTAATAGGGATATGAACCCATCTCAAGGAATATCACATTCTTGATTAGTTATCCCCAACTAGAATAGGTATATTATTCTAATCTCGAGTCGTTTGAGTATGCTATTGGTATTCTTTAATAGAAATATGTACCCATCCTGGGGAATGTTCCCCTCTCACTTGGTGAGCCCCGTCTAGAATGGGGATATGATCTTGATCCAGGGACTTTGGAATATACTATTGAACTTTTTTGATAGGCATGTTCCTCTATCCTGAGGAATGTGCCTCTCTCACCTGGTGAGCCCTGTTTGGAATATAAATATGAGCCATATCTGATAGCTCTCCCTCTACTAGAGTATACCGATAATTCTCCTTTATGGGTGCAAGAATGTGAGCTTTCTCAAAGAAACAACATGTTCATAATGATTAGATGGTTGAGTTAACCCAACTATTGGTATATGAATTTGTGTTTATCACTATATATGTTCCATTTCTATAATATTTTAGTGATGTTCCACTATTTTTTATAATATGTAATAGCATTTCAGAAAAGTGTGTGCAGGGTTATAAGCCTGTATGTTTTTTATCTACTCTATATACTGGTAGATATTTTTTATTGAAGTGGGGATATGATCCCACTTCTTTCCTCTTTGTGCCACCGACGTTTTCCAATGGGATTCATGCATGTGGGGAGAGATATGCACCTCCCCCATGCATGCTGAAGGAATATTCTTGAAAACATGTTCTATGTGAGCAGGTATATGATCCTTCTCACTAGTTACTGCTGGAATATGTTGGCATACTTCATCAGTAGAAGTGGGGATATGATCCCACTAATGGTTATCGAGAACCTTCCTCACCGGATTTGACTTCATTGCTTCCCATGCATGGGAATCAGAGGCAGAAATGTGCGGGGTTGTACCTTCAACAAGCGATTAATGGGTGCCAGTGGGATGATGATGTCGACAGTGTTGACAATATCCCTCTTAGGCTGCTTATAAACATGAGGGAGGCCTTATTTGAATCCTGGTTCCTCCTTTTTTAGAAAATTAGGAGGTGGTTTTCTATCTCTAGGGATAAGCTTCTGAAGAGGATGATTGTGGCTATCAAGTCTACTATATTAACTACAAATTTCCTTATATGATGTGGAATTTTCGCTTTCTGTACATGGAGACCCTCGCATGTAGCTTCTTGATTCAGGATTGTATCACATCATTGGTATTTTAATACCATTGTGTTCTACACATGATGTTTAATATCTCAATAAGGTGAGATCATCTTGTGACTTTCTAGGGTTATAGTTGTATGTGATTTTAAGGATCAAATGCCAGATGAAAACATTATCTTAGATTTGGATGCTTTGATGAGAGCATTATCTGTAGTCCTACATGCCAGAAGGGACAAGTTCATCGATTATTGTAATATCTTAGGCATGATGTTCTCAATCAGATATGCATAGTTAACACAATTTTCTTTTTATTCCTAATCTGATCATTTTTTTCACATGGACTTATCAACATGAGGATGGACCTAGTTTATGGGAACCCTAATTATAGAGGATCGACTATAAGATTTATGTCATGAATATCATCCTGTTTTGATATTCCAACAAAGTGGCCTAACACAAGGAAATTCGACCATCTTTCTATTGGAGAGTTTTATGTTGAGATTATTACTAGTATAGAATATGAAAAGTAGAATGGCATAACATATGTTAACCAATAATTAATCTATTTGAGATATTCAGATCAGGATGATCATTTTTATTTTTTTGGATAATTACATTTATGGAAACACCTCATCTAATGACTAAAATGAATTGACATGAACTGGGAAATCTATCCTTTTTATTTTGTGGATGGGGTTCCATGATTAAATATAGACGCAATAGTTTGATTTTGGGGGTTCAATTCCTTGATTAATTGATCTCATCAGGTTTACCATTTGTCTAGCCTTCCCTAGAAACAGCCAGCAATTCCCAAATCCATAACTTGGTGTAGACCTTCTTCCAATGGCACGTAGTCATTTGGGGTTTCAGAACCAAATATTCTTAGGAACACACATGGGTTGAGAGGAAGGGAGGTTAGGTTCATCACACCATTTGGGTGAGGGAATTGTGCACTACTTTAGGACACTCTAATAGATTTAATATATGTTCATAAATCTCTTCATAATCCTAATACGGGACCAGTTACCCAAATAAAATGATTATAGGTTAACCCCTATTTTGATCAGGTGAAGGGGATCTGATTAGTGAGTCCATTTCTAAGTATTTGGGGTTCATCATCCCTTTACCAGTAATAGGTAGATTTTTATGTGTTGAATATGTATAACTAGTTTATTCAAAAATTTCTTTCATATTGTAAGGTGGTTAATATTCCTAGGATTGGATTGATCTATTATGAGGAATCATACGTATCCTGGTTATTGTAGGAATAAAAACCCACATAGTTAGTTAAACCAGTGTAGTTTAACATCATAGGGGAACGACAAACATGTGGGATCTCAGGTACTAGATATTCGAGCTTGGGTCTCAAGAATTAGTGTCCTCATAGTGTGTTCATGCCATTTGGATTGGTCGCAAGTTATATTCCCTAATGCAAAGGCTAATATATCATTCCACTCATCAGATCTTACACACTGAGGTTTCCCTCTCTAGTGTAGATTTGTGATGTCAATGGTATGACTATTTAAACTCCCTGATCTCTTGTGACCCATGCTCGGTGTGAGAAATAATGGATAAAAGGTATTCGGTTTCACTACATATGGATGTGGGACTTATGTGATCCATCAATCCTTAGAATTTTTAATATGAATCTTAGTCCTTAAGAAGGTCCCTTGTGTATCATGGTTATATTATTAATTAGAGACATCATATTTTAGTGTATTTCTCATTCTGTTTTGGGATGAGGTAGAGTGATCAACCCATGGGTATTATGGGGTCCTAATGGTTGAAATGTCAAAGACATGGTGGGACTTACTCTGAGGTGGATGCGCATATGAGTTTTGGCTTGGGCCTTTTGAATTCATCTTATGTATCCTGGTTATGGAAGCAATTAGATTCCTCATAGTTCAATTAGTTGGGTCTTACACACTCTGGTTTCCCTTTTATGCAAGGCATATAATATTATGCCACTGGTCAGGGGTTGTACTATGAGGCTTCCCTTATGTACTAGAAATATCATATTATTCCACTAATTAGGGATTACACACTAAGGATGGAAAATGTTATCATGTCATGGGATTCCTAATTTACAAGGCATTCATGTCTTCCTAATATATGTTAATTGTTTAATCGACATGCCTTGATTGTATTCTTCACAAGTATACAGGTATCTACCTAACATGTCCAAAGACTACTACATGATCTAGTTGGATTTTCTGAGGGAATTTTCATAAAATAGATAGAATGTCTAAATTTTATAGAATGATCAAGGATGACTTACCCAGAGTACATCGCAAGACCTGGTATACTTATCCTAGAATCCATTACATGATCTCAGCTGGATTGTTTAGTGGGTTTTGCATGATCCATCTGACTTTCTTTGGTGTCAATGCGAAAGATGGATGACATGCTTGGAGGGAGTTTTGATAGTTAGCATGACATTCCCCATAGGGTTTATCATTTCCTGGATGACATGTCTGGAAGACATCATGAGATCTAGCATGCATGGTCATGGGGCATTGTAAGAGCCAATTTACATGCCTTGGTCCTACATGATACTCAGTTGACATGTACCGATACCACCATATGATTTGGGTGGAATGTACAAATGGAATTGTGAGGATCATATATCTACTCTAGAGGGTTTCATAATACATGGTAAGCATGATCAGGGGTTTCCATGTGACTAGATTTTACATGTCTTAGGGGATTTTTGTGATCAAAATAGTATAACAAAGAAGTATCGCAAGATTTGGGTGAAACATCATGATGTTGTTGCATGAATCAAATGGTTCATGATAAGTGCATGAATATCAATGTATTTTTTATTAAAGTAAGTGTTGCAAATTTTGTATTTTTTATAGACTTTATATTGATAATGTACTATATTGTTTTAGTGTTAGATTTTTTGCATATTCATGTGATTTAGTAGATATATGGGATGCCTTTCATGTATCTCTCCAGAAGTCCATCATGTGATCTATGAGTGATCACCCGATGTGATTATGCATGAAACATGGTCTCTATTGTTGCTCCATGGATCATACCTAATGGGATGATTTTCCAATCGTGAGATCAGTTGCTCCAAGAAATTTTGTATGGGGCATGGGTACGATGGTGCGTTTGGATGCAAAATGGCCAATCCCTTCTTTGAGAATGGGGTGGGGATTTATCGGGATCCCCACCCTACTTGTTCACAACTTTGAGATTCATGTATCTTTTGAATCCATGCTATAATCTTCAGAGGTCCTCAGTGTCTTGTGTCTTAACGGGTTCCTACCATGAATCTCTAGGGGGACTTCACTTGTCTTTTACTGACTACAAGACTATCATGTCAACGTCCCATTTATAAGATTATTTCTAATTAATGGGGTCTTGTTTGTTTTCATGGGAATAAAAAGGGACACTAATATTTTCATTTTGACATATTTTGGTGCCTTCATGAGATTATGATTCCAAATGAGAGGCCTTAGAATGATCTCATGTGACTTGTCTGTGATTTCACGTGAGATAAGGATCGCTTGTAAGGGGCCTTCATAGAATGAATTCTTCTTGTAAAGAGTTCTTGGGAGACCATGTTGTGTACATCATGGGAACACCATTAGTGTTTTACATCTCTGAGAGACTCCAATATCCTCTCCATTTTATTTACTTTGTTTATTTTAAAAATTTTGGTGATTTCGCAAGGTCCTTTGGGTGTTTTCATACACAATCACTTTACCTCAAGGTGATGAATCACATGACCAAAAAGTCCTATGGAGTTGCGCAGTCATTTTGTTGAAAATTACATATATTTTTCTTTATGAATCTAAAGGGGGAGATTGAGGTCACATGTACATGTCTAATGCTCTATAAAAGACGAGGATGACATGTAAGTGGTCTTTCGCAGATAAGTTGGACATGTCACCTAGTTGTTGTAGTGTATTTTGTATCCCTAAGGGTGCATCGCATTATTTTTATAACCATAATAGGATACAAAATTTTGTATATATTTCTCTTATTTTGAAGGTTTTCGGATTGTTTATCTAGAATCCTCTAGTTGACAAGTCGTGTGACCAGGAAAGCATATCTGGCTACCTTCATCTCATATACGATTGTATGGGATACCTTCTCGAGAGCATACAGACTTTTTGAAGGGGATATATGGGTTCATTAATGGGTTATTCATTTCACGTGACCATCCCCACGACCTTCTATTGGCCATTTGATAATGTTTCTCCTATCGTTTCCTACGATCCACATGATGTCGACCACCTTTTTTCATCCTATTCCTTCTGATAAAAATAATACTCATATCTAGGTATTTCTTCCTTTGTGAATTTTTGGATACTCATTTGGTATGCCTCGACATACATAATATATTTTTCTCCAACATTAAATAATTTTAAAGATCTCAAGGCATGTGTTATATTCAAAATGTTGTGCTAATGTGATACATATTTACTTCGATATTTTTGGGAGCATAGAAATTATCTTTTACAATCAGTGCATGAATACATTTTTTATAGAAATAGTGAAATTCATCTGGAGCTCATACATATTATATTATCCTTCTCTTAAATTATAAAAATTGAGCCTTGCATCATTAATGTTTGAGTCAAATCCTAGAGATTTATTTTTTTTCATGGAAGGGATATCTAAAGTTTTATCCATTCAGATATTTATAAAATATTTATTTACCACATGAATTTAAAATATAATAGGGTAACTTGGTAAAATATCTTTTATAACATGAAATAATGAAGTACTTGAGCTCCACTACTGAATAAAAAAGAAAAGGAAAAATTCAAAGTTATAGATTTTCTGGAAGACCTAAAATCATTGGGAGAATAATAAAACTAAAATGGAAATAATCTCAAGGGTTCATCGATTGAGAATAAAAGAAGAGGTGAAGAATCTGAAATTGGAAAGGAAATTAGGGAAAGAGAGGATTGATGTTCACGTTATGATTACTACCTATTGTGGGGAGTTTTCTATGTTTTGTTTTTCTTTTATATACCAGTATTATAATTATTTATTTTTCTCCTTACATACTCTAAATTTTATCCCCCTAATGGATGGGTAAAAACATTATGTGATTAGAAGGGGAAAGAGAGCCATTTTATAATTGCTTGAGCCAGTTCATTATTGAATAAAAACTCCATTCTATTAATTTTCTTTAGTATTCAGCGGAACATTATTATTTTGAATGAAATTGTGTTTGATTTAGTATCCATGTAAATTTTTTACTACCTTGATTGATGATTTTAATTATCCCTCTACACATTGTTTCTTATATACGATAGAATAGTTCACATTGGGTTGTGAGAACCTAGTGATTAATGATACATGTACAAGATGATGTGAATTATCTTGGAATTACTAAAGATTACATTTAACTATTTGGGATTTTAGAAAGAGGTTCTTGGATAATTTATTATTTAAATATTGGTAGATATTCCCACACAGAGTGGAGGGAGTGTGGTGATGTAGTGATTAAAATTGACCAAACCTCACAATTCTCATTCAACTATGGTTGAGGGACTATGAAATAATGAATTCTTTCATTTTTTAGTTAATAATAAGAATAGTGGGATTTTTTTAGGCTAAGATAACAGTGAAACTAGTAATACAACCATGGACCAATCACTCTCACAACCATTTTTTAAATTTCATCTAGTATGATTTTTTCCAAATTTCCTCAATTTCTAATCTACAAAACCCATTTTTTTTAAAAACTTGAAAACCAAATTTTTATAACACTCTCTATAGATAATGATGTTTTTAACTATACTATATATTTAAAAACCATTGTTTAAATATAATTTGTATAAAAAGTAACATATTTCTACTATTAATCTTGGATTTGGTATTAATCACTTGAAAAATGGAATGTATTTTAAATATATAGTAAAAATTTCATGTAATATGTAACAAAAACATAATTTTATTTTATTATGTGTATACATATTGATGAATCCAAATCTAAAGCCACATTATTCTTGCATTATGTACTACAAAAAGAAAATCATGTAAATTGAAAGGGATAAATGGTATATGAAAATATGTAAAAAGTGTGGTAATCATTTGTAAATATGACGTAATATATTTTTTTTCATTTTTAAAATAGTATTTCATAACAATAACTATTTATTTTCCTATATTGGTTGATCTAGTTTAGACATAATAATCATCATCTATTGTACCTTATTAAGAAATAATTTTAGTGTGTTGTAAGTGTTAAAAACATTATAGATGTGTTAGAGGTTTATTTTTGGGAGTGTCACATTGATTATACATTGAGAAATTAAAGACACAAACTTATGAAAGAATGGAAAAAATGTTGGCTCAAATAGATTCTCTAAATAGAAAATGATTTTGTAGGCTTCTATGATAGACGAGTTTCTTTGATGGGGTAAACAAGAAGAAACAACATTGTAGAAACCACAACACAAATATACATAGCTCAATATATTTAAAGTTAGTTATTCCCCTCAAAGGCCTTCCTTATTCAAGGTAATCTATTTTTTAATGATAGTTTCTAAGAAATTTAAATCAAACTACTACTTAATACATTATTATACTAAAATTAAAAAGGTAAAATTGATTATGATTTATATCTATCAACACCCACTCATCGCCTTGTTGTGAGATGTACTATGTACAATATACAAGGATATACATTACATATTAAACAACTTCCTAAATATCACATGAGAGTATATTTTCATATAGCTCAGGAGACGTGTATCAAGATACAAATTCTCCTAGATGTTATCGTTTATTATATATTCAAAAATTCTATTGGAAATTTCATATCATGTCCATTTAACTTATTAAACATAGATGGGGATGATGAGGTATGTCCCTTCACATTTATATTATGTGATATTACATAAAAAATTTATACAAAAAAGGTATGAACTGAGAAATTTTATTACAAATTAGAAACAAAAGATGAAATAAAATTTAAAGTTACTGAAATATGGAGGATTAAATAAT
This sequence comes from Viscum album, assembly GCA_963277665.1. NCBI lineage: Eukaryota > Viridiplantae > Streptophyta > Magnoliopsida > Santalales > Viscaceae > Viscum > Viscum album. The sequence goes on from OY728132.1 coordinate 1,811,529,908, forward strand.
ATATCAAAAGTTCCTTCTAAGAGTACATTTTCCCCCATCAATTCATCTAACACATTTCTTAAAATTACAAGTTCCTATAGATACAATGTTTAAAGATCAGAATTTTTATACATTAAATCTTAAGAACAAATATATGGAGAGGCTATTATTGACCTGATTTCTCTTGAGAATGTATATTTAATTATCATACATAAATGTCTTGGATCCTTGATTTTGAATGTAAACACGAGGTGAATTATCATGATTTATTTTTCTAATAATTAATCTACTTTTTTAATTATATTTTTAAATAATTCCTATTATATACAGGAATATATACCACTACATTATAAAGGGATACCCCAATGAATTTTTTTTGGATCATTAGTCCTAATTTAACTTATATAGAAAAAACATCTATGGATGAAAATGGAATTTTAGTAAGAGTAAACCAAGTATCTAAAACATTTGAGAAAATAAAATAAGGAAGTCTCTTCATAAAACATATAATGTAGGTATAAAACTTTACAATCTAATCATATAAAATATATTTTCATTTTATCTTTTACTTATTCTATTTTTTTATAATTTTGTAGATTTTCATTATGATTAATTTAGATACCCTAAAAATAAATTTTTTTTAAAAACATTGATATCTAATAAATATACCACACATGAAATCTCTTATGAATTTTTAATACATTGTATTCAACATTTTATAGTGATGGTGGTGATGAAATTTTTTGGTACTACAGAAGCATTATATCACTGTACCAGTACAAGGATTATCAAAGGTATAGTAGTGAGGAGATCTATAAGTGGTATTATTCATCACAAATGATATTCTATGACACAAAAAATAGTATTTGGTCCATAAGACTGCCACATAAGAAATTATTGGCCTTTGGACTATGTATTAGAGTAACTCAATACTTGATGGAGTGTCGGATGATGTTATTCATTGGTGAGGTCAGCTAGATTTGGGGAGATCATCAAGGATAATATGGTAGTGAAACTAGACACTGGACATAGAGAATGATTAACAGACCATGTAAAAGGTCATGAAGTCAATGTTGGTATTTTGGATGCTGATGAGCTAGCATGGATGGATTATAGGAAAGAGGGAATGGGTTGTTATAGTTTGGGCCTCTATACCATTTTTATTCCCTTTATACCTTTTTCCCTTCTAGTCATATATTTTAGTTCTATGATAATATAAGGGTTCCCTATCAACCCCAATAAAAATTCTCATTATCTAAAAAATCAAAATAAAAAAATAAATTGAGTTATATGTTTTAATTTTTTTTTAAAATATTTTTTTTATGATAATGTGGTGTCTATTTAAAATTATAACCAAGGTATTAGGATGAATAATGAATATAATAAGACCATGGATAACTAAAATTGGATATATATTAGGGTATATATATATTATAATATTTCACTATCAAAACATATATAAAAATGACTTTTATTTTTCGATGTTTATTTTTTATCTAAAATGGTCCTACAAAAATTATTGTTGTTATTTTATTTTTCAATTTATTAAAGATAACATATTAATTCCAAGAAATAGTATCCCCAATGTGGTATTCTCAAAATTAATAATAGTTATATTTAAAATATTAATTTAGAATTTGTTATCTATATTTTCCTTGAAATACAAAAACATTCCAAAGGATATATATTGAAAAGAAGAAGTATATTTTTTGAGGATTGATTGGGAAACTTACATAGTGTTAGTATTTTTACATACATAACGAAAAATTGATTTCCAATCACTTTTTAATTTTTTTTATTGTTGAGAAAGTGAAGAGATGTTTTATCAACTACATATTTTATTAATTTCGTTACAAATTGAAGTTATATTTATGGATATTAACTTTAAAATATAAAGGTTTCTATCTTAAAAAGAATAAAATTTAATATATAAATTTTCATATTAGAAAAATATTATACACTAATGTTATGGATGAGATATTGGGAGTCCATACCATTTCAAAAGTTGATCATTTTCAATATCTAGCCTCATTTATGCATTTTTTCATGGGATTTAACAAATCCTATGAAACACAGTTGAAGAAATTATAGAAACCCTAATCCAAGATCACTATGCTTGATAAAAGAAATTGTGTGTCAAACATAGATGAATGAACCTTAAATGTTCACCTTACTCCGTTATTTACATTTCACCATCTCAAACCACCATCTTATGGGTTTGATGCATATCACTAATAGGCATCCATAATTCATCCCCCCTACAAAAAATCTAGAGGCTAATGAATCACCCAATGTTTGAATAGGATTCATCTTCTCATCATAGTGTTCTAGCACCTCGTAGTGAAAATGTGGAAAAAGAAATAGATCCTCTTGGTGAGGAGGTTTTAGACAAGTATGAATGATCAAGAACCAACACTATATCATTAGAGTAGGATCCTTATGAATCCCTCAAGGATTATTTTCATTTTCAAAAATTAACTCATTCATTATAAGTTAATGAATACACTAGTTATAACTCTCTACTAATTCATGAAAATCTTGCAAGAATGAATCTTCCATTTATTTCATCTTATGAAACAACTAGTTAATCATAACATAACATAAATGATAATAATTATTATTTTTATAGCATATATATTCAATATAGTATTATTGTATCATTAAAATTATTTACTATATGATAATTAATATACTAAAACATTCAAAGGACCCAGCCTTGTCACATGTAAAGTCGTATATTACAATATAAAATAGCAAAAACATAATACTATACTTTAGGATGTACCAACTTTATAAAATATTACATAGAAAAATAAAATCATATGAAAATGGAATTTAGGGCATATATCCTTAAATGTAATAGATATATTAATGAAAATGCCTCCCGTAAAGTACCCAAATTTAATTTTTTCAATAGTAAAGTAGTATTTTAGTTAAAAAATGGTTCATCACATACTCAAAACCGTGAAAACCTGTTTATATTTTTATAATAAATTAGGAATATTTATGTTTATACATTCATGATGTATAGGAATGAAACTATTATCAATCCAACATGTGCAAGGTTCCATTATGTGGGAATGTTCTTGTTTTCATTAAAAATAAAACTTTATAATAAAATCAGTTTCGCATACTCAAAATAGAGATAAGATTCTTATATTTTCTTGACACTATTTAAAAATGATAAATATTTTATTTTTGATGTGTTTGAATTAATCTCATGTCAATCTGATACATGATGTGGACGGTATAACTTAATGTATGTGTTCTCATTTAAAAAGTGATATTTTAGTTAAAAATTTCATCACATACTCAAAACCAAGAAAACACAATCAAATTTTCATAAGATTTTAAAAATATATCAATAAGTAATTTTTGACACTTTTGAATTAATTTCATGTCAATATGACACAGGGAGTGGCTAATATGACCGATAATGTGTGTTTTCAATTTAAAAGTTACATTACATTTTAAAAACACAATTCACATTATAAAAACTAAAAAAAACACGCTTGAATTTTTATGATTTTTTAAAAAATTATTTTTTATTCATTAGTGAATATTGTAACTAACCTAAAATCAATCTGATTCTTGGTGAGTGCCTTTATAACTAAAAAATGTGTATTTTCACTTAAAAGTGACATTTTAGTTCAAAATGCATGCTACATGCTCAAAAGTGGTCAAAATAATTCATATTGTCTTGATAAAATATAACAATTATTCATAATTAATTTTTTTGAATTATAGTAATTATTGACACATCAATGTGATGGATGGTGTGAATGGTATGACTGAAAGTGAAATTTTTTAGTATAAAATTTACATTTTCATTCAAATCATATATTATAAACTCAAAAATGAGAAAAAATGATCATATTATATTAATATTTTAGTAAATATATTTATATTTCATTTATGAAGTAGAATAATTAACTACAAGTCAATAGGACACGTGGTGTGTCGGAATGAATGAAAAGGAATTATTTCAATTAAAAATAAAATTTTAGTTCAAAATGCACATCACATACTCAAAACTAAAAAATATGCTATAATTATTTTGATTATTTAGGTAAATTATTGGTTATCTATTATTGATATGTGAAAATTAATCTCACATCAATTTGGAACATGATGAGTTCTTTTATGAATAAAATTTCATGTTTTCGTTTAAATGTGACATTATAGTTCTAAAATAATGTCACATACTCAAACACTAAAGGAAAACTCTCATATTATATTGATATTTTAGGAAAAAGATAAATTATTTATTTCAAATAGTTAGGGTTTAACCTCACATCAATCTGATATATTGTGTGTTCAGTATGACTGAAAGTTTATATTTTCATTTAAAATTGGAATTTTCATTCAAAATGCATGTTAGATACTCAAAATGAATAAATAGATTCATATTTTCATGATACATTATAAAAATGCCCAATTATTTATTTTACACTTATTTAAAGTAACCCGCTGTGAATCCTATAAAGTGTGTGGCCCGACATGAATGAAAGTTCATGATTTCATTTAAAATTCACATTTTAGTTTAAAATTTGCTTCACATACTCAAAACCAATAAAATGAACCTAGAGTGTCCACATACTTTAGAAAAAATAATGATAATTCATTTGTGATGTGTAGTAATTAACTATATTCTAATCTGACATATGATTCGTATGGTATGTAAGAATGTGCATTTTTTCATTTAAAAGTAAAATTTTAGTTCAAAATGAATATCAGTTACTTAAAACAAAGAAAAACTTATATATTTTCAATGTATACTTTAGAAGAAATCTCTATAATTCATTAGTGATGTTTTGTAATTAATTACATGTTAATCCAACACAAAGTGTGGCTAGTATGACCAAAACATTGTGTTTTCATTTAAAATTGAATTTTAGTTTAAAATATGTATCACATGCTCAAAACATAGAAAAACCCATTATTTTATTGACACTTTTTGGAAAAATATTTATAGTTAATTTTTTATATGTATTAATTAATGTTTCACCAAATACGAAGGATGGTGTGGCTGATATGCACAAACTCAACATGAACTACAAAATGTAACAGGTTTTTCTTCCAATACTAGAGAAATAACACTACATGCAAGAATTATATAAAAAATGTACACCAAACATGATTTCATTTGAAGGGGTAGTTTGACCAAGTCTATTTGTGGAGTGTAAAAAACTGTCATGGGTGTTTTATTAAAAATAAAATATGTTATTTGTGGATTAAATTTGAGTTTCATGTGTTTTGAAGATCCTATGTTTCATTAGGTTGAATTCCATTAATTTATATTTAAATTTTTATGTAATTTTTTGTGTGGATGCCTCTTTTCATTAACCTAATGCGATTTGGTTGTAAATTTATTTTCCCTTGCATGAGGTGATTTTATATTGGGAATTATTATAATTTTTAGAGAGTGAAAATTTGTGTACTATTTTTCTATAATAAACCTTCAATCACCTCATTTGGTCCAAAAAAACCTAAGTGATTGTGTCTGTGGAAGGATATCCATCCACCACATATGTAGATATTGATCCTATCATTTTATATATTGCCCGATATATTCTTATTTTAACCATATTAGATAGTTTATTTGATGATTTTACTATTGAGACTAATTCGATGGTCTTTTATGGGAAGCTCAAATATCAATATTAGGAAAAATCCCTTCCTATTCATTTTTATTAGAAAATGAGATGTTATGATTTTAAGATGATTCGCAGAACCTCTGTTCTGGTCCACCTCGATGAATTTAGTAAATCCTATCATGGTTTAGAAAATATAGGTTTCATTATAATTGAATAGTATCATTCCATTATTATTTTCATCTTACATGATGAATATTTTTAATAATTTAAAATAATCCATTTTATATGGACGAGAGTTCATTACCATAGAATAGGATAATGTTTTATTTTTTTCAATATATCTTCAAACCCATGGTTTGAAGGAGGAATCTAGTGGGATCAAAAAATAATTCTCATCATTGAGTGTTAGGGATCATCTTAATAATGATAGTAATGAAATATAGGATAAGATCAATTTTATATCATTTAGTGTTATAAATGTTGTAATATTAGTTATATTAAATAATATTACTTTGAATATAAATATAAGGATAGTATGGAACATACCAATATATTATGCCTTGGTTTATACACTATTTATTTCCTATAGTATGTTTATCAACCCTTATAGTGGGGTTATGAATAGATAAGGGTTTCATTTCTTCTGTGATCATTGGAATGGATTTCCATGAAATTTTTATGGGCACCTAATTAAAAGATATGGTGAGTTTTGAGTTGGTATGAATTTTTTAGACTCAAGTGGAGTCTTATCTCTTATTATCTTATTTTGTTTTTAGTTGTTGTGAGTTTCCTATTAGTCAATACTTGAATATTTTTATTGTTATTTTTTTTAATTTTCATGACTATTTATTTGACTGAAGAGGAAGGATATTTTGGTTTACACGTGTTTGGGTGTCCTTATCCAATTTCACTTGCTTTGGAAAAGGTGAAGACTTAGGTATTGTAGGTAATCATTGATAAATGTTGTTTCTTAGATATGTTTTTAGGTTTTTATATATGTTTTATCCGTAGATAGTATTAGATGATATGGTACTGATAGAACATGAGACAATTTCATAATATGTTGAGTGATAATTATAACATTTCCATCTCAAATTACTCAAGTTTGTAACTAGAAATGGGATCCACTAGGCCTTGGGCACACCTCCTGATGTCCTAAAGTCCACCAACGAGTATTGGGGTTTAATTTGTGATTTTTTGTTGATAATACTCTCTGGTGATAATAATAATAATAAAATTGTGAAAGTGAAAAATGAAACACAGTGAAAATAACATTAAATAATGAAAATAACTAGCCAAAACACACGTGATAATAACCAATAATAAAAAGTAAGTAGGATTTCAGATGGTCTGGTCATATATGTACATGAACTAAATTTTCAAATGTGCCACCATCCCAACATTGAGGAACAAATCATCTCATCTACCAAAAACCATGACATCAATCATGTGAACCATCTGTATGCCCCTACCAACTAATCTCATAACATTGAACTTTTCCCCTTCCTATACTCAAACAATAAATTATGAATGCATCCTGGAGAGCCTTTCCAAGGTGTGAGTATGAACTCATTAGTCCACCACATGTAGTTTCCCAAGCATGCATCCACTTATATATCAGTGTATGTTAAAACAATAGATAAACATCGCTCAATGAAAATCAACAACCATGCTTCACTCATGATCTCCCATCCTCAGGAGAGACTTTACAAGACTAAATTAGTGCTAGAGTGGAATAATATATCCATGGTCTATCATAATAAAAGATCCATCTACGTTCCAACTAGTTCCATACCACACTATGTCACATGCCATCATAACCACATATAATATGGATCACATTTCATCATTTACACATAACATTTTCAAGTCAACCCAATACCCCAAAGTAACATCCACAATAAGTATCACAAATCCAACAGATTACTCCATACTCAACCATTTTTTGATCAATATCTTGACATCCCAAGGAATTATGACATCTATCCTTCCACCTCCTATCCCATTTCCCTAATATAGAAGTGCACCTATTTCTCATTAGATAGTCTCACACACCACTAGTTATGGCCTTGTATGATGATATCCTAATCCATAATAATGGTCAAATCCCTCCCCTATTCTGCTCAATCTATGGAGGAATCCACCAACAATGAGTGGTCAAAACCACTTTACTTGATCATATATTATGTGTAAATGATTCCAAAGACCCTATCAGTTAACCATAGTGACTAGAAAACCCCAAAAACATGGTCCCCACATTCAATGTGTAACATCCTGATTCTGAAAGCCACCCAGAGGTGCCCCGTACCCGGTTGGTCACATGGCCTCAAGCGCATTTCCCTGAATGCCAGAGGCTTCCGACTAGCAGTGAGGGCCTTGGGTGTGATAGTGGGGAAACTATGACCTCATTGGAAGATTACATAGTGGAAGTAAACAAATACATACAGTAGAAGAAGTAATAAATATCCAATGATAGTAAAAAGTGGAAGACTGGAATAATAAACAACTGGGGCACATATATATATATATATATAATGATGCATCATACATATGTCGAGGAAAACAGCCAAACACGTCAGAATTCTAGAAATATAGACAGCACCAAACCAAAGTGCAAAATAAAAATATAAACAGCTCCTCAGCATCGCAAGTATAAGCTTCGTCTCATGCTATCCAGCTCCACAGCAAGTCAAGTACCTAAAGTAGAAGGGTGCTTGCCCTTATCTATACCTGCATAAATATAAACTATTTGGGCTCAAAAGCATGACCCAAATAAGGTGTGAGACTAAATCCTAGTAGGCAACCACCCAAAGATTTGTGCCTAACAGTCAGTGAATATATGGAAGGTAAAAGTACATGAAACAGTAAACAAGAAAGTACTCAGCAGTAAACAATCCACAGTTTCAATATCAAGCAACAGCGAAACAAAAATATAAACACAAATAGGTAACCCTCTTGGATGTACTCATAGCCATCCCCTCTGGTCCTACCTAAGAAGTACAAGCAACCCTCTAGGCAGTGCAATCAGCCTAGACCCTCTAGTTCAGTCATAATAATTTATAAACACTCTATGAGGAAGCACTCACAGTAAATTCCGATTATAGTCTATAGTAGTCAAGGACTCTCTGAGGAAGCTCACACGGTCAATTCCCCTTATAGCCCCAAGTTCATGGACTCTCTAAGGAAGCTCACTTGGTCAATTCCACTTATATCCCAGGACGTTCAATGTAACTCAAAGACTCTCTGAGGAAGATCACTCAGTCAATTCCCCTTATAGTCTAAAGTAATCAAGGTAATTCAATGTAAAAAAAAGACTCTCTGAGTAAGCTTGCATGGTCAATTACTCTAGTAGTCTAATGCTTTCAAGGACACTCTGAGAAATCTCACTCTTTCAATTCCCCATATAGGCCAAAGTGATTCAAAGACTCTATGAGGAATCTCACTCGGTCAATTCCCCTTATAGTCTACTACACTAGGTTCTCAGAACCCTATGTAGGTCAACAAGCATTGAAATTAAATATGGCCAAAGTAAACCGACCGAATTACTTGGTATACTAGTCTACAGCATATCAGGCATGTCAGAATACAAAATCTCCATCCTACAACAACAAGCATGGAAAACAGGCAGGGCAGCCAAACCTGCTAAACAGGACCAAATGGTCGTAAACAGAACATGCATGGGCAATACATCCAAATCTGAGCAATCAATCCAATTCATGTCCAAATAACCACTACACAAGAATACAATAATGGAAATCAATCAACATGGAAAATGGCAAACACGCAATACCCCATTCAAGGTTATTGGTGGAATTTGCACATAATACTCAAATACTTCAAATGGAAAGGTATAAACCACCTACCTTGGTGTTATAAGATTGATATAAGTGAACCTCAAAGATTGAATCTCCTTATAATGTAGAAGATCTACAAAAATGTATAAAACATTCAACGCACGATATCTCAATAGATAAGATAAATTAGAATATGGTGCTCTAGGAGAAGAGAAAACTCACTGATGTGATTCCAATGAAACTGACAGTGTTTGATTCAGAGGACGGATGCACACTCGGGGGTTTGTTGAAGATCTGTGGTCGCACAACACTCATGGACGAGACGAACAAAGAAGGGGGTGTTTCTACTGATTAGACGCGACCCCGGTGCATTTAATGAAAAAAAGAATGTACACATCGTGTACTCACCGTTTCTGTACTCTTCTTTAAGTAGCCTCCAAGTCTCTCCCATATGGCCATGTGTGTGGCTATTACACAGCCAGTACACGGCTTCTTGTGGAAAAGCAGTACACGGTGTGTACTCTTAAAGAGCATGGTGTGTACTTAGAAAATTTCCAGAATTTCCTTTTTCCTCAAAAATGACCAAAAATGGAAAAAATGCCTGGAAAGAAAATTTCGGTTCATAAAAACTTACCCCCATAAAGAAATATGTCCCTGAATTTCCTAAATGCGGAGTATAAGAAGAAACCCCAAACAGCTCTCGCCACTGTTATTATACAACTGCCTCCCTCTCCCAAGTCTCATCATGTACTCACCCATGATGCCAAATCACCCATACCAGAGGAACAAACCTGCCATGGTGAACCGTTGTACTTCGATCAAAAATCTGGACAAGATTCTCCTCAAAGGATTCATCAACTTCCAACCCATCCTCCATAGGTTGGAAAACATGAGATGGGTCTGAAAAGTGACATCGAAGCTGAGAAATGTGGTAGATGTGGTGCATATCCCGGTACCTATGTGGTAACTACAACCGATTGAAACTGGCCCAACTATCTCCAACACCTCAAACGGCCTGATGTACCTCGGTGAATGTTTACCTAGTCTCCTAATCCTCTTGTGTCCCAACCTTGCTATGAAACGTAGGAAAACATGATCCCCGACCTCAAACTCCAAAAGTCATCTCCATTGATCAGCATAAGACTTCTATCGAGATTTCACAGTATCCATCCTCTTCTGAATCAACTCTATCTATTTTTGTGGTCTCTTGAACAAGAAAATGTCCTAGCATAGCATCCTCTCAAGCCTCCATCCAACATAAGGGTGCTCAGCATGACCTACCGTACAAAGACTCATAAGGTGCTATCTGAATAGTTGCTTGAAAACTATTGTTGTAGGGAAACTCCACTAGAGGTATATACTTCTCCCAGGAACCTCCAAAATCTAGAATTCCTGCCCGGAGCATGTCCTCAAGCACCTAAATCATATGCTCGGATTGGCCATCTATCTAGGGGAGGTAACGTGTACACAAAAGTACCTATCTACCCAGCACCTTCGGAAGCCCCTGACAGACCTGAGAAGTAAAACGTGCATCCTTGTCTGAAACAATGGATCCTAGAAATACATATATATGTACAATCTCTCATATATAAAATCGACATAGCTCATCAAAACTGAAGGTCTCCTTAATCAGCAAGAAGTGAGCAACCTTCATGAGTCTGTAAATCACTACCCAAACTGCGTCATTCCCTCGAGGAGACCTTGGAAAACCAGTCACGAAGTCCATCACGACATCATTCAACTTCCACTCGGGAATGGGTAGCTACTGTAGAAGCCTTGTTGGACGTTGATGCTCTACCTTCACCTGTAGACAAGTGGAACATCTCATGAAGAAACTAGCAATTCCCCTCTTCAGATCAGGCCACCAATACTAACAGTGTAGATCATGAGATATCTTCGTGATGCCAAGATGAACAGCCCAAACTGAGGAATGAAAATCCCGCATCATCTCCTTACGTATATCTGCTGGCACCCATACATGGCCTTGGAAAAGCAAGATCGCATCCCCGCCTACTATCCATCTAGGAATAGGGTACCCTCCTAACACACATTCCCTTAGGACTAGGCCTTCAAAATCTAATAGTTGCCTCATTCGAACTCGATCAAGAAGAGTAGAGGTAACAGCTACAGATGATAGAAAAGTCTTCCCCTATCTATCATGCACCTCTAAATGCATATCAGAGAATAGATCCATAAGATGCCACTCACTATTGGCATCCTGAACCACTTTTGTCTAAGCCCTCCTGATCAATGCATCAGCCACTACGTTTCCTTTTTGATGCATATAGTCAAGCTCAAATTCAAAGGACTGAAGGTACTCAACCCACCTCTGCTATATTAAATTCAGATCACAATGAGTTAAATGTACTTGAGACTTTTTTGGTCGGTGAAAACCACAAAATTCTCTCCTAGAAGATGATTTCACCAACAGCGTAGGGCATGAACAACAGTTTCAAACTCTAGATCATGTGTCAGGTAATTCCTCTCATGTGGCCTCAACTGTCGAGATATGTATGCAATGACTCCATATCACTGCATAAGCACAGATCCTATCCCGATACCAGACGCATCATAGTAAAGAATATATCTCTTTCCCGGCTATAGAAAGACTAGTATCGGTACTAAAGTAAACCCTCCTTTGATACCACTTTGTAATGTCCCGGTTCCGGAAGCCACCTAGAGGCGCCCCGTACCCAGTTGGCCACATCACCTAAAATGCATTTCCCCAAACGCCAGAGGCTTCTGACTAGCAGTGAGGGCCTTGGGTGTGATAGTGGGACAATTATGCCCTCATTGGTAGAGTACACAACAGAAGTAAACAAATATATACAATAGAGGAAGAAGTAAATCTCCAATGATAGTAAATAGTAGGATACTAGAATAATAAACAACTATAGCACATATATATATAATGATGCATGATACATATGTCTAGGAAAACAACCAAACACATCACAATGTTGGAAATATAGACAGTGCTAAACCAAAGTACAAAAGAAAAATATAAACATCTTATAACCATCACAAGCCTAAGCTTGGTCTCATGCTCTCTAGCTCCATAACAAGTCAAGTACCTGAAGTAGAAAGGCGAATTCACATATCTATACATGCAGTAATATAATCTATTCGGGCCCGAAATCATGACCCAAACAAGTTGTGAGAATAAATCCCAGTAGGAAACCACTCGAAGATCTGTGCCTAACAGTCAGTAAATATATGGAAGGTAAAAGTACAGGAAACAGTAAATAAGAAAGTAATCAGTAGAAAAAAATCCACGGTTTCAATATCAAGAAACAGCGAAACAAAAAGCTAAATACAAACAGGTAACCCTCTAGGAGGTACTCACAGCCATCCCCTTTAGTCTTACCTAAGAAGTACAAGTAACCCTCAGGGAAGTGCACATGGCCTAACCCATCTGGTTCAGTCATAAGAATTCATAAGGACTCTCTGAGGAAGCACTCACGGTCAATTTCCCTTATAGTCTAAGGTAGTCAATGACTCTCTGATGAAGCTCACACGGTCATTTACCCTTATAGCCCCAAGTTCAAGGACTCTCTGAGGAAGCTCAATTGGTCAATTACCCTTATAGTCTAGAGTAATTGAGGTAATTCAAATTAAAAATATAGACTCACTGAGGAAGCTCACATGGTCAATTCCTCTAATAGTCTAAAGAATTCAAGGACCCTCTGAGGAGGATCACTCAGTCAATTCTCCTTATATCCCAAAGTGATTCAAATACTTTTTGAGGAAGCTCACTTAGTCAATTCCACTTATAGTCTACTACATCATGGTCTCAAGGCCCTGTGTAGGTCAAAAAACATAGTTATGCAATATGGACAACGTAAACATACCGAACTACTTGGCTAACCAGTCTACATCATATCATGCATGTCAGAATAAAAACTCTCCATCTGATAGCAACAGGCATGCAAAACAGGCAGGGCACCCAAACCGGATAAACAGGACCAAATCATCATAAATAGAACATGCATGGGAAATACATCCAAATCATAGAAATAAATCCTATTCATGTCCAAATAACCTCTACAAAAGCATAAAATCATGGCAGGAAATCAACAGGGGTAAAACAGCAAACACGCAATACCCCATTCAAAGGTATTGGTGGAATTTTCACATAATATTCAAAGACATTGAACAGAAAGGAAAAAACCACCTACCTTGGTGTTAGGATATTTCTATATGTGAACTTCAAAGATTTAATCTCATTAGAAAATCAATGATCTACAAAAAAGTCAAAAACGATCAACTCGTGATATCTCAATAGAGAAGATAAATCTGAATATGGTGCTCAAGGAGAAGGGAGAACTCACCAATGTGATTCCAATGCAACCGAAAGTGTTCAATTCAGCGGGTGGATGCACACTCAGGGGATCGTCGAAGATCTGTGGTCGTACGATGCTACCGGATGAGAAAAACGAAGAAGGGTGTGTTTCTTCCAATTAGACGTGACCCCGGTGTGTTTAATGAAAAAAAGGAAAATGCATGTCGTGTACTCACTTTTTCTGTACTCCTCTTTAAGCAGCCTCCAAATATCTTCCACACGGCCGTGTGTGTGGCTACTACACAGCCAGCACATGGCCTCTTGTGGTAAAGATGTATAGGGTCTATAATCCTAAAGTACACGGCATGTAATTATAAAATTTCCAGAATTTCCTTTTTCCTAAAAAACAACCAGAAAATGAATAACATGCCTGAAAAGAAGATATGGGTTCTTACAAATGAGCCTCTATTGCCACATTTAAACCTTGTCCCCCAACCACGTAAATGATTAGCACCATGTACCCTATCTTGATAAACAATTTAACCTCCCATTTTGTAATCAAAGATACACACAATCATTAAGAACTTGTCCAATGTGTTCCCACTAAAACAACTTAGTCATAATATCATTACAAGAATTACCATAACTTGCATCATATTGATCAACCAACCATGGAAACCGATATCACACCTTTCATTCCATACCAAGCTTAACCATACCATTTTGTAGAAGTGACTACCTTCTAGTATCTCCCAGGAACCACAAAACTCAAAGAATCTCTATGCAGTCTTTCTCAAAACACCCCTCTCACTCCCATTTACTATGAAAAACATAAAACTTGTTTAATTAAGGAAAAATATATGCTCTAACTACCTTGCACTTATATATTTATAGTCATCAGATACTAACCATTGATTCAATATCAAATGTCATTAATCATAAAATAAGATAAAAACACTAAAAAATTCATTACAACAAGAAATTGTGAGAACTTTCTCAGTAGTTAAATAATTAGGGAAAAGATAAGTAATTCTAATTATTATTTCCCTATAATACCTCATTCAATGAATAAATCATAATTTTGATGAGTAATAAGTGAGATCCCTCACCTAAAACACAATAATTAGAGGAAAGGGCATATATTTCATAGCCAAATGTCTTTCACCCAAACCCCCTTTTCATTTAAAAAAGTAACTAAATTTTTCTCTTTTTTCCATTAGGAATGGTTCAATGTGTAAACATATGGTTCATACTGTGAATATGATTAGGTAGGGGACCCTCAACTCTAGCCTATCCTTTCACATCCTCACACTTAGTATCGTGGCGTAAAATATTTTGGCTAGTATATTTTTAGGATAATACCTACTTTTTCCTCCTTAAATTCATTTCGGGACACCCTTGACCCCTATAACACTTAAAAAGGAAAAATAAATGGGTTTTGAATAAAAAAATACCAGGTTCTTAACTTAGATGAATCTCAAGGTTTAGAAATTTCCCCCACCATATAATATCTCATCCTTGAGATATTTTAGCCATATAACAAACCAAAATATCATAAGTCTTGAGTGTCCAACTTTAAACATCCATGAACACTGATAGGACATATAATTTATCCATCTGATTTCTATATACTTGGACTACCCTAGTTACACAAAATATTACAATAATTCCTTTCATGGGTGCATCCCACCCTATGAATTTATTACTTGATCACATCCTTACTCAATTTCCTGATATCCCAATGGTACCACTCTAACCATCATCCCATAACACACAAGTTTCAATAATGATACATCTTAATTCCCACGCCTAATAAGATAATTGTTTCAAAATAGTATCATAAATGACACCCTAACATCCCACCTAAATCTCGATGCTCACAAAAGTCTTGAATCGCAACTGATGAACACATATGTCATGTATCTCATTTGATTCCCCCTAAAATCTCACATCACATATAATTCCACATTAATCAAACATATCAACTAAGGCCCATAAATTAGGAAGAACTAGGTTAATTGACTTATCACAGACACACAACACACAACACACGCACTAGTATCTATCATACAAAACTTAAATCCATAGTCACACAGTTACAATGAACCTATGACTGCAGTTGGCTCCCTAGACTTCTCTGAATATTCCTACTCAACAAAATTAAGTTGGCATATAGCCAAAATTTCTGGATTCATATCCTTTATATGGAGTTCTACTCCTCACTAGTCACTACCTCCAATGTTGGTTATATATCCCCCTACCATGTCCTTTAAATATAGATGAATCATGGTTACCAACTCCCAGTCCGGATCCTGATCCTACCATATATCATTGAGTCTGAGCCGAAAAATGACTCACATCTATCTGTGAGGTCTTTTAAAAAACCACTATAAATTCCCCATCTATCCACACACCTTTCACTCCTTAAATGGCCTAACATACAAATATTTAATGTTCCCTATCTACCCTCTCTAGAAATATTCCATTCTTAATCCACTCTATGGTGGAATAATTTAGTCTATACTCTAACTATCCTTCCTGACCTCCTTATGGCCCCACTTTTGACTACACAATGCTCCACTACCTATCTCACTTGTAACCACAATCTGACTTGGTATTGTCCCTTCCGTCAAGTTATTCTTAGCTATAAATGTCGGATTCACTACCTATAATATGATTTAAACATAAATATGTTTACCAACACCCTAATGGTGTGTCGTAAACCATCATCAAACCATCTCACCATGGCTAAGTAATATTTTTTCATATACTATGTGTAATGAAATAGTTCCATCAACCTCCCACCATAATACATGACTAAGCCTTCTCCCTGTGAAATAGTTATGAATGCATGGGCTCAATATACCATCAGTTTCTTAGGAAAAAATAGATTTGAAAACATATTTCTAAAGTCCATCCACATCATCCCCTCATGCAAACCTACAAAAACCAATATATCCCACTAATTCGTTGAGGCTACCCTACACATATATGCGTAAATCTTCACCCTCCACCCTAGGGGTGTGTCAATCTAATAAAACAAAATTCAAATAAACTCTATCCAATACTATATCACTTGTATCCCACCCTATCTCTATAATAATAGAGGGTGTAGTGACTTTAAATCTAGAAGAAAATATGTCATAGATGGATAAACACCCTAATCTCCATAGTCAATTCCATGAATAAACTACACCAGGATAACCGGTATATGCTCATCAATCCATGGTCAAAAACATATCTATCTATTATATCCCAACATCCACTACCTATTTTGGGTGTCCTTCCTAACTCTGTACCTACACATGTGTCTCATGATCACCTTCATGCTTTGGGGCCTACTATCATGCATGACCTTGTGGACCCATAACACCTACCATCTTAATTCTATAATAGATTCCATCTAGATTCAATCAAATTGATAAGAAATTAATATGATCAAAAAATATATAAGAACCTAGATATAAAAAATATAGTAATTTTTAATAGGAAAAACATATCACTACCCTTACACACCCAACCACCCCCTTGTAATTTATCATCTTGCCTCATAGTCCCCTTTCATCCCATATCATGTCCAGGAACCATATATATCGTATTCATGTAAGATCACATACCCATTATATCAAGAATCATATACATGGGAAGGATAAGTAAAATTCCACCAAGAGAACATATAGGAATACAATATTTAGTCTTATTTTGACACTTTAAACAACCCATCCCCTTTTTAATTTTTGAAATCAATTCCATTCAATGGGTTAGTTGACTAGAATTCAACCTGATTTTTTTTACTCTATTGCTAACACTTTAAACATCTCAATACATTATTTAATTAAGTGTTCCAAGAAATGATCATAGGAGCAGTCATATTTCATGTGAACTCTAAGTGCCTCTCATTATACATGAGTACCCCCATTCCTCTCATGTAAGGATTCCAATAAAAATTCAACAACATCAAATACCAATTTTTATGAATCAAATAACACAAATGTAACCAGAAAAATACTGAACAAAAATACAATTTCCACTAGTAAATGTGACATCATCCCATGTATGTTCTAGCTAGACACACAACCTAATATCTATCCCATGTTTTGAAACATTCTTAATATAATTGTATACCTAAACCCAAATCACAACCCAATTTTTAATATTGCATAATTGATACCACTTGGTAACATCCAAACACTATTATCGATTTATTACCATCCAAATTTGTTATTACCATGTAATACCCAATATAATTGATGCTACTGTTAGTACTAATGACCTATAATATAGATTTATGATTTCCATGTCATGGTACACTTTTATTAGTAATGGGATCGAACAACCGCTAGAACTCAGGTGCACCTACCCATATTCCAAAGACTTTGAAATAGTAGTGATTATATAATTGTGGGTAGTGCGTAGAATATACCCTTTGTTGATAATAAAAATATTATTAATAATGGAACTATATATGCGATAAATAAAACATAGTGGTAGAAACTTTAAATTATAGAAATAACATACCAAAACATGCATGTTAATAACCAGATAATATACACATTTCATGCCAATCATACAAAGTAGGATCACCCACGGGCCGTTCATATATATATTTGAAAAATAATAATAATAAATACCACTATCCTAGTGTCTAGGAACTATATACACCATCTAGAAAAACTCATTCCTTCAATCACATGCACTATCTTAATTCTCAAATCCACTAATATTATGATGTTGAGACTTTTTCATCTTTTTTTTACTAAAATCCACAATGTTTTCATGTGTCCAAGGGGGTTCATGCATGATGTGAGTATGAACTCAATAATACACTACCAATGGTGTCCCGATCATACAACCACACATATACTTGTGTGTACAAAAAACATTAATAAACTGTATTAAAACCATATGACATACCCTACTCCACTCATACTCTACCAGCCTTGACAAATATTCTACCTACCTTAGTGAGTGATATATTAGAACAATACATCAATAGTTTTTCATACAAGAATATCCATCATTCTTCCAACCTATTCTATACCTTATAGAATCACATGTCAACCCAACCACATATAGAACAAAACCACATGTCTTTATTCCCACAGAACCATTTTGAGTAAATCTAATGCCCCAAAGTCATGTATACAAGACATATCACAAGCCCCAAGGACTTACTCAAACTAAAAAGCCATTGGATCAATGGAAGGACATCCCATGTAATGATTAATTTTTTCCTTTCATGTCTGGTCCCATCAGTCCCAATATAGGGGTGATTCTTATCCCCCATCTAATAGTCTGACACAAAATCATCAATGGAATTTTTTGGTGAGAACATCCTCCATACTGATTGTCAACACCATGCACTATTTTACACTATATATATATCCCTCCACCCATAAAGAGTGGTCAACACCAACTCATTGGGCATATATTGTGTACACTTTACCCCAACAACCTTCTTATCCAACCATTTTTAGCATCATCACCATCAAACTTAATTCAAAACATTGGTGAACCATCTTATCCACCTATGAACAATGTCTCCCAATAAAAAAAATGGTAAACTCCATCTTCCTTATCTTGGAATATTTTGTAGGCTCACTTTTGGTGAACAAAAACTCTCATATTCACTCAGACCATTCCTAACATGTTTCTATGGAACCAACTCAGTTGTAACATCAATACAAAAAAAACTAACCAATATAATCATTCCCAACAAACCATGGAACCATGTATCATATGTTCCATGCCATAACAGAATCAATTTTACCATTTCATACATGAGAATACCCTCTAGTAACTCCTAGGAACAACAAATACACCAATAAACACATTCCTCGTCTAACCCGAACCACCCCTCTAACACCCATATACAACTTATCACATTACCCATGTATAAATTTAGGATAAATCTAGTCACCACCAACCTTATGATCACAGACTCCTACACATAAAATATTGATCATTGATTCAGGATCGAATGGAGTGAATTATAATGGAAGATTAAAACTCTAAAAAAGTAATATTGACCATGATTGGAGAAACCATTATAAGAAGTTAATGAAATAGAGAATATATTGTTATATACTGTTATCCATACCACATACTACCTAATATTGTGAATTAAAACTATTTCTGTTGAGGAATGAGTGGGATACCTCGCATAGGAAATTAGAATAATATGAAGGGGGCATCTGTTGCTTGGTTGAATGGCCTCCCACAAACCCTATTTTTGTTTTAAAATAATTCAATTAAAATTATTATTTTTATTCACCTAAGAATGGTTCACAATAATAACATACGGTTATCTTTATGAAACCATCGAGGTAGGGGACCCTCCCTTCTTCTTAATCCTTTCACTTCATGACATATAGTGTCACCACGTAAATGGATAAAGTTAGTATCTTTTCAGTTAAAAACCGACTCATTTCTATCAAAATTCCTTTTGAGTCACTCCTAGCCCCTGGAACACTTAAAAAGGTAAAATACCTGGTTCTTTAGTAAAAATTTAGCAATGCTTCATCTATGATGAACCTCGGTGTTTTACACTAATCATACAGGGTGATTATTATTTGTATTTCGGATTTTATATTTACGGAAAACTAGCCAAACAATCTAATGTCAATACCACAGATTATTGCTTATTTTATACTAATGTTCATCAATACTATAAAAGTCTTGATAAAAGGGGTACTTTTATTAGAATTGATAAAATTGCCGCTTAATCAGTTCTTTTTTAGCATTGATTAATGCCTCTCTTTATCAGCTCTTTTCTTAGTACTGATAATTGTGACCTTCATGAAATAATATAAATTATTTAAAATCATATTTTAATATAAAAATATATTCTTTATTGATATATATATATAATATTTCAATAAATATGATTTATATAATAGAAAATATTTATTTACACTTCATATATAATAAATTTATTTAAAATAGTTTATAAAATAATTAAAATTTAAAATTAATAGATAATTTACTAATTATTATCGAGTAATAGATGTTTAAAAATAATTTCATAATAGAAAAAATTAAAAAAAATAAATATTTTATGGAAAATTGAAAATAATGCATAAACCTTAGACAATCAAAACCATATATATGGGTGTCTTTTTGGGCCCCACAAAATAACCAATCAAATCATATAAAGATATATATGACATATAAACCTAGAGAAATACTTTTATCTATTTTGTCAATAAAAAAAGTCTTGTAAGGCTTCTAAAACAGAGTTTTTATTTAAGATACCCGAATTTTTGAATATTTTATGGATTTTCGAATTCATTTAACAGGGGCATTTTGTTTTTTTTTTGTGACTAAATTTATTCATAGGGATAAATTTCATATTGATAATATGGTCTTTAAATTTTATCATTATTCATATACTAGTGTTATTAATAATTAAATATATACTTATATATGTTTATAAATATTTACATATAAAAATTTAATTGTATAAATAAATATTTAAGCATATTTAGATATAAAATATATTTTTAATCATTTAATCTATAAGTAAATAAAAAATAATTATCCTTTTTATTTAAAATTAAAATTTATCAATTGTATCTATTTTATGGAAATATATTAATATTTATATACTTATACAAATGAATTTAAAATTATTATATATAAGTATATGTGTGTATTAATATATATATATATATATATATATATTAATTTATGTAAATATATATTGATATGTAATTTATATAAATATATATAAATATATATAAATATTTATATTTATATACATAGACATTTACACACATATATATAAATATATATATATATATACACAAACAAACACAAACACATACATATTTTATAAATTTATTATAAAATAATTATATAAATATATATAAATAAATAAATAAATAAATATACGTTAAAAAAGGTACATAAATATATATAAATGATATAATATATAAAAAACAATATTTTGTATTAATAAGGATGTTCGCTTTGCACAGGGAGGTCCCATATTTGAATCCTTACAAGCATTATCTGAGGTTAACGTGAGTAGGGAAGAGCATTGATAAATAGGGTTAGAACTAATATGGGTGGTGGGAATCATGTGTGAGTATGGGTAAGGGGTTGGGTTGCAAGAGAGTGCAGATAAATGGGCTATTTTGGGAAGTGTTGGAAAAATATTAGCACTGAGAAACCCTAGTTTTATGAGTTGTATTTTTATCCCTAATAAAGAGGGTGTTTTTCAATGATAAAACAATGTAGATAAAGGGGAATTTATCAGTGTTAAAAAGGTTATAAAAAGTACCCCTTATCATCATTTTTTATCTCTAATAAATAGTGCATTTATTTATGCTTTCTTTAACACTAGTAAATGTGATTCATGTTTAAATGATCATACTAAATAACTAATTTTTACCATTGATACAATCTTGATATATAGTTTTATAGGTTATGTTTAAGAAAATTTCCTATTAATTTATGAGTTTAATTTTCAAGATGGATATTTTAAAAAATTGGTATTTGTTTTTTTATAAATAAAATATTTTATTTGATCATTCCATTTGAGATTCATGTGTTTTTAAGATCAAATGTTTCTAACTTATATATTCCTTTTATTACATTTTAGTTATTTTTTTGAAATTTTTTGTATGGGTATCTCTTTCCCTTACCCTGATGTGAGTGTATAATCAGGGATTACCATTGTGTTAGTTGGTTATTACCTTCACACAAGATGAGGCTTTTCCAAATATGGTTGGGGCATCTCTTGATCACCTTAACATAGAGGTTGCTTCACCTTATCTTGGTTTTGGTACTAGTTGAGCTACCTCTACATGTTGTGGGAGTTTTTTCCAAAAAGTTTCTTTGGATAACCCCTATATAACATGTGTTTTGGATTGTTTACCCTAACATGTTTTTAATTCAATAGGATCCATGTTCTTTTCACCCCCCTAATCCTGTGTTGGAATGTGCCTCCATGTTTTTTCACCTTCTTTTATTTTATCCCACATTTTGAGATTCCCACTCACCCTAAACTGTATGTGTTTCTGAGTATTTTTTGAGGATAATGGTTCCCCTACACTTTTTGTAATTCATTTATTCTTATCAATTCATCTTTTATAGGATCGTAATTTTATTCACTAAGTGTATGACTCTTCATCATTAAAGTTCCACTATGAGAGAGACTAGAGATAGATTAAGGGATGTGGACCTCCACAGTTCTGATTGGCAGCTTTC
Source organism: Viscum album (assembly GCA_963277665.1). Taxonomy (NCBI): domain Eukaryota; kingdom Viridiplantae; phylum Streptophyta; class Magnoliopsida; order Santalales; family Viscaceae; genus Viscum; species Viscum album. The sequence goes on from OY728132.1 coordinate 1,811,552,773, forward strand.
ACATGGACATTCTAGTGACCTTATATGATTTATACCTCATCCCTTTTGAGCCTTATAGTGGACCATGATGACATTTAGTAATATCCATGTCACAATACCCAATTCTCATGTACCCCTCTTGGTTTTACATTGAGGAGACACATAAAGGGAGAGAGTAACCATCAAAGCTCGCCTCCAACAGACCCCAAGTTAGTGAATTGGACTGAGTGTATAAAACACATAAATAAAAGTCATTACCCTCAATTTAATAATAAATATTGAGTGATAAGAAAAATAAGCACCCAAAAACAATAAATTATATAAAATAACTAGAATATCATAATAATAAGACCCACAATGAATTTCAAGTGATACAAATAAAATTCTCTAAATTAAAAGACTAAATTAAAACCTAATGCAATGACACTATAATAACCCCAACCTCATATATATTAACATATATATTACTCTATGAAACCATCCTATAAACAAAGAAAATAATTTGTATATAATTAGGTGAGAAAAACTTGTATACATAATGATATCACACTCAAATTATTAGTTGTAAATTTTCAAAGAGCATATTAATGCACCATTGAATATAAATTAGAACTCACATACACCTAAATAGGTAAAAATTCCCTAAAAACCTATCTAGGACCCACTCACCAAATATCATATCAAGAATATTTCAATAATACCAAGATAATAAAATAGAAAAATGCACCTATTATCCACTTGCTCGCTGATTTTTCTCTCTCATTCCCCAATATAAAAATGTATTGGCTCCCATACCTTCTATATATATATACCAGTGATCGCGTATCAAGTTGAGTGTGATGTGGTTAATGTCACAACACTACCTATCCCAACCTCTTTCATGGTCCTACATCACGTTCATAAACCAGTCAATATCCATAAATCACACAACACATACATATAATAACATATCTAATCACACGTCCAATAAAAACCTTATAAATAGGGAAGTAGGGTGTTATGAACATGAAGGAAATCTACCATGTCCCACCTCATACCATGAATGACCACCCACCACATGTCATATCCACTCATCATTAGTAATATCCACCAATTGATCCATCATCATCCTGTACTCACTAGAAACTAGGTACCACCACAATTTACAAATTCCAAAGGAAGAGTAAGGAAGAATGGGTAATTAGTAATTTTCTCTCTCACACATCTGAATATTGTGGAAAAAACCTGTAACACATTTGTGTGTCATTTTGTAGTACTTGACTTAGGTGGGGTGCATACAGAATTAACAAAAAAATAAATTTTTAGAGATATCCCATAGTACCCAACCAAAGGTTTCATTTACAATGGAGTTATAAAATACCACATCAACTTACGAAATCTACCACCAACTTCCTCTACCGCTAAATGAAAATCACCATGAAAAAACAGCTACAAAAAACTTCCTATGTAAATTCCAAAAAATCGGTAGCCTTGAGTTAGTTTTTTATTAATTAAATTGGAATTTTATACAAATATTCTCATCTCAATGGACTAAATTGTTTTTTAGTCATGTGAAACTAAATATATACTTTAAATTTACATTATAATTGAAAACATAAAATGAAAAATAGTATTTACTTGGAGAACACCATTATTCTCATATCTTATCCTATAATATCGATCATAATTCACTTTTTGGAATCTTGGGGAAAATGAACATATGAAAAAATGTGAGCTCATATTCTCATTAAGGTCATGAATATAGTGGATGATATATAAGGCTTAAATAATATGGCCAGAAATAAATGGAAATCAAATAATTAGATAATCACATGAGCTAAAAACATATCCATAGATATCATAACTAATAAAATAATCACATTTAAATAAATAAATAATATCATAATGAGGTATATGTATAATTTTGGACATCATAAACCTATCTTCGAGGCCCCATGTCATGACATCTTAGATAAATGGGTAAGGCCTCAACCAATACCCAATCTAGTTTTTCTGATTAGACCTATCGAAGCATATAGGGGCTATAGAGGCTCTCACATATCACTTACTAAATAAAATTAAATTTTCATATGAATTGTTTGAAACATAATAAATATAAAAATTCTTATTAAAACAATAAAACAAAATTCTAATAATTTACCCCATCAAAAAACATAATCATAAACTATCCAATGTAATATGGAAAATGGTATCAAAGTAGTACATACCAAGTGAAACATAATATAAAAAACCTAGATAAATAATACGTATGGTATAATAATAACATATATCCAGTGGTTCATATGTAAAATAAAGGTTTTTATCTTTCATCAATTTAAATTCCATAAAAATTTCTATAAATCCTTCTTGAGTTAAATTACCTTTTAACATTGAAAATAAATTATTTATAAAAATTAGTTCAATTAAAAAGGAAAACCTTTTATGTAAAAATAATTTTATAATACTTTAATGAAATAATAAAAAAAATTGTAGTCATGGAGGCATGAAAACCAATTCATTATTAATAAGTTAAAAACATTCCTTTCAAACTTTTTTTTTGAAAAAGTCAAAAAGTAACTTGTTTAGAAACAACAATAAGGTTCCTTTCAAATTATTTTTTAAAGAGTAAACAATTCATAAAATGGTATTAAAAATAATAATATAGTATAAAAAATTAAGTAAAATATTTTATGAAAAATATGTATATTGAAGAAAAATATTCCCAACCAAATACTTAAGCATATTCAATCCCAAATATTGATGGGATTAGGAAATATACTCTTACCACATGTATGAATTCCTTTGTACGTGTTATAACATCCTATATAATAACTATATATTTATTATAGAAATATATTAGAACTATAATAATATTTAAAAACAATTTATAACATACTTATAATCTTTTATCACATGTTTTTTAACAATTATTTTTTAAAAATCACTGTTTCAGGTAATAATAGCTCTATATTTTATGTGTGTTTTGGTTAGGGAGTATTTGTATTTATACATTGATCAAGATTATTTAATCTACATAATTTTATTAATTACATAAATATCATATATAAATATTAAATAAATCATAATTCACATTCATAAAACATGGTAATGAAAAATGAAATGTATCACTACGTGGATATGTTAAGTCGTACGTACGCACGAGCAAAAATTTTACTTCCAATTTGAGGGGAAAGATTATGAGTAATGTATGTTTCATAATAATAATAATATTTAAGTATATTTAGTAAAATTAATCAATTATTTTATCATAAATTCTAGATATTTAGATGATGTGGGAGAAGGAATAAATTGAAAGAGTTCGGGTAAGACAATTACCTCCTCGTCGGGATACCTTCATTAGACCCTTCCTTAAGGGACTTAAAGTTGGTATTTTAGAAATACCAGAACATCATGAACATATATAAGGAATATAAGAAGATAAATTGGTTGGGATTGGTCAATATAGATGGATCAATGTGGTGTGATGATGTGTGGAAAGAGTTTCCCTTTTATAATTGAATTGAGGAGAACTTTTGGAATTTCTCAAAAGGGTAAATTATAATAAATTCATCGTCATGATAAATGCCTCCAAATGGAAAATTATTTTAATATAATTTATAATAGGGTTTTAGTATCATTAAAAATAGAATTTATAAAAAATTGGAGTTATTTTAAAACCTATCAATTTGATTAACTCTTAGTTAATATATTTTTATTTTAACAACGGTAACAAATATTTGCATATTAAAGAGTTGTCATTTTTACTTTTAAGGATATAATTGGAACATAATTGGATAATTAAATAAATTTTAGACCATATAATATCTAATATTTGTTATTTAAATATTTTTTTTAATAATTTAATAAAATAATATTTTTATAAAATATCATTTTTTTCAATTTTGATATTATTCAATTAATTTGACTTAAAATACATCAATAGGAAGAGGGAATTATAATATAATTCTTTAAACCTCCCTAATATGTTATAAAGATATATAAAATTTTATGGACACATTAACTCATTTAAATTATATCAAAAATAATATTTTTAATATCATTTATTTTATTTTTCTATTAATCAAATAAATATTATGTTAGCGTTGCACGGTAAATTTAAGTAATTATATAAATTATCAAATTTAAAAAAATTATCTAATTTAATTAAGATCAATATTTATAATTATTTTGATTATTATCTTTATTGTTTTACTATGTGGATGTATAATATATATTAAAAACAAAGAGAGTGACATTTTGTAACTATCATTGATTTAAATAATATATAAGTAATTTTCATTGATAAGTGTCCATTAAACAACTTAATTTCAAGAATAAAGTGTTATGGGATGAATTAGATTCATACAATAAGAATTGTTATGAAATATTATGGCATTATTACTTAGTTTTATAGTATATTAAATCAATTTACTGATTATTGTGGTGATAAAATTTATCATGGTTACTATTCATGATGTCTAAAAATAAAATAGACCTATTTACTAAATTTAATACTACTAATTACAAATATGGATACAATTTAATAATATTCAATTACTATAATAATTTGAAATTATTTGTATGTTTTGTTCACAAAACATGATAAGAAGCACATTTTAGATAATGCGGTTTTTAAGAATAAAACTGGATTATTTTCTTATCTCATATAGAGTAATAATATTATATGAATATTAAAGAATTTCATTGAATTTATAATATATCAATTTCATTACAATCATTCACTATTAGTGAATAATTAAATTTATTATGATAAAATTATATTTTGATCATAGAAATAGTTTTTTAGAAAAACAATTCTTCTTTTTAAAGTATTCTTAATTGATTAATAAGAAAACAATTATTCTATAATTACATAAACCATATCTTTTTCAAAATTTACTTTTTCTTATTTATACCCAAAAAATTAACATATAGGTTATAATAGTCACAAAATAATAGATTTTTTTTGTTTGATCATGATGTTTCGCACAACACAATCTATCAAAGATATTAAATTTATTTTAAAAAAGTCATATCATAAAATATTGGGGTGTTAAATTATTCCATCATTAAATAAATTTAATCATAAAAATTTCCAAAATGTAACCCAAAAAATAGTTTAGGCTATTTCTCCATCATAATTTCCTCAGGATCTCATGATGCCTCTTCTAAATTATGATTATTCCAAAGTACCTTCACTAGCTGAGTCAAATGATTCCTGAAGACATGTTCGATTGTGTACATAATCTATATAAGATCTTCATAGAAATATAAATCATGTTATAATTCTATTTCGTTAGAACTAATAAAATTCTTGTGGTCTGAAATATAGTCTTCTAACAAAGAGATATGTAACACATCATGTACTTTAGAATGGGTCGGTGGCATTTAAAAATAATAAGATACAACTCGACTTATTTCTAGGATTTCAAAAGAACTGACATACTTGGAAAATGGTTATCCTTTCATACCAAGTTCTATAATATCCTTCCATGGATATACCTTTAAGAAAACATGATTTACCATATTAAATTCTAAATATTTTCCCTAATTATCGGCATTGATATTTTTCCAACTTGTAGCTGCTTTGATAAGGGTTTGAATAGTCATTTACTTTGACATTGTTTCTTATAAATGTTTTTGCCTACAAGCTTCTTTTCACCAACTTCATCACAAAAATTTGGTGTAAAAAATCTATTTCCATGTAATGTGTCATATATTTTCATTCTAATACATCAATAGAAGCTATTATTATTGACTAATTATATAAAATGTAAATACAGATCCCCCATACCTTGAGAGTAAAGTTATCATGAAATCAACATGTCTTATGATGAATGGATAGCCTTTTTAGTATACTTGGCAGTTTGGGGGTAATATGTAGTGCCCAAATAAATCTTAGTATCAAGATTCTTATGAATAATTTTCCATAATTTCGATTTAGATCAAGATAATCTTAAAAAATTGAAATATGTATACCACAAAGTCTTAAAATCTCATTATTATAGTGTTGTGAGATTCAGTCTAATGGAAAATCGTCACTTATATCAAGTAAATGTGAGGATTTGGTAATTTGATCAATAATAACTCATATTGAATCATTATTTCTCAGATTATTTTGTAATGTAGTGAAAATTTCCATAGTAATGTCATGCCATTTCCATATTGGAATAGGTATAGGTTTTATAACTCCTCTTGGATTTTGTCTCTTAGTTTTCACTTGTTTAAAAACTAAACATCTCAACACATATTAATCATTTTATCACTTCATATTATTCCATAAAAATTGTTACTTCAAATTCATATACATATTATTTATTCCAAGGTGTATAGAGAAATTCGAGCAATGAGAATTATCCAATAATTGCCTTTTTAAATCAGATATAGAGGGAACCCAAATCTTCATTCCATATTTCAAAACAACATCTTTATATATATAGTCTTCCAATTTTATATCATCCACTACATTATTTTTTTTAGAATTATAATACTCAAAATAGGAACTCATTATCATTTACAATAATAATGGTTAGGAAATAATTTGATAAAGGAGGGATGTTTCCAATTCCTTGATAATTCCAATATCTATATTTACTAGATCCATGAATATAACATACCTTTAAATCCTCAATTTTTGGAATTTTATTTTCCTTCCTTCTCAATTTATATGCAACCTTATTTTCCTCCCATGGGTGGTAGTGTATTTAGAAATCATAATCACTAAGTATTTCAAGCTATTGGTTTTTCCTCTTATTGATTTATTTATAAGAGAATATATATTTTAAACTCTTTTAATCTGTATATATATCACATATTCCACCATTGAGATAATTTTCAACGTATCTTTAAAATCAAATAATATGGAATCTACTTCAATATCATGAGTTAGATAGTTTTTTTCATGTGTTTTTAACTACCTTGAACTATAATAAATAACTATATCATTCTTCATAAGGTAACATCCATGTCCCTTCCATGATGCATCACTATATTTCACAAATCTACCATTTTTATATGGTGTATTCAAGATCAAATAATTCAAAAATATGATCTTAAAATATTCAAAAAAAATTAAATTCCTTTTTCCAAATAGAACTAACTTTTTTATGATTAAGATTGGTTAATGGGTTTGACAATTGGAAAATTCTTTGAACAGATTTGCAACAGTAACCCAGAAAACTATTGAAACTACGTATCTCGATTATATTTGTTTTGTGTTGAAAATTCTTGGAATAAATTTTTCATCACATGAAAAATTGAAATTCCATACTTGGAGTTTATATGGCCAATAAAATAAACTTTTTGAATCCTAAATCCACACTTTCTAAATTTCAATTATATCTACTTTCTTCATATAGACTCAAAAAAGATCTATATATGGTTCTCATTGTCTTAATAGTTCTTGGATTGAACAATGATATCATCAATAAATACCAAGAAAATATCATGATATTTCTTCACTAATCAATTAATTAGATCTATAAAAATATAGAGTGCATTAGTAATTTCAAATAGAGTTTTTGTAAACCTGTAATGTATGTACCTCATTCAAAACACTATATTTGAAATATCTTCGTTTTTTAATCATAATTTATGATATCCAAAATTATGTTCAAAGATTTAAAAATATTGACCTCTATGAATTTGGTCAAATAAGTCATCAATGTGTGGCTGAGGATACATAATAGTTGTCTTTATAAGATTTATTTCTCAATAATCAATGTATAGCCTCATAGATCCATCTTTCATCTTAATGAAATGAATATGGGATCCACAAAGTGAAGCATTAGGGAGAATATGTCCCTTGCCACTAAAATCCTCTTGTTTTCTTTTAAACACCACTAACTCTACAGTTTTCATTATATATAGATTCTCTGATATAGGTCTTGAAATAGGGATTAAATCAATGAAAAACTAAACTTCCAACTCTACTATATATCTAGGTAATTTCTTAGAAAATACATCAATGTATTGCTATAAAATAGGTTCTTCCTTCAATTTTTGATTAAATTTTCCTTATATAGGTTGTGTCTACTCTTCTCCTCCATGCATCTCATTTAGGAGAGCTGCTGGAGGTGGACCTAGACATGACTCAAATGATAAACCCACCCCTCTAAAGATAAGTAATTATATATCTTCATTACAAATCATAATTTCCTTCTCTTCACAATTAATTTTTTCATTATATTTTGAAATCCAGTCCATGTCAATGATTATATAAAATTCAACCATTTTTATTATAATATTATAATAAAATAATAAAATACCGAATATTTATGTGACATGATAATATTTTCTTGACACGTCTTTAATTTAGGGTGGTTTCCAATATGAATTTTGACTAAAAACCCCAATAATAAGGTGAATAAAAAATGAATATTTTTAACTGTAATGATTAAAAATAATTATATAATCTAGAATCAAATAAATAATTTTCTGAATTGCAGGATTTTAATAAATTACCCACCATCGCTTCATTAGGAACATCAAGATTAGCTATTATGATTTCATAATCTTTTCCTTGTTTCATGTTCCTTTTCTATAAAAAGTTACTTTGACTCCTTAATAAATCATTTCCATAGTGTCCCATACCCTTACAGCTGAAGCATTGACATTGCTCTATTATTTCTTATAATTTCAATCAAATTTTTAGTATCTTTTTCCTTCACAGCTGTAGAAAAATTCTATTACCAATAATCATGTTCCATGACGTTTCTTTCTACATTTATTTCAAGTTATATATTCAACCCTTCCCTTATTCCCCTTTTTCTTTTTTCCTTTTCTAGAGAACTCAACAACCCTCTTCTTATATTTCTTCTCTTCAAAGAAATAAGAATTACAGAAATTTTTATTTTCCTTGATAGTACATGATACTTTATCCTCATATGATGAGAATGTTTAGGATACTAGTTCCCTTTGAATAATTGGTATAACCCCATCAAAAAAATGTCAATATTTCTCATTCAATTAATTAGATCGTCTACAGAATGGATTGATAACCTTATCGAGTTAGCTTCATATGTAGAAAAACTGTCATCCTCATTTTTTTCTCAAACCCAAATATTGTCTCTCTATAGAAACTATTTTTTCAAGAGTAAAATATTTTTGCAAGAAAATTTATTTAAAAATATTTCATTCCATTATTTTTATTTCCTATTCCTACTTTGTGTTCGGAATCGATGACTACTATTTATTCATTTCTTTAGTGAGAAAATAAAATTCCATGAAAATATTCTCCATTACATTACTTCCCAAACTGATAAAAATATTTTGTAATGAGCTTATCCATTTCATAATTATAAATGGATTTTTCGTACCATTAGATGATGGAGGTTTATGGCACATTTTGATTTCTAAAATTTTTACACTATATTATGGATCAGTAGGATGCTCAATAATAGCATAGTTATTTCTCATAACTCGAGTCAGATGTCCCAATATAGTTATAATTTTATAAGATCCATCTGAAGCTCCAACACCAGCATCATTATCTTCCCAAGGAGTGTAATCCATTCATGGATTCCATGCATTGATTGGGTTTCCGTTCCTTCCACTATGGATCGTTTCAAAATAATAGCATACACTAGATTAGATTATGAATCATAATGTTAATTTCAAAACTAGTGAGACACTTAATGTAAATTGAAAATATAAGTATAATTAATCTAGAAAAACATAATCTTGGTTTATTTTGGAATATTCTCAAATTATGTTATATTGGTTTTGTTTCCATAATCTATGTTTTCCTAAATCATGTTCCCAATGATTCCATTCAACTTCCTCTGATGCCAATTATAAATCACCTGACCACAGTATCCTATATTTAGTGGTTACTTTATTACATTTTAATTAGATACAAATATTCACATCCAAAATAACCTAACAGTTTAGTAGTTTTGGAAAACTAGATACATACTTTAATACTATATTGTAATTTAAAACATAAAATAAATCATAGAATTCACTTTGAGAAAACCATTATTCACCTAGATTATCTTATAATATTAATAATAACAAACTTCTTCAAATACTAGGGAAAATAAACTTAATAAAATGGGTGAACTCAGATGCTTAATAAGATAATCAGTACACCAGAATCTAAATAAGGAGTGATTAATATGGCATGAAACAAATGGAAAAAAACAATCCCATGATCACATGAGTAAAAAAATTATCCATGGATACCATCACTAATCAAATAATCACATGGAAATCAATAAATAATCTCATAATGAAGGAAATTCATAATTTTGGACATCAACAAAATACCATCAAGGCCTGATTCTAATATATATTACATAAATGTGTACGGCCTTAGCCAATACCCAATCTACTTTTTCTTGTGATACTTACCAATGAATAAAGGGGATATAGTGGTCCCTTCCCATAACTTATTAGGTCAAATTAATTCCTTATATGAAAGGGGTGAAACATAATAAACCTAAATTCACATATTGAAACTACCATATAAAATGTTTATAATTTTTCCAATAATTAATCATAATAAAAAAGTATCCAATGTAATATAGTTAATGGTATCGAAATAGTACATTATCACTAAAATCGATTATAAATCAAAAAAAATAATAATAATTAAGATATCATCATAACCTATCCCTAGTGGATCATATGTAAAATAAGGTTTTACTCATTGATGAATAGAAATACCATAAAATTTTCATTAAAAGAATTCTTGAGAAAAAATAAACTTTTCACATTGAAAATCAATTATTTTTTAAAAACAATTCAATTATATAGGAAAAAATTATTCAAAAAGAATATTTTAAAATTATATATAAATATTAAAAGAAAATATTATTCATTGTGGAAAGAAAATCCTTTCATATCATATAATCTAATAAAATATTCCTTCCACATTCTTTTCATAAAAATTGATTAGTACCTTTTTTAAAAAACAACAAGATGATTCCTTTAAAATTGTTTTGTATAAAGTCAAAAATGTATGAAAATGACATTGAAAAATAATAGGATAGTATTAAAAAACTATTTAAATTATGTTTTTGAAAAAATGGATACGTAAGAAAAATATTCCCCATTAGATACTTTAACATATATATCCCAAATAACGATGAGATTGTGAAATAAACCCTTAACTGAAGTCTGAATCCCTTTATACATGTTCAATCCTCCAATATAATAAATATACATTTATTTTAAATATATTAAATAACTATACTATTATATATCATTCAATTTATGAAATAATTATAATATTTTATAACTTGTTTCTTTACAATTATTTGTTAAAAATCATTGTTTAATAACTACTTCATTTTTATATACATTTTGGTTTGGTTGTTTCATTAATTATAAATTGATAAATATTCCATCATATCTATAATTTTAATAAGGATATAAATATATATAATAAACATCTCATAACTCTCAATGATAAAATATTGTAATAAAAAAATGAATTGTATCACAATGTGGAGATGGTAAGTTTTACATACACATGAGTGATATATTAACTTCCCATTTTCTATGAAAAGGGATAGGTAATGATGGTATCATAATAAAAATAAATTTTTATTATATTTAGGATACTCAAGTTATAAATTTATGATAACTTCGAGATATTTTGAAGATGTAGAAGAATGAATAAATTGCATGTCAGGTAGGAAATATACCTCTTCTTCATGAGTCCTTCTTTAGATCCTTTATTAAGGGACTTATGGATGGTATTATAGGGAGACCATAACCAATATAAATTATATTAGGATTTTTAGAGGATAAATTGGATTGGATTTTTTAATCTATATGCCTTAATGAAATGTGAATAAGTGAGGGAAGAGGTGCCCTTTTATAATTGAGGTGAGGAAATTTTTGAAATTATAAAAATATTAAATTATAATAAATTCATTCACATTAAAAATGGATAAAAATGGAAATTTATGTGAATATAAGTTAATATATAGATGTAATAACATCTACCAATATAATTTTGACAAGTTTTGGTGTCATTTTAAACCTTATCATTTTGATTAACCCGTAGTCAATAAATATTAATTTTAACTACGGTAAAAACATTTCCTGAATTAAAGAGTTTTAATTTTTACTTATAAGGTTACGATTGGCCAATAAATGGCCAGGTAATAACATTTTCAACAATATCATATCCACATTATCTTTTATGATGATTTTATGATTTTTATATAATTTAACTATATATTATTTTGATAAAATATCATTTCTTCCAATTCTGACACTATTCATTTAATTTGACTTCAAGTAAAAAAATTAAAATAGTGAATTAGAAAATACTTCTTCAAAAATATATAATATATCATGTAGATCTAGTTATTTTTTTGTACACATTAACTCATTCAAATTATATCCAAATTAATAATTTTAAATTCATTTATTTTATTTTTTGTTTAATTAAATAAATATTGTATAAGTGTTTCATACGTATTTAATATAAAACTATAAGTTATAAAAATTTAAAACAAATTTATATAATGAAAATAAGTTAATTAGGGTTAAAATATACCTTTTGTTTCATTCATGTCTTACTTTTTTTCCTATGTGGGAACATAAGAGATATTAATTACATCGGTGTAGTGAGGGGGAGAAAGAATCAAAATCTACAAAAACTGTGCATACTGAGTCTTGAAACTAATACCTCCCAAATACCAATATAAGGGAACAATTACAAGGGTGTTCCCTATGGGGCATGACAAATAAGAAAAATTAAAAACAAAAGAGTGGAATTTTGTAACTATCTATCATTTAAATAATAAATAAGTAATTTCCAAGGAAAAGTGTCGATTAAAAATAAAAATTTATAGAATAAGGTGTTAAGATATGAATTACCTTAATATAATAAGAATTAGGGTGAAAAATTATGGTCTTATAACTTAGTTTTAACCTAGATTAACATGATTGACCATTTATCAAGGTGATAAAATTTACCATGGTTTCAATTCAAAATGGTTTAAAATAAAACAGAACTATATACTAAATTTAATGCTATTTATTATAAATATGAAATATATTTAATCAAGTTGAATAACTACAAGTATCATAAATTAATTTTTAAATAAGTTTGCAAAACATGATAAAAACTCCATTTATTCTTATCCCACACATAGTAGAAATTTTTAATCAATACTGAAACATTATTTTTTATATGTAATATACAAATTTCATTGAAATCATCCACCAATAGTGAACAATTCAATTTATAATTATATAAATATATTGTGTGCATAAAAATAGTTTTTTAGAAAAAACATTTATATTTATTATTTTAAAATTTTAGTTGTAACAAATTGATAGCCAATGAATATATTCTATAAATATATAAACCATATATATTTTTTGGATTTAGTAATTTCTCTATATTCCATACAATTTAACAGAAATTTTATAATGGTCACGTTCTAATATATCATTTTTTTTTCTTGAACTCAGGGTTGTGTTCTATGCATTCTATAATAGAGATTAAATTTTTTTAAAAAGAGACTTACTGACAAATTGTGGGGTGTAACATCCCCTAATTCTTCATTAATTTTATGTTCAACAATTTTTTAGATTGACTAGTTATAAATCAAGTTAAACTTATTTAATTATTAAATTCAATATTAAATGAAAAATCACTTCCATTCATAACCCATTTTTAATGTGGTTGTCAACTATTTGGTTATAAATAATTTTTCTATGTTAAGTTTGTAAACCAAATACCGTACATTAAATTTTATCCCATGAATATTTATTTTCATCCCTTTCCATACCCATTTCATCATTACTGGCCTCTTACCATAACTACTAGGAAATGGAAACCCAGAGTGCAGTGTAATATCCCATCTATCTCACAATAACAATGCCACATCACATGCCCAAACCATCACAACAACCAACCCGTAAAAAATAACAGTTATAAACCAACAACAATAACTTTTCGTTCAATGTATCCCATGAAAAATGACCACAAACCCACTAGCTCAGCATAGACCACATTTGAGTTGGTCACCACCCACTGTGTACAACCCCCACAAGATCACACAACCATAACATAATTATATTTTTCACACCAATATATAAGCTTATTTCAGATTCCAAAGTTACCACCATTTTAGTTTAATGAGGGATCTCATACTATTTCCTGGTTTCTTTCAAGGGTATTTTCATAGAATTTCAAGATTACACAAACCATGTTTATATCCATATAGTAGTGTTTATCCTTTTATGAAAGGTTAGTTCAAACAATTAGACATGGTGGGGGTTCATAATTCACAACAAAACACACATGTAATATAAATAATAAATGAGAATATTAGGAATATTAAGTATAAAGGAAGAGAAATTGGAAATAACAATAAATCTATAATACATGCAAACACTTCCCCCTTTCCCTTTAATTTCACTGAATATTTTTATTATCTTGTTAAATCAACCCATATTATCCACCCAAAGGGGAAAAAGAATGGTATTCATATAAATGAACATAATAAAGAAATAACAATGATCCCTTACCTCTATCAAGGTTTTCTAAATAACTAGAAGTGTTCTATGATTGAATACGAAAATAAAAATATTATGATCACACCAAGAAGGTATCAATAACCTAGAACATTGAATTACCTATCAGTTTTTAGCCATAAGATTACCCAAACCACCCATTCCCAAAGACACAACCCTTTCTGTTTAGGTAAATAGTAATAAAATAAGATAAAAAAAGAATAATAACTCACCTTGTATCCCCATGAATCATTCCCTTGAATCTAGGGATTAAAGACAGTAAAAATGAGGGTGAAAGTTATCCAAAGGATGCTCCTAGGTCACCCAATAGTTGATGAAAATGTCAAAATAAATAATTTCAAAGGGGGTTTCCAAATTATACCAATAGATTATTTAAAATATCACAACACAACACTCCTAACCACATTTTAGTAGTTATGGTTTTACCCCAACCATAATTCAATATGCTAAATCACAGTCACCCCAATCCCAATTAGCCTCCAAAATCTATAGTGAGAATCCCTAAAAATTCTATCTACCTAAGGTAAGGTCATGGTGTGACTAATGTTCCACACCATAACCATACCCAAAACTCTTGAGACACCAAAACCATACAGTCAAAATATCTAAACAATAATACAAGTAATTATCTCATAATAGGTTTATCTTTGATACCACCACTCCACAATATCAAACCATGATGAAACTTCTATATGATCAATATAATCACTAGAACTAAACTCTAGATCTCTCCATGACTTGTCTCATCCTCAACTCATAGCCACACAAAAATTAAAAGGGCCACTAAAACCCAATATCACCAAGAACCTACATCATAGGGAAATGATTGTGCCATAAAATCCTCTACTACAATGAACCCTATAGCTCTATGGCACAACTACGTCTTCTAGATAAAAACTCACCATAAATCCTCTAGTTTATCCTTAAAACATTGGTCAATCCCCCTAACTCAAAAATCTCACCAAGTGACTAGCTCGGAAGTACTTGTTCATTACCTTAGATATATCTAAATTGAATCTCATCCTCAATAATCAAAACTAAATCCATAAAGGAAACATAAATAGAAAAATCCAAACAATTATCTCATGAGATACTTCCTAGAAACCTTATTATATCAGAAACACATCCACCAACCCAACATAAGTTGCAAGAGATGAAATAAGATTTCAAAAACCAACAATGATTCAAGTATTACATCATCATGTAAAATAAGGTAGGACAAAGTAAAAATCAAAACAAATCAGGGTATTGTTCCCACGTCTACACATCATGATCCAAATTACTCTTTTCCAAACCACTATGTCTCTATATTGTAGTGAAACTGACCCTAGTAACCCAGATTTGGTGTCTTCTCTATTGAATTTGTATAAGATACAAGGAACCACCTATTTAAAGATCAAATATTTTAGTAGTCTTGGTAATATAGATACATAAATGATACCCATATTACATTCGAAAAAAAAAATACAACATAATTTCTTTCTAGAATATCATTATTCTCTCGATAATATCATGGAATATAACTCATATTACACTTCATAGAATCCTAGAAAAGGAAACAAAATAAGGGTGAGCTCAAATTCATAGTAATATTTAAGTATAGTAGAATCTATCATGAATCAATAAGTATAATCAATGTGGAATGTTAAATAACAGAACACACATTCCATTAAAATAACTAGATAAGGAATAATCAATGTGGAAAGGTAAATATCTGAAAAACATTTTACATAATCTATAAAATAAGAATGAAGTGCATCCACATGAAATATTACTATGAAAATATCATGGATAATAATGATTTAATTCTTAATGAATGAAATGATTAATTATTGGACATCATGTCTTAGTCACATGATACCTCAACTTTTAAGACCGTTCACAAGACAATTTATAGCTATTTTTGAAATCCTATTTAATGCTAGAATAATGATTTGTCGCATGATAGATACTAATGCATATAGAAGATATATAAAACCATAATTCATATATCATTACATGTCCAAATCATTCCTCATATATCGAATGTTTGATTTAATTCATGAATCAATATTCCTTACCAATACATATCTATATTATAGAAAGAATATGTATTATCAATATTTCCCCAATCAATCAAATAAATTTAAAATTAAAATATTGTATGAATATATTAGATAAAATTTATGAAATAAATATATCCATGATAAACAAAATAGATATTTATTAGAAATTTAATGACGAAGGATCATACGAAAGTGAATATTTCAAGAAAAAGTTAGTGACTACAAAAACAAATCAAGAAAGTAAATTTCAATACTTTACTTGGTAAAAATGATCATAAAACATCCATATAAATAATAAGGATGGTATCAATAAAAATTATACCCATTACAGTAATAATAAAGGATTATTATTTTTTTGAATATAAATACCATTAAAATATATTCAAAACATTCTTGAAGAGAAATCATATTCCTTTTGAAAATAACTTTTAAAACTAAACGTTCACAAAACGTTTTGAAAATATGTATCTTTAAAAATAACTTTTTTAACTTATAAAGTAATCTTTAAAACATTATATTATTCAATATGGATAGAAATTTCATTAATTCCATATATGTAAAAACAAATATTCTTTTCTCTTTTTTGGTAAAAGTAAAATGGTAATTATTTTTAAAAATACATGAAGATTATTTTCCAAAAAAATAGAAACTATCAATGGTTGAAAGTTATTGTGTTATATCATTTTTAAATTTTATAAAACATTTTTTAAACATAGTTTTAGAATATAATAGATTATTTATGGAAGAGTAAAATGATGTCCGATTTTCTTAAAAATGTTTTACCAATTATTTTAAGTACCTAAGATTTATAAAATGGTACGATTACATGAAATATTTCATGAAAAACAATGTAGAAAAAAATTAAGTCATTTATTATCTGATTATCAAATAATTTACTTCAATTTAATTCACATATAAAAACCATCGATTAAAATGAGAATCCTAAATGAACCCTTAAAAAGGTTACAACATTGTAGCGAGGATTAATTAATGAATTGATTATGTGTATAAAATGTAACTCCACATAACAGAAGTTGTATTAAAAAATATATATATTCAAAAAACCTTACACACATAATATTATAATATCCAAGACAATGAAAGAGTAATATAACCCAATAAGATAAATTGAGTTTTGAAATTTTTTTCCACTTCGTAACATTTTATTTAAATACCCTTAGATAAAATAAGTCATATTGAAACATAAAATACAATAAATAATGAAATTTTAAATATATTTCATGTATAATGGGATTCATATACACCCTATTAAATAAATTATGTTTATAAAATTACTATATTACTCAATGAAATGAAATTGGGATGAAATACCTTACCTGAAACCTCCTTTTGGGTGAACGTGCTTTACCATCCGATATATACCTTTTAAACATGTTATTAAATTATAAAATATCCATATTGATATTTATAATGTCATATATGATTTTTTTTATAACATCTTATCACTTATTTGTTAATAATATTACATTATTTTCATTTTTTGGGTGTTAATTTCCCTGTTTTCTCATTCGTACATTGTCATGAATGTTCTGATTCGTGTAAATAGGATATGAGTACTTCATATATAGAATTTTTATAATGTTATAAATATCATATTAACTCATTATATACATTATTATAATCATTATTAATATTTTTTGTATAAAAAGAGATACATCACTTTGGGAAGATGGTAGGTCATACGTATGCATGAGAGATGATATCATTCACTTAACAAGTAAAAGGGTAAGGAATTTGGTGATATATTAATTTTTAAAAATAAATATAATATTGTATATATCACAAAAATCCAATAATTTTATCCTTATTACATTCAATGTAACTAATAAATTCTGAAAAAACACATCGCTTCATGAGGGGTTAGACCATCATACACACGAGCAACGTTATTTTATTTGAATCAGAATGGAATGTAAAAATTTTTATGTGATATTAAAATTAAATAATTATAATAATTTAATAAATATTATATAAATTTGTTAAATACATAATTATATTTTTCCATTAATGTTGTTGATTGAAACCGAGCTACATCGATTCGTGAGGCGGTAGTCCGCCGTACACACGATTTATAATTTTATTTCCCATTTGATTGGAGTGAATATGGATCAATATTATTCCATCAGCATAATAAAATCACATTATATGGGAGATAATTTTTTTTGTAATATTATAAGTTTTAATACCTGATTTTAGGTGGAAAATAAGATGGAAAATAAAATATCTTAGTTATGATAATTACCATCTCTATGAGAAACCTCCTTTAGATCTCCTCTTATAAACCATAGGGATGGTCTTTTGAGAGTAGAATCAGCTCTATAATGTAACTAGGGATGTTGTAGATATAATTATTTCATTATTTTATCAATATTAATGGGTTGGAAGGTGTGAATAAGTAATGGGAGGGAGTTTTCCTTTATAAGTGTGGAAACGGGACCTCTTTGGAAATTACTTGAAAATTTCCAAAAAGAATCCAAAATGATAAATATATTATCATGAAAAAGCCTTAAAATTACCCAAGATTATAAATTAGGAAGTATAATATTAAAATATATCGATAAAATAATATTTTACAAGTTTGTAGGTCATTTTTTACCCTTAGCTACTAAGTTTGACCCCATCGTAGACCCATTTTTACCTTAATAGAGACAAATAATTTTTTATAGTTTTCCCTATTCATTTTGGTAAAAATTTAATATTATCTGACTATATAGAAAAAAAATTGATTCTAATTTTGGAATTCATTTTGAAAATTTTCATTCATAGTAGTTACAAAAATGTATTTAAAATTAATCTTGCATATGTAATTAAAAAAAGGGATTTCAAAGAGTAAATGACCAAAAAATTTACAATGATTTTAAATAAAAATTAAAAATGAAAATATTTTCAATGACCTAAATTATATTAAATGATATATAATTGAACTAACTTTACTTTAAAAAAAATTTAAAATATAATTTATGTTGAAAAATAATTTAATAGAAAAATGTAGTTTGCAATTAAAATTTAGTATTTTTTATAATTCATAAATAAATGAAATATTACAGAAAAATTGAAAAAAATCACCTTAATATAGTTTTGATATTTTGATTTCAAGAATTAATTTTTTGGTCTAAATAAATCTTCTAAAATTTTTAAAAATTAATTTTATGTTATTTTCCCAATGCGCAACTAAACCATCTTTTAGAAAAAGTACAGTTCTTTAGAAAACATATTTTATATTAAGTGCTTTTTATTTTATTTATAATTTATAGATAACCATAATTTTAATATTTTGTTTATTACTATTAACACCCTCCAATTTAATAGTTATGTTATAATGGTATACTATATTATGGTATGACTTAGGTCTATGTGTTTCGCCAGCTATCAAAGAAATTAAATTTAAAGAAAGATATTTTGTGGATTGTTTGAGCTCATTGTTTCATGTCACATAAGATATCAAATAAAATATTACTATTTTAGAATTATAGGTTGTTAAATTCTCCAACCATACCTAAATGTTTCCCTCATAATTGAAACTTGGTCGTGGTAGTCATGGGTTTGACATTTCAAAGTATCATTAATGAAAAACTCACATTGTAAAATGGTTAAAAAAATATACTCTTAATAAGAGATAAAGGAATGTAAAAAATGAAATATGTAATAACACATAAATAGGTTTATAATTAATATAATCTCGGTCTTTATTGAAGATATGGTCATGAAAGAAAAGCGTAAATAATTATAGAGACTGTTAAAGCTCATTGATCATAAGAAAGTAAATAATTAATGGAATATTAAGGGCCTAAAAACCATAAATATATGATTATTTAAAAGTCCATATGATTCATTGGAGATGAATATAATAGGATAATGTTTTTGTTTCAAGATAATTTTCCTAATGTTAATGTATTATTTTACTATCTATAAATATAAATAAATATACTTACTTGATACATTTATTTTTCAAAAGCACCATTTCATCCCATGGTTCTGCTTTTATCAATTTCCAATTCATTGATTAGTCCTAGAAACGAACATCTAATTTTTTTTATTCCTGTAGCACTAAAATTTAGTTTGAACAGATCATACATTCCATGAATAAGTGACAAGTCTTTCCATCTATCTCAAACAATTTTCTAAAAACAATATGGTTTTAAAAAGTTATCCAATTAACCACTAAACCACATAGGTAACACCACTGGATAATAATTAATATTTGTTTTTAAAATAAGTTAACTAAAAAAATATTAACTATAATATAACATAGTCCAGTGACAGTTTTTCAACCCTTATGATCCTTTGGTCTTGGATTCAAGACCTATAGCCTTATCGGATGCATTAGGTTGTCACCCAGCATATAGGCTTTCCTTTTGATAAACTATATTAATATTATTTCTATAATAGTCCTAAAAAATATTATGGATATCCTTGAAAAAAACGTAATCATCAAACAACCGTCTTACTAAGGCTTCCAATACAAACTTTTTCTCAAAAAGTCAAATAATCATATTTTAATATTATTACAATGTTATTAATGATCATATCAAACCTAAAGGTTATCAAAACCTTTAACGTTTTTTAGATGAAATGTAAATGAATTAATCCTCAAATAAATTTTCTACTAAAACATTTTTTCCATAGATTTCTCTCAAAGTATTCTTAATCTTGGTAGACTCCAATCACATAAAACCTACAAAGTTATACTTAATACTTGTAAATTATGATCAATCATAAACTCATCAACCATGATGGTATCTATAACACTAATGTTAATGAAGGAATATGTGCTTCTAAAATATTATATAATCCATAGATGTTTCATGATTCTTTTAACCAAAATATCATTGGTAAAAGTACTTGTATAATATAATCCTGGAAACCAATTAAATACTTAAACTGTTTTATTTCAACATAGGCCCTTCCTTCACCTAGGGTTTAACCATTATAAGTGGGAATTGACTCAGATAATTTCTAATTTCTCCTTATTTAAGACAATAAACTATAAATGGATCCCAAGGATGAGATTAATTTCTTTCCATAAAACTCGTCATTTTTCCTTAAAAATTATTTACTTTATTACAAACTTTTATACACAATAAACATTTTTATGTACCATCAAGACACTTTATTTTTTTTCTAATAAAAATATATTTAACCTAGGTCATTCATTTACAACATTTATTCAAATCCTTGAAAATGGTTTGTAAATAAAATGTGGATTATCTTGGGAATATATCATAGGATTTCCAAACAAGAAGGGCAGTAAGGCCCATTGTTGTACACAAGGTGACAATAGGGTCATATCCCGTGTGACTATTTTAGAGTTATTATCCCGAGGTGTATCTATTCCAGAACCATGTCTACTTGTTTTATCAAGAAATTAATGTATTTCAAGGAATACCAACATTATATCTTTCCCACCAAAACATTATGATTATTTTTATAATTATCCTCAAATTATAGCATAGGGTTATGTTCGCTAATCTATGTTTTCCTAAATTTGGTTCTCTAGGATTCTAAAAAAATCATCTATTAACAATTTTAGAGAACCTGTAATGTCCTGAATTTTTATGTGTATTATTTATAAATATTATAAGGGTTAATTTATAGACTATTCATTGAGACATCGTGCAATTCTGAGGCCCAGTGTTCCCAAAATAAATTATTGAATAATATTAAAATATTAAATACCACACGCATACATTTTTTATGAAAAAGTGGAATAAATTCTAAATGATTGTCTGGATTTTAAATTTGAGGGCACCATTGCATTCATAGCAGTATCTTTACCCTAGGCGAGCTCTAACATCGGTCATCGTGAGTCAACTATGAAAAGTTGTTTTGGGCATTTTAATGATTAAAATACATTTAATATTTATTTTATTTTAACTATTTCATCGACATAGCAATGTGACTATGATTCATTTTAAATGATACTTTATGTAGGGGTCTAGAGTTAGGCTCTCATCCCTGGATATTCCCTGGAGGTGCTGAAGAGAACCCTAAATAAACCTCTCAAGAAAACGGTGATGGAATCAAAGTTCGATGATCAACGAACATCATTCTTGACAGATCTTTCCAATGATAGAGATGTATTGACCGATCTTCATTAACAATTTATACATGCCAAATGTAGGGTGTGTTGTTTTGATTTATTTCTCTATTCTTAAATTTAATGATGAATGCAGACCAACCAACGAATTGTTTGATCCACGGTTCTATCATTTTTTCAGGGTGAGTTTTATTCGAAATATTTTTTCAGGTTTTGATTATTTGAGAATTTATTATTGATTTGTTATCATTCTTATGGGAATGGATGAAGTCCACAACTTACAAAGGTTGATGTTCGTTCCTCGGGTTTTTTCTATGTTAAATTCCCATTCCCCATTTTTTACACGTGTTATTCGTTATTTTATGGTTTATAAATGATCTATTATTGTGCCTTTATCTCTAGGAACAATGATATTAAATTGAATATATGACCCTCTGATGACCGAGAGGTGGTGCGAAGGTGATATAGATGGACAAATCTAATTGATTCGAGATATATAGTTCATAAGGTGATTTTCTTTGAATGGATTTTTAGTTTATTTCCAATATTATTGAATGCATGAAACACATAGATTCAGTGTTAGGGTGATGGAATATGGATGGATCCTGAGTTTTCCAGGAAGGGGTAGCTAGAATGGTGTCTGGATAAATAGAAGAGATGACTGAAGTTTGAACAGGGGATTCTCGAAAATCCTATTGAACACAGAATGAAACATGGGGTTACATGATGTTTGGCCCATATTGGATGACATCTAGGGTTTCAAAATCAATTTAAATGTCACATGGAATGTGAACCTAACACACTGTGTGTAAGCTCTTTCCATAGACTCGTCATGTATCTTGGAAGATATACAGACACAGGGTGGAGTTCATGGGTTGCCTACATGGTGTTTACCCCCCCACATGAATTGGCCAAGACCAAGTACATGGACTACCTCATGTAATGGTACATGGGAAAAGACACACAAGATGACACCGTGTACTGGAACACATCCAAAGTACGTAGGTGGACATTGATGGAAAAAAAACAGCATGCGACTACTTCTACATGTCGTGTACCAATCTTCTACACAACATAGTTAGAATGACATGGCCAATTGAAGACGGGTAGAACCCAGGGTTATCGGACACAGTGTGGGACTCTACAACACACCATGTACCCCTTTCTATATGTATTGATTTACATTTCCACCATATCTTGGACAATATTTGTTAGGTTTCATACTCTTGATCATTTTCATGAAGTTTGGTGGGTATCATTTTCTACTCATTGGAGGATTATCCATTTAGAAGGACTTCTTGGATAGATTTTTTGGAATCCCCCCCCCCCCAAGTGGCCCAAAGAAGGATCCTCTCTTCATTCTGCATGCACTAGGTAGTGTCCTTGGTATTTATCTGACAAAATTCATTAGGCATCAATCCCATACATAGAAGGTTAATCTAGATGGATTTTTTGGTATCACCCCATGGCCCTGGCTATGATCATTATATCTTGTATCATATCTCGGTCTTTAGATCTATCAGTGTATTTCTCTCATAATGGTTCTTGGTGAATATTAATTCTTGGATGGATGTCATTAGTGTTATAATACTTATGTTTGTATTCTCACATATGAGTGCTTTGTGGAGTCATCTATCTAGATCTATATTGTTGGTATGCATTAGTTTGGACTCATGTCTAGGATGCATTTCTTGGATTTGAGTATATCTGGTTATTCTTATTATATGTGTTGTAGACATATACTGTGTATAATTAACTATGCATTCCTCAGTGTATTTATTTGTGGTTTAGGGGTGTCCTACTGAGTATTTTTATAATCACCCCGACATGGTATTTCCCCAAATTTGTCATGTCTTGTGTATATGAGAAAACATTTGATGGAGTCCTAGGTGGGAAAGGACTAGATGGTTTCTTATGAGATTAGGTAGGCTGAGTGTTGGGAAAAATTCAATCAAGGTAACATTGAATCATTTTTGGGTTGATTGTTTTTGTTGAAAAAGAAGGTTTCCAGGGTGAATTGTCAAGTTTCAGAGATGTTGTTGACAATCCATGTTGACAAAGAACCATGACAAAGGAATTGATGATATGGAGGCGGTATAAAAGAACAGATACAAGATGGTGCCGTTTTCCAGTGTTTGCCAAATTTTTGGGGTCCAAAATTTGGTGTTTGGTGAGCATAGAAAAATACATATTTCCTTGAAGATCTCATCAAAATATGGAAAAGGCATGAGTTTCATGAATATAGGCTTCATGGAATGGATTTCATGAAGACCAGAAGAATGCTGACAGTGATTCTTCGCAATTGTGTCAAGCTTCACAAATGAAAGTGTTGAAGAGAATTGCAGTGGGGAAGGGAATTGCGAGTGGAGATTCGCGGTGAAGGCACAAAGGAATTGACGGGATGCTCTGTAATTACGACGAGCTCTGCAATCGGAAAATTTTCATGGTGATTCATGATTTTGAGAAAATTTTGGATGGAACATCGGAGCTTCTCGATTTATGATGATGTGGTGTTGACTTTGTGAAAAAGGTTTCAGGGTCAATGGAATCACCTATAAATAGACCTTGACCCCATTGGGAGAATAAGAGAGAGTTTTCGAAGATAATTATTTGCTCTCGGCTTGCGAAGGTAGTTTGCGAAGGCAGTGTGCTTCACGAAAGAAGAGCTTCATGGCAGTTTGTCAATCTCCGTGAAAGTTGTGAGATCTACATTGGCTCAGTGAGATTCACAAGGGAAGTCATTATACGATGACTTTAGCTTCATGATATTTCTTCGCAAAAAGGCACGAACTTCGTGAAGTCTTGTTTGAGCTTTGTGAAATTGGGAGCCTCGAGAAGTAGGGTGCTTTGCGAAGGTGGTTCCAAAGTGAGTTTCCCAGTGTTCAGGGGAAAATGGGTATTCATAAGTGGATGAATTTTGAAATTCAATAGAGAATTTATGTTCATTGGAGGATTCATTCATTATTGGTAATGAAGAGATCTAGAGGTTTATAAACTACGAGGGGATCTTCTGAAGAAGTAGTGAGCTCACTTTAGTTGAGAGAGCAGTGAGTTCTAAAATTTTGAGTGATTGTAAACTAGGAGGGACAATCAGTCTGCTTCGAACTTGTAAACAATAGTGCGCTTATAGTGGAATTGGCACAATGGCACACTATCGGTGTATGCTCCTTGGACATATCCTAGTGAGGGTGAACCAAGTGAAAATAGTTGTGTCCTATGCATGCTTAAGTTTTGTTCATACTCTCCATCATACCCTTACCCCCCCCCCCTCTTAGGGTATCTATCTTAGTGGACCTAACACTTGGTATCAGAGCGATACATTAATATTAGTGTTTCTCTCTCAAATGGAGGTCACTAATCATAAAGAGATTTTGATCTTAAATGGGAACAATTTCCAGCTATGGAATAATCGGATGCAACACTACTTCCTATAATTTGGAA
The DNA here is from genome assembly GCA_963277665.1 of Viscum album. NCBI lineage: Eukaryota > Viridiplantae > Streptophyta > Magnoliopsida > Santalales > Viscaceae > Viscum > Viscum album. The sequence continues at coordinate 1,811,578,780 of OY728132.1, forward strand.
TGGAAGTGTTCACAACAGCAATTCATGGCATAACCACTGATATTAATAGTGGTGAATTATCAGAAGCTGATTTTAGAGAGTTGGATGCTGATACAAAAGGAATTAATGCCTTAGGGGGAGCCCTATCCAATCTTATCTATACAAAGGTGATGTCATGAAAAACGTCACATTCCATGTGGGTAAAGATATTGAATATATATGAAGGGGATAAAAAATCCAGAGAGTCAAACCTTCAAGTGTTGTGGAACAAGTATGGAGATCTTAGAATAAACTCGAATGAGTTTGTCGATGCATTCTTTGATGGGGTAAATGTTATAGTGGAAGACATGAGAGGTCTTAGAGAAGTTATTGAAGGCATAAATATTGTGAAGTGCATATTGAAGAAAATTCCACCTCGGTTCAATCTGAATGTTTAGGTTTTGGAAGATAAAGGCATGAAAGAGCTGACATTGGATAACCTACCATACACCCTTATTGCATATAAAATGAGAAATTATGATAATGATGATGTGGTAAGGGGGAAATCCAAAGACGTAGCATTCAATTCCATGAATAATCTCACCATTGAAGACTCTCAGGAAGAATAAGATATAGATGAGGTGATGTCATTCCTCTCCTCAAACCTTCAAAGAGGAAAAGGAAAGTTTAAAGGTAAGCTTGCACTTGCTTGTTTTCGATTTGGAAAGGTTGGAAATGTTACTGAAAGATGCCTCAAAAAGTTCCAAGAGGATGATGATGTCAAGGAAATAGAAATTCCTGATAAGAAGTATCCATCCTATGAGAAAGGCAAGAAACAATTCAAGAGAAATTTCATTAAGAAGAAGAACCTTCTTTCAAAAGAATATGATAGTTCAGACGAGTCTGAGGTTGAGGTGGTTGAAGAGGCAGAGAACTACAGAGGCCATGGAGAAAATGTTATAGTGGTAGTTGTCAGTAGTTCTCAGAATAAGAATGAAACCAAAGCTGATGAAGAATAAGAAGAAGTTGAGGGAAGAGTTGATATGAAAGAAGAGTTAGAGGATTCTCTTGAGAAGATAGAAGTTTGGAGATCCAAAACAATGAAAGCCAACAAAGTTGTTCATGAAGCCAAACTCTATATGAAGTAGCAGGAGGAAGAGAAGTCCGACTTGATGGAAGAAATTGAGAAACTCAACTCATCAACACAATAGGATTTAGAATTATTTATTGAGTATAAAATAAATATTGTAGAATAAAAATGGGATATCAATATCTTAAATAACACAAGGAAATATCAAATCATTCCTATTGAAGAACATGAAGGAGAAGTTGTCGGTTTGCAGAAAAAGTTTAAAGATTGAGAAAAACTCTGGACTCTTGATTGTTCCTCAAGAAACCAGATCACTTAGAAAAATGAGAAGATGAAAGTGGAGAATAGTGGTTCAGTAGAAGAAAAGCATCAACTATGTTCAGATGCTAAGATCTATGGGGGGATTGATCGAAAACAAAAAGATGTGAAAATTGAGGTCAAACCACAAGCACGCACTCAGAGATTGAAGGTTGATTTGGGCTCAAGGAAGAATCAGAATATTCATAGATCTCAAGGGGAAACTCGCAGTACAAGTGTCACACAAAGTAATGCACCTCATATCATGTGTTATTGTTGTGTAAAGATGGTACATTCACAGTGTGTATGTTCTATATCCAAGAGATACTAAAGGGAACAAGAACAAAGGTGGTAGCCAAACAGAGAACGGTTTTCCAGAACATATTTTGGAGGACACTATTTTTGGTGCGGAGGATTTTGGCACAAGGATAGGTATTGTACTTCGACCATACAGAGGAATTTGCCAAATAAGAATCAGAATGTTCACAAGAATCAGGTCAATGAACCAATAAGAGAGTTGAAAATGCAAAATAGTTTTGCAGCTTTTCAAGATAAAGATAGTCCATCAAACTCTGAGAAAGATCAGAAATCTAAATCTATGTAATATATGATGGAAAAAATATGGACCATGAAGAAATAGGATGAGAAGGCAGTGGTGGCATAAATTTCCCTTAAACCCTCAGATCACTTTTGTGTTTGGATCCTTAATAGTGGTTGCACATCTCACTTGACATGTAATAAGGATCTTGTTACAAGCATAAAATATGACAAAGAAGGAGTTGTAAAGTTTGAAAACGATGAAGGCCTGAACATAATTGGATTAGGAAAGGCCATGTTTTGGGGAAAAGATATTAGACGTGCTGATGTCTTAGTAGTAGAAGGCCTGAGTCACAATTTTCTCAGCGTCAGTCAACTATGTGACTCATGACATTCTATAAGGTTTACTAAGAAGATATGTATCGTCAAAGGAAGAGATGGGGGAGTGGTTCTATAGGGAAAATGGAAAAATGGAAATCTCTACGTGGTAAGTGGAGTAGAAGATATGTGCTTTCTGTCGAGAGAAGAAGAAAACAAGTTCTACCATTAACGACTTGGTCATCTAAGCCAACCATCCCAGGATGATCTGGTAAAGTGTGATGCAGCAAGAGACCTCTCTAAGCTATCACGTGATCGTAATCACATGTGCGATGCATGACAACAAGGTAAGCTCATTAGAAATATATAAAAATAAAAGGAAAATTAGACAATAAGTGTTCTTAAATTAGTGCATGTTGATGTATGTGGGCCTATCACACCAAGTGCAATTGACAGAAAGATGTACTATGTTCTTTTCATTGATGACTATAGTAGAATGGCATGGGTATTTGTTATTTCTCATAAGTCTTATGTGTTCAAATGCTTAAAATAGTACCGGACGGAGAGCGAAAGGATGTTTGGACATATAATTTTGATCTTTCATGCTGATAATGATATGGAATTCACAAACAGATAGGTGGAAGAATATCTCGAGAAACATGGGTTAAGGATTCAAGTTTCATCAGTGAGAAATCCACAATAGAATAAAGTGGTCAAAAGGAGAAATCGGATCATCGACAACATGTCCAAAATGATTCTTATAGAAAAAGACCTCCTAGAGAAATTTTGGAAGGAAGCCGTTTTGACATCGGTCTACATTTCTAATAGGGATCTGTTGTGTTTTAAGGAAGGAAAGACTTCGTATGAGATTTGGTATGGAATGAATATAATAGTGAAATACTTTTGAATATTTGGAAGTAACTGCTTCATCCTAAAAAAGGAGAAACATATGAAATTTTAGTCGCATGGAGATGAGGGGATATTCCTTAGCTATTCAGGAAAAACAAAGCATACAAATGCATTAACCAAAGGCTGGGAAAAGTAGTTGAGAGAAATGATGTCACTGTTGTAGGGAATGAATAAAGTATTCAACAGAACAATGAACAATTTTAAGATGAAAGCAATGAGTAGGAAGGTAATGAAGGAGGAAAAGAAGTGGTTGATGCTGATAAGATATTGATGATGAGCATGAAGAAGAAAAATATGTATCTGCACAGAAGCCAAGGAGTTGAGATGAAATTGACAGGAAAAATATCATTGGCAATCAATTAGCTCTCGTTCAGACAAGAAGAATGAATTCACTATAAAATATATCATTCTTATCATAGGTAGAGCCTAAATGCTTTGTTGATGTATTTGAAGATGAGAACTTGGTTTGTGCCATGAATGAAGAGTTAGATCAGATTGAGAAGAATCAGACGTGGGATATTGTTTCGAGGCCAGCAGATAAGAATTTCATCTTGACTAAATGGGTCTATCGCAACAAGATGAATGAAGATGGCACAATGATTCAGAATAAAGCATGACTAGTGTTCAGTGGATACTCTTAGATAGAGGGAATTGATGTTGATGAGACATTTGCACTGGGTGCCAGACTAGATACAATCGGATTATTTCTAGCCATTGCAGTGCAACGGGAGTTCAAAGATTTCCAAATAGACGTCAAATCTACATTTTTGAATGAGGTTCTAGAGGAAAGTCTGTATATTGAGCAGTTAGATGGTTTTCTCATTCATGAGGATGAGAAAAAGGTTTGCAGACTGACGAAGGCGTTATATGTGCTGAAACAAGCACCAAGAGCATGGTACTCAATTCTTGATCATTACTTAAAGAAGTTTGGTTTTCTACATGAGGGAGTTGATTACAATCTATATTTCAACAAAAACAGTAATCAAATGATGATGGTCTTTGTTTATGTCGATGAAATAATATTTTGGCGGATCATATGAATCTCAGTGTTGACAGTTTTCCAAATTCATGAAAAGTGAGTTCGAAAAATCAATGATTGGAGAGCTAACATTTTTCCTTGGTCTACAGGTGACACAAGGAAGGAATGGAACATTCATTTCTCAATCCAAATATTCCAAGGAGGTTTTGAAAAGTTTTTTAATGGAAAATTATAAGGCGATTAAGACTCTGGTTGCTACCCAGATAAAATTATCGAAAGATGATAATGGCAAGGTAGTTAATATCATAGAATACATTAAGATTATTGGGATTTTATTGTACCTAATAGTGACAAGACCTGATATTGTTTTCACCACCTGTCAAGCAGCATGATATCAAACCAATCCCAAGTAAAGACACATGCTTTCATTAAAAAATAATACTTCGGTATATCAATGGAACGGTGGAATTTGGCTTGATGTATAATGGAAAATCTCAGATAGAGTTATTTGGATATACTGATATAGATTGGGCCGGTTCAGTGGACGATAGGAAATAAACATCAGGAGGTTCATTCTATATTGGTGGACTATTTATTGCTTGGATAAGCAAGAATCAATATTTTATCTCATTAAGCACCATGGAACCTGAGTATACTGCGGCCCCTAAAGCATGCACATAGTTATTGTGGATGAAGCAGTAGCTTGATGATATGGGAGTTGAAGTCATGTCTCTGATCGGAATCCAGTGTGATAACTCAATTTCTATCAATCTAAGAAAAAATTTAGTCCATCACTCAAGGACAAAGAACATTGAGATAAAGTATCATTTATTAAGGAGAAGGTTGAGTAGGGAGTCGTGAATTTTGAGTATATGCCTACAAAACTATAGGTTGCAGACATTCTAGCAAAGTCCTCACCCAAGGAAGTATTTGAAAGGCATCGACTGGCTCTGAGAGTTCAGTCAAATCCCCGCACAGGAAAAATTGTGGATGTGGAACCCCCTCTCCCCGAGGTATTGTGTGTTTTTCTCTAATATGCTAATTTTTTTTCTTTCAAATGTTGTAGACCACAAAGGGGTGACCTTTGTGTTCGTTGAAAAAGGGGGATAAATAGTGACTCCTAAAGGATAATAAATTATGGCTAAGAAAGGGAGAAAATGTCTTAGTAAAAGACACCAGGAGCAACTGATAGGTGAAGCGGCGAGATAGGGGGAGAGAAATGAGGTATGGGGACATTTTAAATCTGATGATGCTAGAATTGATTGATCAAATAATAGATATCATGACCGTTGAGGATCATGATAAATATAGAGTAGTGATGTTGGAAATGTGTGAGAAGGTTTCCAGTTATCACCAATTGGTGTCATTGTGGTATCAACAATTGGAATTAGATTGGAAATTGGTATCAGTTGGGTGTCAATAGTTGGTGGTAGAAATGAAGTGATTCATTGATGATCTTTTCATTTACACTTGTTTCTCACGATGAGCATTGCTCATGTGGGAATAGAGTATGTGGTGAGTGAATCCATGGTCACTATCTGAATTTCAATAGGTGAAGTGTGGGTGATTATGGAAAGATACTTAGTGAGGTATCAAAGAGCAGAAAATCATTCTGAGAAGAGTTTTCAACAATCCCAAAGTGGGAGATTGTTGGGAAAACATCCCTCAAGGTAACATTGCAGCATTTTTGGGTTGATTGTGTTTGTTGAAAAAGAAAGTTTCCATTGTCAATTGTCAAGTTTTAGAGATGTTGTTGACAATCCATGTTGAAAAAGAACCATGACAAAGGAATGGACGATATGGAGGTGGTATAAAAGAAGAGGTACAAGGTGGTTCCATTTTCTAGTGTTTGCCAAATTTTTGGGGTTCAAATTTGGAGTTTGGTGAGGATGGAAAAATATGGATTTCCATGAAGATCTCATCTAAACATTGAAAAGGAATGAGTTTTGTGAAGATAGGAATCATGAATTGGATTTCACGTAGACCAGAAGAATTTTGATGGTGATTCTTTACAATAACGTCATGCTTCACAAACGACATAGTTGAAGAACATTACGGCGGAAAATGGCATTGTGAGTGGAGATTCATGGAGAAGGCACGAAGAAACTGATGGGATGCACTGCGATTATGATGACATCTGCGATCAGAAAAATGTCATGGTGATTCGCGATTTTGAGAGAATTTCGGTGGGAACTTCGGAGCTTCGTGATTTGTGATGACGTGGTGTTGACTTCGTGAGGAAGGTTCGAGGGTCGGTGTAATCACATATAAATTTACCAAGACCCCCTCGAGAGAAGAAGAGAGAGTTTTCGAGGAAAATTATTTACTCTCATATCGCGAAGGTGGTTCGCAAAGGCAGTGGGATTCTCAAAGGAAGAGATTCACGACTGATAATATAGCTCTGCGAAAGTTGCAAGCTCCACATTGGCTCAGTGAGCTTCATGAGGAAAGTCACTCTGTGATGACTTGAGCTTCGAAAGAGTGCATAATGAGAGTGCTTCGTGAAAAGGTAGGAGCTTTGCGAAGGTTTTTTTTGAGCTTTGTGAAATTGGGAGCCTCGCGAAGTAGGGTGCTTTGCGAAGGTGTTTCCAAAGTGAGTTGCCCAGTGTTTAGGTGAAATGGGTATTCATCAGTGGATGGACTTTGAACTTTAATAGAGAATCTACTTATAGTGGAGGATGCATTCATTAGTGGTAATGAAGAGACCTACAGGTCTATAAACTATAAGTAGTTCTTCTGAAGAAGAATTGTTCTCACATCAGTTGAGAGAGCAGTGAGTTCTCAAGTTTTGAGTGGTTGTAAACCAGGAGGGAAAGTGAGTCCACTTAGAACTTGTAAATAGCAGTGCGCTTATTGTAGAATTGGTACATTGGCACACTGTCGATGTATTCTCATTGGACATAGCCTAGTAAGGGTGAACCCAGAAAAAATCAATGTGTTTTGTGAATTCATTATGGTTTTTTCACACTCTGCATTTGGAAGGAGAGAAGAGAGGGTTTTTTCTAATAGCAAAACAATATCAAAAGTGACATTCGATTTAATCTGTCATACCCTGATTCACCACCCCCCCCCCCCTCAGGGTATCTAGCCTAGTGGACCTAACCCTGAGGTGTTCCTATAACTATAGACATTAGTCCCAATATCTCTTTATATAGGGTGGACTTTTGGTTACAGACTACTTTTTGGTTGGTTTGTATCCTATCTTGGTTTACATTACAACACTTTACTTTCCTATCGTACTCTAGTTCGAATATAGTGGTATGCATGAATTTTGTTCTTAATGGGTTATTGTATTTAAGCATTTTTGGACTTAGAGATGTGTGCATGTGTATAGGTATATAGAAAATGTCTCCCATGTTAGTGATACACCTACTTGGTTCTAGTCACCAACCCCTAGCCTATTGGAGGTAGTCTTGTGGAGTAACAGCACGGGTCCCACTTGGACTGGTCGTTATAGAGTTGTATTATAGGTGGTAATTTCTACATAGGACTAGAAGTCTGTGATATTGGTTTGGTAAAATAGTTTTAATTGTTTTTAGTTAGGTTTTTAGGGAAGGGACACTAGTGTTAGTGGGGGAGACTAATGTATCCATACACCAAGACTCTGATAACCTTATTTTTGACTTGGTACATGAGATCATTGGTTATAGAGAAACTAATGGTACATGCATCATATAGGAATGGGTTGTGGTTTCATGTACATCTTGAGTTATATCTCTATATGTAATCATTGATAACTGTGCATCTTTTTTTCTTATAGGATTCCCTCAAGATTCATAATAGCTAGGATTCAGCAGCTTGATCATGAGGATGACCCCCATAGTGTTGAGGATTTGATATAGGGATCAGTTCCCCATATTTCACCTCCAAGTGGTGCACCAAATATACCTCCACTTGTAGAGAAAAATGTGTTACCCATAGTACCATAAATGAGGAGTGTAGAATGATTGTGTTTCATGAGTTTCAAAGATAGAGACCTATTAGGTTTTGAGGCTAGCCTGACCCTCATGCATGTGAGGACTGGAATGAGGTGGTGACATGAGTTTCTCGTCTAGTCAGGCCACCATCAGATCAGACGGTGGTCCTGGAGATGAGCCTTATATATGTTTATAAGGGAGATGGTGGAGTTTGGCAATCCAGACTCATGAAGAGGAGACACATTCATGGCCAGAGCTTGAGTATCTCTTTAGAGAGGATCTCTCACTAGTTACACTGAGTGATGTGCATATACTGGAGCATCTTTAACTCCATAAAGGTAGCATGATAGTGGATGATTATTCATAGAGGTTCACCAACCATTCTAGGTCATCTATGGATATCGTTAAAGATCAGTAATTTAGGGCTCATACTGTAGAGCGAGGTCTATGTAAATATATATGAGCCATCGGTTTACCTCTATGTATTATGAAATATATTGGGGTTCTTGAGATATATTTGGAGGTTGAAAACATCTTGGTCGAGAAGATATAGTTGGTGGTAGTAAGAATTGGATGAGGAGGTGTAGAGACATTGGCATTAGGGAGTTGACATCAGTCGTAGGGATCTGAATTTGAAATAGGTCTCAAGAGGATGCCTGAGGACAAGGGATCTGCAGTTTAGGTCTCACAGGGTGGGTTTAGTAAGCTTGGGGAGAGGCAGTTCTATTCATTTGATGGAAGGGGACATCTAATTTGAGATTTCCAAACCCATCATATTACTAATAGGGAGATAGTGGATGATCCTTTAATGCAGAGACAATGATATGAAAAGGTAGATCCCTAAGGAGATGGATGGAGAAAATGAGCGGGGAGAGTAGTAGGTGGTGGTCTACATTTCAACATGTTACCACTACCACCACCCAGGTGGTCCCCACCAGGCTCGATAAGATAGAGGATAAGGCCTAGGATAACTGCATGTAGTCGAGGTATATGACCTAGGAGCTCCAGGAATGATTCAATGTATGATTTGTGTCTTTTATAATTTACCTGCAGTACTGCTAGACACAAGTTCTGGTCATTCCTTTAACACCACATATATTGTTTGAGACCTAGAGATTCTAGTTTAAATGTTGAATCAACCCTTACACTTAGATATAGATACTGGAGAAGACTTAGTTATCACACATCTATGATGACTCAATGACCTGACCCTTAGAGGTAAGAGTTTCGGTTAGAACCTCTTGGTGGAAGTATTGATGCCTTATGATGTCACTCTTGTTATAGATTTTTTATCCAGAGTCTGTGCCCAAATTGACTATTTTAGGAAAATTATGTGGTGTTTCTGTAGTGATGGAATATTTTTTTCCTTTTTTAGTGAAAAGGAATCCCAAGAAGAATATGATTGACTCATGATAGGAGGGTGGAGCTGATTACTAATCAGGCTGTTACCCTGACCCTTGGTGTTGTGGATGTTATGAGATAACAGTTTCCTATAGTGGTGGAAGAGTACGAGGAAATATTCCTTGAATATGTTCTAGGATTACCTCCCCATAAATATATATAATTATACATTAATTTAAACCCTAGGATGGAACTGATATCATTACAATCATATAATATATCACTCGTAGATATTTATAAGCTGGGGTATATTTGGAGGACATGTAGAAGAAGGGATTCATGATACCCAGTATTTTACCTTGGATGGCCCTATTTGTGTATTCCAAATAGGAAAATTGGATCTTGAGGTTTTGTGTGGAAAACCGATGCTTGAACCAGTTGAATGTGAAGAACATGTATCCACTACTAAGAATTAATGACCTATTTGATCATTTGAAAGTGGTACGATGTTTTTCTAAGGTTGACCTCGGATCGGGATATCCCCAAATATGATTACGGGATAAAGATATACTAAATATGAAATTCATAAGTCGTTACGGCCACTATGATTACTTTATGATGCCCTTTTACATGATGAACTCTCCCACAATGTTCATGAGACTCATGAACCAGATCTTTCATCCAAACTTGGACTAGTTCTTGGTAGTCCTCATCGATGATATCCTTTTGTACTCAACATATGAGGAGGAACACACAAGACACCTAAGGATGGTTTTGGATGTACTCCCGGAGTTCCATCATTATGGGATTTTCTCAAAGTTCTAGTTCTAGATTCAGACGTTCCACTTTCTATGAAATGTTATCTCAACGGATGGAGTGGTCGTGGACCCATCCATGGATGAGGTAGTGTAAGCATGGGAGCCACCTATGAATGTGACGAAGGTGAAAATATTCCTATAGATAGTAGGATATTACCCGATATTCATACCTGATTTCCATGGGGTATTATAACTAGTGATAGCTTTGACACAAAAGGCACATCCTTTCATGTGGACAAATAGATGACTAAAGGCTTTTTACCAATTAGGACAGAGTTTGACGAGTGATCTGATGTTGAGATTGCTAGATGAGGGTGTCGAGAACTTACTATTATGAGATACGTCAAGTCCCAGGGTTGGTTGTTTCCTAATACAAAGGTAAGTTTTGTTTTCCTATAGTTCATGCAAGTTGAGAACACATGAGAAAAACTACGCAACCCTTGATCTTGAGTTAGTAGTGGCAGTATTCATATTGAATATGTGGTGGAATTACCTGATGAGTGATTAGTTTATGGTCTAATCTAATCACAAGTGTCCCATATGATCACAATAGTCTCAGGAATGCATTCTCTCAGAAGTATCTAAACTTCAGATAGAGGCAATGGCTAGAGTTCCTCCAGTAATATGACTTTGAGATTTTCTAAACTCATGGGAAGGAGAACATTGTGGTAGATGCTCTTAGCGTAAGATCTAGTTCTCAGATGCTGAAAAAGGTGTCAGAGTATTTTTCCTCATTACAGTTATCCTTTTCAGATGGAGATGGAGCATCTTACCTCCAATCGATGGATGTTACCCCTCCGATCTTACAGCAAGTCAGGGAGGCACAACTTGGGGATGCCTACTGTGGGAATCTATGTGCTTAGATATCCATTAGGCATGCTCTTGATGGATATTATATAGGTGGGGAGCACATTGTTCTTTTAAGAGGGCACACAGCAGCACCAGTGGCGTTATGGGAGGAGGTTTTGGGGAAGTTTTATACAACCCCTCTGGTAGTACATTCTGGTGTGAAGAATATGTACTAGGACCTTCGATGTCAATTTTGGTGTCCAATAATGAAGAAGGTAGTTTCATAGTATATCTCTTGATGCCCTACTTTTCAAAAAGTGAAGGCTGAGCTCCAGGTTCCCACAGGTTTTTCTCAACCCCTGGAGATGCCAGAATGGAAGTGGGATGGAATATCGATGGACATCATGATGGGTTTACCACATACGTCTAGGGTAAATCATTCAATCTGGGTGATTGTTGACTGACTAACCAAGTCGGCACACTTCCTAGCTATCCAAGAGAATAGATTAGTTGAAATCTTGGGAAACCTCTATGTTCAAGAGATAGTTAAACTATAGGGAGTTCCATTAATGATTATTTTATATCATGATGTCTCTTTTAAATCCCAATTGTGTAAGGGGTTATTGAAGGCATTTGGGACCCAGTTTTTCATGGGCACGTCATTTCACCCATAGATGGATGACCAGACAGAGCATACCATTCATGTTCTGGAGGACATGCTACAACCATTTATGTTTGACTTCAATTGTATTTGGGAGTATCACCTACCACTGGTGGAGTTCACATAAAAAATAGCTACCATTCCACCATTGGAATGGACCCATTAGAGGCTTTGTATGGGCGACCCTACAGGTCATCAAATTGCTCGACTGACCTAGGAGAGTCAGCACTAATAGGCCCAGATTTGGTGAGAGATACTACTTAGAGATTACAGATCATCTCGGAGTGGATGTGGACTTCCAAGATTCATCATAAGTCATATACTGACAGGCAGTGGAGGCCTTTTGAGTTCAATGAGACTATGTATTCTTACGGGTATCACGTTGATGGGGATTACATATATTTGGTCAGGCCGGAAAATTATCTTCGATGTTTATCAATGCTTTTTCGATACTGTGTAGAGTTGGAGAGGTGGCATACTACTTATCTATACCTCTGTAGTTGGATCAGGTACATGATGACTTCCATGTGTCAAAGCTGAGGAGGTACGTGCATGGCCCATCGAACGTTGTTGACTGGAGCAAGATGGACATCGATGATGGATAAAATTTAGTTGACTACCCAGTAGATATAAAGGATTAGAGAGAGAGGGTTCATTTTGGGGTAGGGATTACATTAGTGTGTGTCCGGTGGAAGTATGAAAATCTCTAGAAGTGAACTTCGGAGTGGGAGGCTTAGATATGTGCTCAGTACTCTCATCTTTTTAGGATCCTTTTTTGGCCTTTTGGGGACATAAATCCTAATAGTGGGGAAAATGTTATCTCCTATATTTTTCCATTTATTATTTTTATATATTATATGGAATAATTTCAAGACCAAGAGATGAGATAGCATGAAATTCTGAGGCCTAGTGTGCGAGAAATAAATGTTTGTGTAATATTAAAATATTAAATAGCATGCATGAGTAATTTTCCTCAAAAAGTAGAATAACATATAAATAAGTTCCTAGATCCGAAATATGAGTAAACCATTTCATTCAGAGAAATGGATTTACCCTAGGTGAGGCCTAACATCATCTGACGTGGGTCGGCTATAAAAAGTAGTTTTGGGCATTTTTAATGGGTTAAATAAATTGAATATTTATTTAATTATAATTGAATTATTAATGAAGTGACATAATGATGATTCTTTCTAAATGAGAAATTAGGAAGGGATCCATGGTTAGCATCTTAACCTTGGAAATTAAATGGAGGCACTGTAGAGTAACCTAAAAAACCTCTCAAGCAAATGATGATGGAATTAGAAGTCGATGATCGAAGAACTCTGTTCTTGAAGGATCTTTCCAGTGATATAGATGCAGTGATCGATATTAATCAGAGAGAAATCCAAACCAAAGGTAAAGAAAGTTTTTTTATTTCTTTCATTGTTTTTATATTTAACAACGAACATGGACCAACATGCAAAGAGGTTTCTTTGTGGTTCAATCATTCTTGCAGTATGAGTTTTATTTGCAGGGTTTCATCAGGGTTTGAATATTTGAGAATGGATTTGTGATTTTTGATCATTCTTATGTGAATGGATAGACACTGGAATGAACAATGGTCGTGTTTCATTCCTCGATTTTGTTCCATGTGAAATTACACTCCCCCATTTTCTAGGCGTGTTCTTCGTCCTTCATTGGTTTATGACTGATTAATTAGTGTTCCTTCATCTCTTCAAGAAATGATATGATGTTAAAGATCTGAAACCATGAATACTTAAAGAAGGTTCGGCAATGACAACAATGGAATAATTGAAGTTATTCGTGAGATATCATTCTTTATGTAGTTTTTGTTGGATGGATTTAATGTTGATACTCGGGGCAATTGAAGCCCGGAAACAAATTGATTCGGTGTTAGGGTGATGGAATTAGGCTAGATTTGGACTTTCCCAGCAATGTGCAGCCGAAATGGTTGTCGGATAAATAGAGGAGATGATGAGAGCATGAACCAGTGATTCTGGAAAATCCTGATGAACACAGATTGTAACCTGGGGTTACACAGCATGTGGACCCCACTAAGTGGTGGATAGGGCTTCAGAGAGATAGTTAAATGAAAAACAATGTGTGACCCCATCACACAACATATATGACCTTCCCAGAGTCTCAGCATGTATCTCAGGATATACACGGATAGGGGGTAGGGTACATGGGTTTCCTACACTATGTGTACCCCACCCCATGACTTGTCCTTGACCAAGTACACGGAATACCTCTTGCATTTGTACAGTAGAAGAGAGACACAGGTTAACACTATGTACTTGAACATGGCCAGAGTACATAGGTGGACCCTGGAGGGAAGGGCATGGTGTTTAACTTCTTCTACATGATGTATACCCATTTTCGACATGGTAGCGTTGGAATGACACAGACTGTTGTACAAGGGAAGTACCTAGGGTTAAGGAACATAGCGTGTGACCTTAATACATGTTTCATTCCCTTTTCTACATGGATTTAATCACTTTTCCAATTAATCATGGATAAGTTTCATTAGGGTTCATACCGTTGATCATTTCCCTAAATGTTGGCATGTATCATTTCTTACTCATAGAAGTATGACCCCTTTAGTAGGACATTTGGGATATATTTATTGGAATCCCCCCATACCCCGAGTGGCCTAGAGTAGTCTCCTCTATTCATTATTCGAGCCCTAGGTATAGTCCTTGGTATTTATGTGAAAAAAATTCACCGGGCTTTGATCCTCTACTTAGTGGGTTAATCTTGGTGGAGTTGTTGGTATCACCCCATGGCCCTGGTTGTGATCTTCATTTTTTATATTATATATCCCTCTTCAGATCTATTAGTATATCTATCTCATCATGGTTCCCGATGAATAGTAATTCTCTTACGAATATCATCATTGCTATCAGACTCAAAAGTATGTTCTCCCAGATGAGGGATTTGTGGATTCTTTGAGATGGATCCCTAGTGATGGTATGTGGTAGTTGTAACTTACTTCTAAACTACATGTCTTGGATTTGAGTATATATGGATATTTTTATAATATTTTTTGTAGACATATACTATGAAGATATGATTATTCATTCCTTTGTGTATTTATTGGTGGTTTTTATGTTTCCTACTTAGTATTGTTATACCCACCCCTACACTGAATTTTCCCACACGTGTCATGTGTTGTGCGGACGAGAGTCCTTTTAATGATGTCCTAATAAGACCTCGACCAGATGATGTCTTGTGAGATCAGGAAGGGTGATGTGTTCCTAAAATTATGGACAGTAGACCCAATACCTCTTCTTAGAGGTTAGAATTGTGTTTATAAACTTCTTTTTGGTGGTCTTGTATTCTGTCCCGGTTTACTTTACTACACTTTACATTTCTGTCATACTCTGGTTGGCATATAGTGGTATTCATGCATTTGATTCTTAATGGGTTTTTACATTTCATCATTAGGTGGGATTGGATATGTGATTGTGTGTGTAGGTACATAGGCAATGCCTCCCATGATAGTGATATGCATACTCGGTGCTATTCAACAACCTCTGGCCTATTGGAGGCGGGATTTGGGAGTTCTGACATAGGCCCCACTGGGACAGGTCATGACAGAACCCAACCCCAATAACCAAGAATCAGTGTCTACTTTATTACATTAATATAAGATACCAGGACTCACATCCTGATGGACCTATTAGTTTAGTATTCTTGGTAAACTAGATACATATATTTTTTAAATATTACATTTGAAAACGCAAATTAAAACATATTTTTTTCAATAATATCATTATTACCTCTAGCATATCCTTATATATCATTCATTGTACACTTCATGAAATCTTAGGGAATGGAAAACAATAATTGTGAGATAAAATTCTCAATAAGGGTTAAGTATAGTGAAAGATATCATGAATCAATAGGAATAATAATTATAGAAAGGTAAATAATTAAACACACATGCCATTCAAATAACTGGATAAGGCATAAGCAATATGTCAATGTAAATAACTTAAAAATGTTTCATTTATTCAATTAACTAAGAATGAAATTCATACATAGATAATGTAATTTTGAAAATATCATGGATAAAATTAATTTAATTATTAATCCAGAAAATGCTTAATTATTGGACGTCATGTCTCAAGCACATAATACCACTACATCAAGACCATTCACAAGATTATTTATAACTGTCAATAAAAACCCATCAAATGATATCTTACTAATTTGTCTTATGAGACCTAATGATTCAACAATGAGATACATAATACTAGGTCCCACCCATCACAGATAGTTTAGAGCATTCCTCATATATTGAAATATCGATTTAATTCATGAATTAATATGGATTACCAATAAATATCTATATTGAAGAAGGAATATTTATTGTCAATATTTCCCCACTCAATCAAATAACATTCAATGTAAAACATTGTATGTAGAAGTGATATACAGTTTAAGAAATACACATATCCAAGATAAATAATATGGGTATTTAGAGGACATTTAATTTCTAGTGATCATATTAAAGTGAATATTTCAATGGAAAGTTAATGACTATAAAAATGAATCACGATATTTAATGTGAATACTTTCCTTGGTAAAAATGATAATAATCCATCCATAGAAATAATAAAGATGGTATCAAGATAGAATATATCAATTGGAGTAAGAATAAAGGTTTATTGTCATTAATGAATAGAAAAACCATAAAAACAACTTTAAAAATATTCTTGAGAAAAATAAAATTTTCATTTTGAAAATCATTTTTAAAACTAAAACATCACAAAAAAATTTGAAAATAATTTTATTTTAATATACTTTTTTAAAATTTTAAATGAATATTTAATGAATTTTATTATTCATGATTAATGAAAATTCTATTCATGTCATACATGTTAGAAAAATTCCTTTCTCTTTTTTGGTAAAATCCTAATGGGAATTATTTTGAAAATATAATGAAGATTCGTTTCAAAAAAAATTAAAGATTATTAATGGGTAAAAATTTAATTAATAAATAATTTGAAAAAAGTATAAAATCATTTTGGGAAACTTTTTTTTAATGGTTTTTGAAGAAAACATATTTCTGAATGAAGAGAAGAATGCAGATAGATTTTCTTAATATAATTATAAATTATTTTTAGTTAAAATAGTTGAAAATGGTACTATTACATTAAAAAGTTCATTAATAACCATATGAGAAGAAATTTAAAGGGTTTATCATCCCATTATCAAATAATTTCATACAATGTAAATTCATGTATAAATAATCCTAATTAAAATGAGACTGTGAAATAAACCCTTATAGAGGTCATAACATTTAAGTGTGGATTAATCAATGATGAAATTATTTATATTAAATTTAAACACAAATTAAGAAATATTAAATAAAAAAATTTATAGTAAAAATTAATTACAGATATAATCTTGTAATATCAAATAAAATAAAGGAGTAATATAACTCAATGAAAAAAAATTGAGTTTTGAAATTTTTTACCACTTGGTAACTTTTAATTCAAATCCCCTTAGATGAAATAATATAAATTAAAATTTAAAATTCCATTAAAAATTAATTTTTCATGATATGACCTATCAAATGAGAATTATATACACCATATAAAATAAATTAGATGTATAGAATTACTATATGCCTCATGGAAATGAAATTGAGTCCAAATCCCATACCTCATGCTTCATTTTGGTTCAACATGACCTAAGCACATTTATAATGGTCACAAACATGTTATTAACTAATAAACGAACCATATTAATATTATTAATTTCATATATGATCCTTTTATAAAATCTTATCATGATTTTGTAAATAATATTTCATTATTTTCATTTTTTTGAGTGTTAATTAATTGGCTTTATCATTCATGTTTTATCATGAATGTTCTGATTCAGGCACATAAGATTTTATTACTTAATCTTACAAATGAAACTAATTTCATTAATTTCATATTAAATTAGTAGATTCTTTATTATAGTCATTATGAAAAGTTTTTCATATAAAATGTGTAACGCCTCGACCCCAGTTGCCCAGAGTCGGTGCATTATTACATAACATTGGCATGATACAAGGAAATCATGTCCTAAAAGACCGATTAGTTTAGTATAATTGGAAACAAGATTCATAAATAATTTCAAATTTAAAACTTGAAAAGAAATACAACACTAATTTATTCCATTAGAAACATCCAAGCCTCCTAGATTATGCCTGCAAGTCACTCATAACTAACTTCATCATATCCTGGGAAAATAAAACATAAGAAAGGGGTGAGCTCAGATGCTCAGTAAGGGTAATCAATACAATGGAAGATAATATAAATATTAGGCATGGTAAATAATTGAAAACACATGACTTTACAAATAATAAACATGAACACTTTTATGGAATGAATATGAGCTCAGTAAATAATTCAATAATAAAACATAGTCATGGGTATTATACTAGTTGAATAACCACATGAACCATCAATATTATATTCATAATGAGGTAATTTATAATACAAGATTTAATTTCTGTGTCAAGGCCTCATGCTAGAACCTAGGGGCTAACTATAACCAGACCCAAACCTGGAGAGCCTCTGTAACCGGACTCCAACTCGGAGAGCCTCTGTAACTGGACTCCAACCTGAAGAGCCTATGTAACCAGACTCCAATCCGGAGAGCCTATGTAACCGGACTCCAGCCCAGAGGGTCTGCTATAACCGGACCCCAACCTGGAGGGATTACTATTACCATTCCCTTACCTGGATATACTAGTCCATTACATTCATCTTAGGAAAGGGTTGAAATATAACATAAACACTCTTACTAAAACTAGTGTACGAAATGTCAATAATTTAACCATAAACCATGAATGGAAAAAAATAACTCCTCCATAGTCAATCATATCACAAAACCTTAAATAAAATATATAATACTTTTGTCATAATAAATCATCTTCCAAAAAGTGTAAAATTTATTAAAGGATGTTGAGATAGATGAAATCAAAACTATTTGAGAGAAATATCTCTTTATATTTTGAAATCACTTAAGAGTCACATAATTATAAAGAAAAAAATTTATTTTGAAAATATTATCATAATCTTGTAAGGGATGCTTCAACAATGTTATAATTGTGGAAAATAACCGCATCCACCGTATATGTTAAAAAACATTCTTACCTTAATTTTGTCGAAAAGGTCATAAAGTAACTTGTTTGGAAAACGAAGAAAAGATTCCTTTCAAAAACATATAAGATAAAATAAGGGTATAAATGACATTAACCCATTTTCTATTAAATAGTAAATATGTTTTGAAATACATTTTTAAGAAACGTAGATGTGGATGATAAAGTGCTCCTAGTGGATACAGACGTATAAAACTACCTCGGATAATAAAAAGATTATGAAATTAACCCCTACTGATTGGGTATCTTACAAAACATACACCCCATGAAAGAAGGATCATACAATGAAGATTTAAATACCCATAATTTAATGTATATTTCACAAATAATACAAGCATGGGTAGTACATGCACCACACAAAAGGAAATAGTGGTAATTATAGCATGGATCTCACGGGAATGAGAAGTGAGATGAAAACCCCTTAGCTTGTTCTTTTCCATGGTCAAGGGTAGGTAAAACTCATTTATAATGGTAAAATAATTGTTATTAAATTATAAAATAACCATATAATTTAATATGATGTCATATATGATCTTCTAATATTTCTTTGATAATGATATTTCAGAAGTATCGTCGTTTCGGGTGTTAACTAATTCGTTTTCCTTTATATGTTTTATACATAATCCATATTTTTTATATATAGGATGTATATCATTCATATCAGGAATTATATTATGTTATTAATAATTATTTTTATAACCAAAAAAAATTATTCTTGAATGGTTACGATGGGGAAATGAATCTCATTGCGTTTGTGGAGACGGTAATTCGTACATACGCATTAGCGACAATATCATTATTTTGATTTAAAAATTTATATAAATAGATGATATATCATATATAAAGAATCATTCACATGTTAAATTTATTATTTACATCAATTATACATCATTATTATACCCATCCAAATAATATTGTATTTGAATAACAACTACACCACGACATCGAGACGCTAAGCTGTACTTACACACGTATGGTGACATGTCATTCATAGGATGGATAGAATAATGAATATGGTTGTACCATATTTAAAATATAATCAAAATATATATAAGATTCTGTATTTATTTTTTTATAATGGTAACAACAAAGGAAGAGGAAGTGGAAGAAGAAATGATCTTGAAAGAGTGTGGTGTAATTATTACCTATTCTTCGGGTTCTTGCTTTTTATTTGATCAAAAGGGATCCTTAGGCTGGCTTTATGACTAAAGTAAGGCCTCTAGAATGAATTGAGGGATGTTGGCAGGAAATTTGGGCCGTGTTTGTATGATCAAAAGGCTTGAGAAGTGTGAAAAAGTGGTAGGAAGTGAGGGATTTTTATAAAGGTGAGGAGGGGCTCTTTAGGAAAGTTTGAAAAAATTATTTTATTATAACCACATATTCGATTTCAAAAGGTCAAATTTTCGTAAATAACAAATTTAAGATGACTCATGGCCGAAAAAAATGATCCAATAAGAATTGGACAGGTTTTGGATATTTTTTAATATTTATATTCTTATTTATTTAAATCATTTATTAATGAGGTAAATATTCTATCATTATTGTGTCATAAATAATTTAATTTATTTGATGTTAAAAAATTATAAAAAAATACCATCATGTACTAAATCTTTTCATATTTCCAAATAATATTTATAGTTGAAAATATAACTTATATAATCCCATGTTACAATTTATTTACAAAAAGATATTTGTTTATGTAATTTTTGTCTTTACTTTAAATTAATTAATATAAAAAGTCATTATTACTCCCATGTGGCTCCATGGGGTACCAAATTCATCCCAAGGATTCCCATGGTAAGATATGTATCATCCAGTAGGATTATGACACATGTTAGGGTAATTTAATATTATTATAATACTATATTTTACCCTTATTTATTATATTAACCCTTTAATAATGGTAAATAAAATATTTACTGAAGTAAATATTTAAAATATCTAAAAATAAAAGTTACCTAATTACATAATTTGTACCTAATTATCCCAAGTTTGGAATCCATTTTCCCAAATTCAAAACACATAATTGGCAGAAATTAATTTTAAATTAATTCCCGCTGTCAAAACAATAAGTGTGTTTTTAAGAAATAATAACTATCAAAATATTGACACTTGTTTATATACAGTTTAAATGTCAAATTACATATAATGACCAAAATTATATTAAATGTTAAAAATATTATCTAATTATACTTTAAAACCACTCCGAATTATAATTTAACACTATAAAATATTTTGATTAAAAAATATGTTTTTAATTAAAATTTAGTATTTTTCACTCTTCATAAAAATATGAAAGTTATCAGAAAAGTGCCAAAAATTTATCAAAACTAAATTTTTATGTCATTATTATAAAGAGGAATTTTATTTTGTCAAATTTAATATATATAAAAATGTCAAATATTATATTTAAAAAGGGTTCGCCATTAAAAGGTGGTTAAATTTTTTTTAAAAAAATACTTCATTTATCTAAAAAATGAATTTGTTCTTATATTGTGTCTAAAAACACATAATATGGATTATAAAATTTTATAGAGTATATAAAATTCAAAATTCAGTTTACACTATTCATAACTGCTTTTTGAACGGCTAGTTTGGTAAGTTGTGGTGCGCTCAAATTCGATGTTGCGTGTTGCGCAAGTTACTGAATTACTATGAAGAGATAATGTACTATGAAATCTTGGGGTGTTACATTCTCCCCACCTTCAATAAATTGAATCCTCACAATTTGAAATTTGAAAATAAAAGGTTAAAAATAAAAAATACCTTTGTGGAAGATCCACATCAGAAATTGGATTAATAAAATTTAGTCTTAATAAGAGGGAAAAGAAATGAAAAGTCACCACCAAATTATGATCTCTATTAGGATATCATTGGTGGAAATTTAAGACATATAATAATAAGAAAAATGTAAATATTTATAGAGAGTGATTGAGGTCATCAATCCCAAAAAATTGTAAATATGAGGGCCTCAAAGCCCTCAATCTATGATGATTTAAAAAATCATCTGTTCAACAAAGTATAAGGTATTAGGATAATATAGTTTTGGTATTAAGATCCCTTAACTAATGTTTAAGTAATACTTTCTTCATATAATAAGAGAAGAAAAATATACGTGACACGTAAAGTTCTATCCTTTAAATAATTTCTACCAAAAACTCATCTTTCCCTCTAAAAGATAATAGAACATAAAAATGCTCTATTTATCCTAATTTTATAGGGTTCTAAAAAATGAATTTATAATTAATTTGTGTGATTATTAAAAAATGATATTATACAAACCATGACATCATGTAGACCAGTGGTAGGTGATGCACCCTTTTTGCCCTTCGGTTGTGGGTTCAAGTCTCGCGGCCTTGCCGGACGCGATAGGTTGTCGCCCGACCTCTAGGTTTTCCTTTTTATAACAATCCAAAAATATTCTTAAAAAATATTTGTCCTTAATAATAGTATCCAATGTCAATCTTAATCCATTACAGCCTTTATACTTATCCACAATAATTCTTTCCAAACTCACATTCCAAAATTTATAAAGAAGGTAAGCACAATGAAGATCCTTTTTACTACGTAATAACATGTGTATACTTTGATAATGTATTCTTTTAAAACATGGTAACACCCTGAATTACCATAAAACCTTATTTATTACATTCATGCTCTCTTATTCCTTATAGAATAGTAGATATAATCCTCATATCCAAATATTTTGGAATACTCCAATAATGATGAAATAAACAAATCATTAATCAATTCTTTTGTAGTCAAGAATATCCAATATAATTTATCCAAATAAACCATCTCTTATTCCAAAATTACTACCTTAGTATCAGAACCATATTAAGGTTTATCTTTCCTCGAACTATGTATTTTCCAAAAAGTCTAACTTGCTATTGAGTCACTTTTCATAGAACCATATAATCCCAAATCCTCAATTAAATAATATTGCAGTACAATTCCTTATTTATTTCCATAATTCATATAATCGGTACATCATTGATACAATACTCAAATGAAATAATTATTTAATAAAAACATAAGAACATTATTCAATCATCTTCATCTGTGGAACTAGCATAACTTGATTATTATTCAATAGCATTCCTTGCGGTATACTCTGATGACTGGGAAATTGATTCACGTAGTGTCCCAACTCCTTGCAGATGAAGCATTGTACATTTGAAACCATTTCCTTACCGTTTCAATCACGTACTTGGTGTACTTTTTTTGCACACTTATAAAAAACTCCCATTCCCTTCAAGCATTTACAAAGGTGATTCTTTCCACAGTTATCACATATGGGAAAATCCTTCTTTCCCATCTTCCCTTTATCCATATTTCTCTCTTCTATCCTTTACTTCTCTTGCTTCCCTTCAATGCCATAGGACTCGAATAATTATTTACTTATATTATTAACACATGATATTATTTATTCATATGATGAGAATACGTGGGAGACTATTTACCTTTTAAATGTTAGCTTAATACCATGAAAGATATGATCCTTCTTACTCTTTAGATCATACGTATTGTTGGAGTTCTTATTCCTTCTACTGGAATCCATTTCGGAACAATGGCATACATTTGGCCAGTTTATGAATCACAATTTATAATTCCAAACTTGTAAAATACCTAACATAAATTGAACAGTTTATGGATATAATCCAGAATAATAAAAAAATCATTTTCATTGAAGAAGTATTTACTCCTAAATCCTTCATAATGGATTGTAATTAATATGAGAATTATCCTAAGAATATCCCCTAAGAGTGTTGTAACCAAAATTCCAGCAAGGCCCATTGTCGTGCACCAATTCCCGTTCGAGTCTAGCTCAAAATGGTGTTTTCAGGTTTTACCCCTAGGTAAATTTGTTCAAGAGCCACCTCTACCTGCTCGTATCCAAATAGGTATGTATTACTTGTAAAACCTACAAAATCAGTACAATACCAAAACACTAGTAAGATCTTCTATACTAATCCTAAAATTCTATCTTAGGGTAATGTGCTCTAATCAGAGTTTATATAAATCTAGTTTCCAGGGTTTGTACTAAACTTCTTTGATACCAACTGTAACACCCCAACCCCAGTTGCCCAGAGTCGGTGCATTATTACATAACATTGGCATGACACAAGGAAATCATGTCCTAAAAGACCAATCAGTTTAGTATTATTGGAAACAAGATTCATACATAATTTCAAATTTAAAACTTGAAAAGAAATGCAACACTAATTTATTTCATTAGAAAAATCCGAGCCTCCTTGATTATGCCTGCAAGTCACCCAAAACTAACTTCTTCATATCTTGGGAAAATGAAACATAAGAAAGGGGTGACCTCAAACGCTCAGTAAGGGAAAGCAATATAACAGAAGATTACATCAATATTAGGCATGATTAATAATTGAAAACACATGCCTTTAAAAATAATAAACATGAACATTTTATGGTAGGAATATGAGTTGAGTAAATAATTTCATAATAAAATGTTGTCATGGGTATTCTACAGGTTGAATAACCACATGAACCATAAATATTATTTCCATAATGAGTGAATTTATAACACCAGACATGAATTTCTGTTTCAAGGCCTCGTGCTAAGACCTAGGGGCTAACTGTAACCGGAACCATACCCGGAGAGCCTCTGTCACTGGACTCCAACCCGGAGAGCCTCTATAACCGGACTCCAACTCGGAGAGCCTCTGTAACCGGACTCTAACTCGGAGGGTCATCTATAACCGGACCCCAACCCAGAGGGATTACTTTTACCAGTCACCAACCTAGAACATACTAGTCCAATACATTCATCTTAAGAAAAGGTTGAAATATAACATAAACATTCGTATTAAAACTAGCATATGAAATGTTAATAATTTAACCATAAACCATGAATAGAATAAAAATAACTCATCCAGAGTCAAACATATCACAAAACCTTAAATAAAATATAGAAGATTTGTGTCATAATAAATGAACTTCAAACAATTCTAAGATTTATTAAAGGATGTTGACATAGATGAAATCAAAACTATTTGAGAGAAATAACTCATTATATTTGGAAATAATTTAGGAGTCACATAATTATAAAGAAAACATATATTTTAAAAATATTCTTATAATATTGTAAGGGAAGCTTCAACGATGTTATAACAGAGGAAAATATCCGCATCTTCCGTATAAGTTAAAAAAACATTCTTACCATAATTTTGTCGAAATGGTCCTAAAGTACCTTGTTTGGAAAATGACGGAAAGATTCCTTTCAAAAAACATATAAGATCAAATAAGGGTATAAATTAATTTAACCCATTTTCTATTAAATAGTAAAAATGTTTTGAAATACATTTTTAAGAAACATAGATGTGGACGATACAGAAGTCTGAGTAGATACTCATGTATAAAACAACCTCAGATAATAAAGAGATTGTGAAATTAACCCTTACCGATTGGGTATATTCCGAAACATACAGCCCATGAAAGAAGTATCATACAATGAAAATGTAAATACCCATAAGTTAAAATATATTACACAAAGAATACAATCATGGGAAGTACATACACCACACAAAAGGAAATATTGGTAATTATAGCATGGATCTCACGGGAATGTAAAGTGAGATGAAAACCCCTTACCTTATTCTTTAACTTGGTCAAGGGATGGTTAAACTATTGTATAGTAGTGAAATCATTATTATTAAATTATAAAAGAACCACATACATTAATATGTTATCATATATGATCTTCTAATATTTCTTTGGTAATGATATTTCAGAAGTATCGTCATTTCAGGTGTTGACTGATTTGTTTTCCTTTAAAAGTTTTGATACATAAGACGTATTTTTTTATGGATAGGATGTATTTGATTCATATACAGAATTATATTATGTTCTTAATAATTATTTTTAATAAAAAAATGAAAATTATACTTGAATGCTTATGATGGGGAAATGAATCTCATCGCGTTCGTGGAGACGGTAATCTGTATGTACGCATGATCGACAATATCATTATTTTTATTTTAAAATGTATGTAAATAGATGTTATATAATATATAAAGAATCATTAACGTGTTAAATTTATTATTCAAATCAATTATACATCATTATTATACCCATCCAAATAATAGTGTATTTGAATAACCACTACACCACGACGTGGAGAAGGTAAGACGTATGTACCCACGTATGGTGACATGTCATTCATAGGATGGAGAGAATAATGAATATGGTTGTACCATATTTATAATAAAATAAAAGTATATAGAAGATACTGGAGTTATTATTTTATAATGGAAACAATAAGGAAAGAGGAAGTGGAAGAATACAAAAACTTGAAAGAGTGTGGTGAAATTATTACCTCTTCTTTGGGTTCTTACTTTTGATTTGATAAAAAGAGCTCCATAGGTTGGCTTTCTGACTAAAGTAAGGCCTCTAGAATGAATTAAGAGATGTTGGGAGGATATTTGGGTAGGTTTTTTATGATCCAAAGGCTTGAGATGTGTGAAAAAAGGGTAGGAAGTGAGGGATTTTTATAAGGGATAGGAGGGTATCTCTTGGAAAGTTTGAAAATATTATTTTATTATAACCACATATTCAGTTTCAAAAGGTCAAATATTCGTTAATAACCAAGTTACGATGACTCATGGTCGAAATAAAATAATCCAATTAGAATTGTATAGGTTTTGGATATTGTTTTTATATTTATAATCTTATTCATCTAAATCATTTACTAATGAGGTAAATATTGCATCATTATTGTGTCATAAATAATATAATTTATTTGATTTCCAAAAACTATAAAAAATACCATGATGTATGAAATATTTTTATATTTCAAAAGAATATTTATAGTCTAAAAGATAACTTATATAGCCCCATGTAAAAATTTATATACTAAAAAATATTTTTGTATGTCATTTTTGTCTTCACTTTAAATTAATTAATATAAAATGCCATTATTACTCCCATGTGGCTCCATGGGGTCCCAAATTTATCCCGAGGATGACCATGGTCGTCTATGTATCATCCAATAGGATTAGGACACACGTTAGGGTAAATTAATATTATTATAATATTATATTTTACACTTATTTATTATATTTACCTTTTAATCATGGTAAATAATGTATTTACTAAAGTAAATATTTAAAATGTATAAGAATAAAAGTTACCTATTTACACAATTTGGACCTACTGATACCAAATATTTAATACATTTTTTCAAATTCAAAACATAGAAGTGGAAAAAAAATATTTTAAAATTAATTCCCGCTGTCAAAACAGAAAGCATGTTTTTAAAAAAATAATAACTATCAAAACATTGACACTTGTTTATGTACAGTTTAAATGTGAAATTACATATAATGACCAAAATTAGATTAAATGGTAAAAATATAATCTAATTATACTTTAAAACTAATCAAAATCATAATTTAACATAATAAATTATTATGATTAAAAAATTTGTTTTTAATTAAAATTTAGTATTTTTCACTATTAATAAAAAATGAAAGTTCTCAGAAAAGTGCCAAAAATTTATCAAAACTAAATTTTTATATCCTGATTCTAAATAAGAAGTTTATTTTTTCAAATTGAATATATGAAAGTGTCAAATATTGGATTTAAAAATGGTTCGCCATTAAAAGGCGGTAACATTTCTTTTTTTGAAAAATACTTATTTTGTCTGAAAAAAATGAATTTGATCTTATATTATATCTATGAAACAAAAAATATGGATTATAGTATTTTATAGAGTATATAAAATTCAAAATTATGTTTACACTATTCATAACCGCTTTTTGAACGGCTAGTTTGGTAAGTTGTGGTGCGCTCAAACTCAATGTTGCGTGTTGTGAAAGTTATTAAATAGATTTAAAGAGATAATGTACTATGAAATCTTGGGGTGTTAAAAAATGTGTCATAATGAATTGTGGAGATGGTGGTTCGTGCATATGCATGAGCAATGATATCATTCCCTTAATGACTGAAAGGGTAAAAATGTAGGTGATATATTAACATTATATAATCAATATCATATCATATATATCACATAAATTCTGTAATTGTGTCCACATTACATTGCATTTGAATTTTATGTAAAAAATGAATCACATCGCTTCATGGGGCCGTAATCATCCTTACACATGAGCGATGTTATCATATTTAGAACAGAATGGAAAATAAAATAAATTATATGTGATATTAAAATTTAATAAGTATATTAATTTCATAAATATCATAGATATGTTTCAAATTAATTATTATATCCATCTTTTAAATCCAATGATGATAAACTAAATACAATGGTTCTTAATGCTCTAGTCCACCATACAAATGATCGATGGTTTTATTTATCATTTAATGGGAGTGGAGATGGATAAATATTCTTAAATAAAAAATAATAATTTATTACTATTTTTATATTATATTTTCTTTTACGACACAATTGAAGGTGAAAAAAGAATAAATAAAATGAAAGAGCCTTGTTAAAATAATTACCTTCTTCAAGAGAAACCTCCTTTATATCTCCTCTTATGGACCCAAGGGATAGCCTTTTAGGGGGGGAAATAGTTATACAATGTAAATAAGGATGGTTGGGAGATATGATTTCATCATTTTTTCTATTAATTTTTATTTGTATGTGTGAATAAGGTAGGGGAGGGTGTTCCCTTTTATATGTGGGGAAATGGGACCTCCTTGGAAATTAATTCAAAATTTCGCAAAGGAGTCCAAAATGATAAAGTAATTCTGATGAAAAAATCTATAAAATTATCCAATATTAGATACTAGGAATAATATGGTGGAAATATGGATATGCAATAAGATTTTAAAATTTTGGTAGGTAATTTTCAACCCTTATCATCTTAGTTTAACCCCAGGGTAAACCCATTTTAACCTCAATGGCGGTAAATAATTGATTATTCTATTCACTATTAGTTTTGGTCAGAAATTAAGATGAAATTATTAGATAGTATAAATTATTATTATTCTAAATATTTAATCAATTTTTCAAAATTCCATTCACAAAAGTGATAAAATTTAATTTAAAAGTAATCCTATAGATGCAATGAGAAAGTGGGTTTTAAAATGGGAAAATGTTCAGAAGTTTACAATGATTTAATATTAAAACTAAATTTACAAATGATAATAATTTCCATTATTGGATTAATTTATATATAATTTAACTAATATTACTTTAAAACTAATTGAAAATATAATTTTTGTTTATAAATAATTTAAATGAAAAGTCAGTTTTCTGTTAAAATTAATTTTTTTCACTATACATCGAAAAATGAAATATTGTAGAAAATAAATAAAATTGACATAAGGTAATTTTGATATTATTAAATAAAAAATGTTTTTTTTTCAACTAAATTTTATAAAATTGGAAAAATATTAATTTTAAATTATGTGTTCAATGAAAAAATAAATAGTCTTTTATAAAATATATAGTTTCGGAGAACCCATTTCTTTTTCTTTTAAATTATTATTATTTTATTTATAATAAATATATAACCATTGTTTGCATATTTTATTCTTAATTTTAAATACCTTCTAATTTAATGGTTAGGTAATAATGGGATATTGTATTATTGTTTTTCTCAAGGTTGGCTGTTCTGGAAGCTATCAAAGAGATGAAATTTAAGGAAATATATTTCATGGGTTGTTTAAGATTGGTGTTATGTGTCACAGATAATATAAAATAAAAGTTTATTATTTTATCATTTTGGGTTATTAATAACATCACAAGAACCAGGTGAATCATTCATTCTGGCATCACTTTATCTCGGTGATCTTGTACCTCAACTGACCACATCCTAAAGATCATATCATTCTCAATATCCAACGCCCCCTGTCAATGTCATAGAAATTATAATAAAGATTTTAATGAAACTGTGACATATGGAAGATTTTATGTATATTTTAAAATTGGTTTTGAAGTTATAACTAATAATTTTTCTCACAAACAAGCACTCACTCCTCAAAATATCTGGAAAATTAGGGATAGATCTTACTCCCATGATCAAAACTCAACTACCCCTGAAAAAGGGAAACTAAAAAAAACATGGTCTCTAAAATTAAACTCTATATGTCAATGCCTATGAAAATTATAATCCTTATTCTGTTATATATCTTCCCTCATCCACTCCCAAAAAATCTAGATATTCAATTTCATATTTTTCACCATAGCTGGACTATGGACTTCGGACTCACTAACCTCGACCAAGCATAATGGATATTGAAATAGTTATTTGTGAAATGCCTCCATTTGAGTCATACTGATGGATGATAGAAATATATTCATGTAAGGAAACACTGAATGTGTGTGTTTTTTATTCATTACCTTCCCAAATCTAGAACAAAATATCATAACATATCCTTTATTGTTTGTATGGTCCACTTCATTTTCGTATCTTTCTGGGAATGAAAACTTGTGTTAATGAATATTCATGAGCCAAAAATATGTGGAAATTATATCTAGACTTGTGATTTGAATCAAGGATATCAATCAAATATTATGGTACATGTTACCTCATAGATCCTCACTATTCCATCCATATACATTCTCACCAAAACATCTATGGTACTCGACTCTTGAATCTCCAAAAAATGGATTGACTTTATCTGCCAATCCAAAATCACCCAAATATAATCACATCTTAAAAGGTCCTAGGGTAACCCAATCACCATGTCCATTGATATTTTCTCCCATTTCCACTCTAGGATATATTTGGGCAACAAAAACCCTCTAAAGACATGGTTCTTTGTTTTTACCTATTGGCTGATTAAAACAATGTTTCGTGAACTCTTTCACTGACCACTATATCCCATGCAACCAAATCTACCTCTTCAAACCACAGTGCATATTGGAAATGCTGAGATTCACCTCTGGTGGTGAGATATGAAACCCTTCAATAACTCTGTCATTTATTTCCAAATAAATTTAAACCTTACCCTCAAATAGAATCTGATGATGGAAATCCTTTGACCACCCCTCCAGAGCATCACTATGACTAACATGGTCTCATTTCGCCTCCAACAATGAGTATCAAAACCAAGTCTCATCCACTTTTTACACTAATTAAGAATAAAATATCATCTGGAATAATCCCACTCATTCATTGATCTTGTATTCTCTAAGACACAGTGTTGTTAACTCATCCATCATTCAAAAAGAATCCTCAGACTCTTGAATAGCATCTCGTCATGAATTTATGATCAACACTTCATCCAGAACATTCCCCATTGTTAGGGTATATGAGATCTCAAAATTATTGTCCTATAGAAACTCCATCCCCCTCTGTAGATGTATATTTCTATCCTTCTGAGTTAAAATAGCCCTAAATCTTTTTTGTTCTGTGAAAACCACATGGAACTCACCAATGAGGTAATGTCGCCACAACTTCATGTAAAACACTCTAGCTAGTAATCATGGATCATGAGTTTCATATTTATTCTTATGGGTATGTAAATAACTATACCCAAAATAGATCACTTCCCTCTGATTCATCATGATGCATCCAAAACCCAGATGGGAAGTTCCAAAAAAGACCTCGAACATCACTCCTTTATTGAGAAGCGAGTCCACTGGGTAATTGATTAACATCTCTTTAAGGAGAAAAAAAGGTTTCCTAACACTAGTAAGTCCAATAAAATGATTATTCGTTTCTGTTAAGAGATATAAAAAGTTCAAAAATCCAATATAAGTCAGATACAAATGCTTGATAATATTCTAAAAGTACAAGGATGTTGCAAACCTATACTACATTCTCATGTGCATCCTAAGAAATCATTGCTTTGATATTTGACGGATCCATGGTCACACCCTTACGAGACATCATATTTCCAACAATTTACACCTATTATATCCAAAAATTTCAACTTTATATCTTCCCATGAAGCTTTTGGTGTCAAATAACTTACCGTACAACTCTAGGGTTATCAGTATTATCCTACTCTAAATTCTAGTATATTAGGATTTCCTCAATGAAAATGATTATGATTTGGTCCAAGAACTCATAGAACAAGGATTTCATTGTCCTCATGAACATTTCAGTGATTCTGTACACTAAAAAACATGACCATGAACTCAAAATACCCATACGTACATTGGAAGGAATTATTTGGGATAGCTCCCGCCTTTACCATCATCTAATGATATCCTGCCTATAGTTTTATCTTAAAAAATAAACAATATCCCTTAAGATAGTTCAATATAATATTTATCCTTATAAGAGGGTAATGATTCATGGTTATTACTTGGTTTATCCTTCAATAGTCCACACACTACCTTAGACCATCATATACCTTCATGGTGAACAACATTGGATCACCCTAGGGAGATACATTAAACCAATTGAATCCCTTATACAATAGATCATCAATGTGTATCCACAACTCCCATAACTATATGGGTTTCATATAATAATATCCATACAAATTAGAGATTCACCCAATTATAACTCTATCTAAAACTCAATATGGTATCAGGTAGGTAGAGAAACAACCACATCAGGGAAGATTTTGGGAAACTCATCAATAAATCTAGGTGTATCCATTACCTAAGACTTGACTGACAGCTCTACTAAATAATATATATGGGGCTCCACACACATGATACTCTAATAATAACTCTATTAGCCAATTAATGCCACTCAATGGCCCCCACATCCCAAAAAGATGACTCTTATCTAGATGCATTCAGTAATCATGTTCATGGAATACGACCAATCTGTACAAAGGATGAAATCGTATGATTTTATTTGAAATAAGATGAAAATCCTCATTGAATAATGCTTCCCCATCATTATTATACACCCCTAACATAGATCAAACATCATAGTTTAACCTTTAACTATCTTGGAAAATAACCGTGGAAATGGAAGTCTCTCCACCAACAGTGCTACTCAATAAAATAAAATAGTTACAATGATGTAGTGTGGAGCATCATAATAAAATAAGTTGTAAACTAAGTTAGATGATAAACTGAGCATACTTCATATAACCTCTGGCTGATTTGGTGTTCATACCACCATCACATACATCTATCTACAGCGAACTTTTATCCTTATTATTGATCGCCTCCATTACTATGCTTTGTTATGAGTCCTTAGGGGAGAGGGCCATCATGAGTCTGACCTATACCACCCCATCCACTCTTGGATTAACATAAACCTATTGACCTAGCTATTGATAAAACGATTGTGGTACCTACAAAAGATATGGCCTTCAGGGATAATGTTTCTACTACAACTGAAAAAGAACATGATATTTCATTCCATGTTGGCCTCCTGAAGCAGTCAGGCACTGAGACTAATGGTGACCCTGACCCACATAGGTATAACACATCATCGGGGAGATATCAATAAATTATTTGGAAATAATAGGCCTATAATAAAGTGAAAATACTTATGGGGTTGGCTTATTATCAATCAAAACCTCTTATATGAAAATGCTCATGATCCCCCATTTGAAGCTCTGTTTCGTGAGAAATGTTGTTGGCCTCCTTCTTGAAGAAATATTCTTCATTAATGCAGATTTTTGATCAATTATACCTTGTTATGAACTACTATATAAATACGAAGTATAAATAGAGTCACTAGATATCTGATCACTAGGATCAATGCCTCATTGAGATACTATTTTCTAGAAATAGCATCTGGAAAAAGTATAGGGGTGAATTGTAGAATGTCCTTGAACCTGATCTTGAGATCCTACATGCTCAAGCTCCATTACTGGTTGGAGATAAGAACCAAAATATTTGTTTTCTTAAATGTCTATGATAATAGATTTAAATTAAACTTCTTATAAAAATCAACTAAAGAGACAGTCACATCTTCCCAGTCTCCCATACAAATCATCCACCATTGACACATTTCACCTTGCATCCAAATAATTTCTAATAGAACATAGTGCTTAGCTCAGACTCGAATCAAACTAAAGGAAATAATAGGATCCTCAATCCATTTCTCTGTCTCTGTATAGTAAATGATCCCTTCACACTTTTCTAGACTTTGAAATAGGAAATCGCAAAAATATCTTCCTCCATAACTCATCATCCTCAATCAGAATGATCCTTCAATGATCCACTAGATCTTCTTACTAAACCTAACATATCTGAATTGCATGTGTGATTCAACAATGATCCCTTATTTAATATAATACACAAGATAATCACCCATACCAATAGCATTGAATTTATAATGATTCATTAATATGAGTTTATTCTATTTGCTCGGTATCACCTTATTCAATAAATTTCATAAACAAACATGATATGTTCACCTCTATTAGGGATTTACTATAACATCCTCAATTTTTCTCAATGTATGAGAATTTTAATGTTAATTATCTAAATATTTGTTTTTTATTATCTAATATGGGTGTTAAATATATTTTTATGTATAAATGTTCCAGGAATATGTAGTTTAAGTGTTGAGAAGTGGCGTGATGGTTGATGGCTATAAAATACCACCAAAAAATCGATGGACTCCACCAACCCTTTGGTACATTTTTTGGAATTATTTAATATATTATAAACCCCACTATCTTGTTTTTGGGGTGCCACAAGATAATCTGTGGTGCTAGAGGAACCTAGGTGGTTGTATCATGCACACCAGTCTATGGTTGCTAGACATCAGCCAGTATGTGTGACCAATTTGGGGGTGCATTAAAATCAGAGGTCTAGATTTTAATTTCAAGTATTTTTTACGCTCTTTAATACCCAATTGTGATCACAAAGGCCCTATTTTGAATTTGAGACCACTCCCATTATATCTAAACTCTCCCTTTATTCTCCACTTTCCTCTCTAAGGGTTGACTAATCTAGTGGTGTTAGAATATTTATTTATTCTTAGATATTATCCTTATTTTTATTTTTCCTTGAGAGTTGTACATATTTCTTTGTTGGATCCATATTCTCCATGAAGATACAAATGGGTTTCCTTCCTCTCTTTATAGAATAGTGGTGTATTTAGCTAGTTTAAATTTTTAATTGATAAAAAAAATATCTACCAATGAATACAAATGTTATATGGGTAAGTGTTCATGGATAATCTTTCATACCTCTTCTTGATGGAATATTTATTATAGAACCATGATATATTGATGAATCATTGATATATTAGTGGAGGTGTTAGTGCTTCAATTAAAACCCCATTAATGGAGATAGAATTCTCAAGAATAGTGGTTGTTTGTGTGTAATTCATTATAGAATGATCATTTTGAGATTGTATTCTTTTTGAAACTTATCTTTGACCTCTTCTGTGATGATGTTTTGAAAGTGGATAGATGATGATTAACCAGAACTGAGCTTCTCTTAAATAATTGATATAGAATTAATAATCAGTTATTGACTTGAAAATAGTTCCAATGAATTATATGCCTCTCCTTTGATATACCTTGATTTTTTTTGTTGGTGAACCCCTAAATGTATGTGATTCTAGAACCAAAATTTTTTACTTGTAATCCACTTGAATCTCTATTATTACCCACTTTCTTGAAAAACTATAATATGAGTTTGAAATCCTGGAATTGTGATATTTTTCTCAATGGGTGTGTGATGTGGTTCGATATTTGATCGTTTGAAAATCCTTGGATTACTTCATCAACAACCTTGAGGTAGTAAGTTCCTTACAATTCTGGTCTCATATATACACTTATAACCTTAGTATAATATTTCTTTTGGATAACTTATTTACAATTCATGAATGTTATTAAATGTTGGTGTGTGTATAGAAAGTGAGACATTTTTATGATACCCGTTTCCATTAGTATTCTTTTATATTGTTTATTCATGTTTGATATTGATCATAGGTTTTTTATGTTGTTATTATTTCTCATGTTTTTATATTATTCTTTTCTTCGTAGGCTCTACCCTATTATGTGTATTACCATGCCTTTAAAGGTATTATTATTAGTGCTCAGAATATGTTGGACTTAATGACATGTGTATCCTTTATTGGGGGTGTTTATGACATTTAATAAGGTCAATGATAGAATTGGGAATTGGTAGGTATACAATGATGCCTCGAGAATACTACGTGACTCAATCAATGCCTAGTGGATTCCAAGTAGCATGTTTATTCAAGGCCTAGTGGATGTTGAGTAGTATGCTCACTTGATTCCTAGTGGATGTTGAGAACATGACTCAATTGATTCCTAGTAGATGTTGAGTAACTTATTCACATGATGTTGTGAAGTATGTTTAATTAAATTTTTGCTAGTTCTTCCTTACTTCCAATATCTTCATATTTCTTTCGACATGTAGATGAAGAAGGCACACTTGGGGATTGTAGTGGGTTATTTATCACATAAGTTCTCAATATATATTTATTTATTATTACTTTCCCATTATCATTATCATAGATGATATTGTATATAGATGTGAATTTTTTTAAGGATGCATTGGTTCTATCCTTTGGGGTTTTATTACTCACACCCTATACAAGAATATTGACCTGTGTGAAATAATTTATTTATAGGGAGCCATGAAAGGGTAATAGGGTCACAGAAGATGGTTGATATATGGAGTAGGGATCTGGGAGAAGTATGTGTATGTACAATGAAGGATACTTCGGTTTGTTTATTTACTTGATTGAAATATTATTCTGGTTTTTCTTTCCACTTTGGGAGCCCATTTATTTATTTTTATGACATATGTACTATGCATTACTACAATTAATATTTAATCCTATACATTATATTATGATTGGTATATTATTTTTTTATTTTTTTTTTTATTTTTTCAAGTAAATGATGTTGAGGGTATAGTCTCTCCATTTAAAGTGTTCAGACCATCACTGCTAGATGGTAGTCTCTCGAATATGGGGAGGTACACATGAGGACTTGTGAATATTCAGCTCAAAATTTAACGATCATGTTGGTGAGATAAAAATGGTATCCAAGCATAGTTTTCTTCATTTCATTTTGACTATAATGGGACATGGTAGAAAGGTGATAGGTTGTGTTGGGATTGGGTAGGAAAGTTTCCATATTCTTGGTCGGTTCATATGTATCAAACAACTAGGTATCCATTGCTAATATTTCTATTACTATTTTATGGGATTTGGGTGTATTCATGCATAATTACTTGGAATATAAGATCATATTTCGTAAATATACTTGTTCAGTGTTGCATGCTATTTATTTAATTTAATTCCTTGATCGTGTTATCTATTCAGGATAGACTTGTATTATTTGACTGAGTGTGGTATCCATTTTCCATGATATTTTGATATATCTGTTGGAATTAATGATTTAAACATATGAATGTTTTTATGTTTGGTGTATATATATATATATATATATATATATATAATTGTGACTAATGTGTATGGATGAAGGACTTATTTATTGATAGAAGGGATATACATTGGGTAATTTAAAAACTCCTAGGAGAACCATTGTGTGATACCATAGACTAATTAGGATCCTTTATTAGAGCATTGATTTTTTTCTATTGTTTGTTTTTTATTTAAAATAATTCAACATCAAAGGATACTAAGGGGACTATGATTTTATGTGGAATAGGATTCTCTTACAATAAAGGACTCCCCCATTTCACCAACTCTATTACTAGAGGGTTCAGTAGAGCACACTCTCGTATATTCTTTGGTGGTGAAGTTAGTAAGCCCACCTTATTTGCGATTCCTTCCACGTGTACCTACCTAGGGAATACAGGAATCAAGGACCCTGATCAATTAGTATAGAGACTTTAAAATCTATTATCCACTAGGCTTTCAGGGAACTAGAGGGAGGAAATATGTAAAGGACTTGATAGAAATAATAGAGGGTGTCTTTGACCTTGTTGAGATTCCTAATAAAAGGAATGTGAAGATTGAATCTTTGATGTTGTACGGACACTCCATGAAGTGTTGGGGTGTGATAAGATAGGTTGGGAGATGAGAGTCACTCACCAAGAATTCCTTTTAGGACCTATTATTTGTGGAATTGTTTCCCAATATAATGAAGTAAGATCGAGCACAAGAGTTAATGGAAGTAAATCAGTGGTTCATGATGATATTTGTATACTCAACTCATTTCAAAACATTACACTAATTTGATCCTCTATTGGATTTAAATTATGCACCAAATGATATGAAGTTCTAGATTATTCTTCACCCTAATATTAGGTATAAGGTTAAGACCTTCAACCAAGAAATATACCCAGAGGTTCTATTAAAGTCATTGACTATAGAGAAGAGGATAGAGGAAGATCAATGAGTTTTTATTATTCCTCTATTTGGTTATTAGGTAGGTGGAACTCTTATGGATAAATTATGTGCCTCTTTTAGTAATAGGAAGAGGAATACTAGGGTTGTGCATCAGGGTAGTGGTATTTTAGTAGAGTAGAGTTTGATCTCTTCATTTCCCTCATTAGGAGTACCACAGTACTTCAACTATTTAAAGTTCAATCACTAATACATGGTCTACAAAGAACCCTAGAGCTATTTTCATCAATGCCGAAATATAAGGAATCTCCTATTGTTTTTAACTAAAGATATTTGATCAGGTTTGTACAAAGGATCATGGAAAATGTGGTTAGGTAACTAAGGTTTTGGCTGGGGTCCTCAGTAGAAAAATATTACAATGATGACTCAGGTGGGTCATGGATCTTAGTGACAAGGCCATGGAGCTGAGGCATACTAACTTTATATAGTGGATAAGACTCCAATAATTGGTGATGAGATACCCTCTACTTTTTGAGGTATGTTCTTGATCACTTCTATATTTTCTACCACATTGTTTGATATTGATGATTCATATTTCTTTATCTATGCACCATTTATTTCTATGCATGACTTACTAATAAAGTTATCTACTAATTTAATTTCCCTAGATACCCTTTTGTGCACAAAAGTGGAACATCTTCAGTTATTACTAGAGTGTCTTATAGTTATTTTTTGTTATGGAAAACTCTAGGATTTTATGATTCTATAGGTGATGAGATTCGATTCGATTCTTGGAATATAATTGTTGAACTTATTCCAATATCACATTGATTTTTATTAGAGATAGTTATCATTAAAATAACTAAATGGAGTGAAATATGTGATATTTGGAGAGTGAGAACTAGGAGATGGTAGAGTTGGTCCAAACATGATCCATCTTGGGACGATCATATTTTATATTAAGGATTTTCTCTTTTAGTAGGATTAGTGGACCCCCCCCCCCATATTTCCTCCAAATTGTAGATACCTATCCGTATTTTCTCAATATGAATCCATAGGTCATACCATTATAGATTATTTTACTTTTAGGTAAATCTTATGCCAGGTGAAGATACCATTTTGATATCCCCTTATCAAATTGTACAGGACATGTTAAATGAGCTTAGGGTACAGCTCGTGGACTTGGAACATAAGGTACTTATCAGTTTGAGTATTCCATTATGGTGTGAAACTATTCTTTTCACCATGTTAGTGGATTGAAGTATTGAACTCTTCCTAGATCATTGAAAGATATGCTAGGTGATGGTTAAGAATAGATATCCTTTAACTAGGATCGAATATCTCTTTGATCAGTTACTAGGAGTTCAGTGGTTCTATAAGATTTATCTTAAATCAAGATATCAGTAGCTATTTATTAGAGAAGATTATATCCCAAAGATGGTATTTTAGAGTAGGTATGGGATATACAAGTAATATGTGATTTTATTTGGATTGAAAAATGAAATGACAAAGTTCATGGACCAATGAACAATATCTTCCTACCATATCAAGACTTCTTCATTATGGTTTTAATTATGGAAATCATTATCTTCTCACTAACCAAAAGTATCTTGTTAGGCATCTTCAGATATTAATGAGCACACATCGATCATATCATCTTTACGCCAAGCTATAAAAGTGTATCTTTTGAATTCAGAATGTGAAATTATTGATGAATGTGGTGTATGAGATATGTATTTTTGTGTATATTGAGAAAAATGAGGTATTTATTTCCAATACATGCATCCAAAAATGTGTTCAAGATCAGGAGAATTCCGAGTTCAGTATGAAACTACTAATTTGGTATATGTACTTCTCTTGTTTATCAGCACTGATGACTATACTGATGAAGAATAGAGTGAAGTTACAATAGTTAGACTAGTATAAGAAGGAATTTGTTATCTAAATAGGATTTTGATTAAAACATTAGTATTGATACTTTCTGATCTAGGGATTGGTTATGCTATTTGCTTCAATGCATAAGGAGTTGGTTTGGGTGAAGTACTAATGAATAGGGATCGATTTTTTTGCTTATGGTTAATTTCATATATGACCCTATGAGTGGAACTATCTCACTTGTGACATGGATCTAGTAGTCTTCGTCCATGCATTGAAGTATTATCAACACAATCTCTATAATGAATTTATTTTCTATACAGATCACAAGGGGGTTTATTATATCTACACACAATAGGACCTAAACATGAGGTAGAGAAGCTAGTTAGATTATTTAAAGATTTTCATCGTTGAGATAACATATGCACAAGGTAAATTTTATTTCCTAAAATACACTCTTATATGTAAGAAACTTGTATATTAGGAGTTGGGTGAACAACTTTCGAAAGAATAGTGGATGTAGATGAGATTGTTGTCTGATTGGATGATGAATGAGTATGAGGACTAGGGATCGATGATTTATTCCCCATTGGTGGTTAGATAATGATAGAAAGGATACTAGCCTTGAGTGTGCTATGATAGAAGAACAAATAGAAGGTGGTGATCTGATCCACAGGTTGTTGTAAGATGTTGATGAAGTGATCCTAATATATCAGAGACTAATAG
This sequence comes from Viscum album, assembly GCA_963277665.1. Taxonomy (NCBI): domain Eukaryota; kingdom Viridiplantae; phylum Streptophyta; class Magnoliopsida; order Santalales; family Viscaceae; genus Viscum; species Viscum album. The sequence continues at coordinate 1,811,619,320 of OY728132.1, forward strand.
TCCCTTCTTTTATTAGGGAATAACTTATTAGATAATTCAATACATCTATGTGTGTTGTACATCATGGATTAAAAAAATGTACCATGGATTCAAGCGGTAGTTATAGTGGCTAGGGATGAAGAGGGGAATTACTGGATTCATTTCATGATGCATTACCTACCAAAGGAAAAAAGGTTGAGCACCATCACTTCGGTGAAACACCCCATCCACTTCATGTGACAATGTAAAAGTGGTATGACATCGTGATGGACATTATGACTTAATTACCGAAGACCCGGAGGAGTTTTAATTCTATTTGGGTGATTTTTTATTGGAAAATTAATGTTTCTCACTTCATACCAATCGGCTATTCTCGCTCAGTAGATGAGTTGAGAAAGCTTTATGTTTGTGAGATAATACACTTTCATGAAGTTATCTTAATTTTTGTATCTAAAAGGGATGCATGTTTTTTGCCACAATTTTGGAGGAGATTATATAAGTCCATAGGGACTCAACTAAGATAGAGAATCGCATACCATCCCCCTCTAAGAAGATAGTTTGAGAGGACGATACCTATTTTGGAGGATATACAATGAGATTATATCCAAGACTTCAATAGATCTTGTAATGATAAATAATCCTTGGTTGAGTTCACATACAAAAAAAGTAAGTATGATTTTATTTAATAGGAACCTTATACGGTTCATTATGGTAGGCCATTCCATTCACTTCATTATTGGAATGAGGTTGGTGAAGAAGAAATTGTATACTCTAGTATGGTATGTGAGACCATAGACATAGTGAATCTATTCCATAAGAGTTCAATCATAGCTTAGAGTAGGCATAATTCTTATTCCAACTGTAGGAGGATACCATTGGTGTTCTCTGTGGGAAATAATGTTTTTCTAAGTGTAAATCCACAATTAGGCCATATACATTTGAGGAATAAATGGAATCTAGAATCGTGTTATTTTAAATCGTTAGTGATTAGCAGACAGATTCCAACAATGGAATATAGTATGGATATTCCTTCATGCCACTGAGGTATGCAATATGTATTTCATGTGTCTCGTATATGGAGGTACATTCCCAATTCTATAATACCATCAACTATGAGAATTTCAAGCTATATTCAGACACATCATACATATAGTTCCTAGTGTGTATTATATACAAGAGTGATAAATTACTTCATGGGAAAATAGTACCACTAGTTTGGATTATATGGAATCATGGATGGATTTAGGAGGAGACTTTGGAGTGGGAGGTTGATATTTCGGATTAATGGGATGATTTTTTTAACAAGACCATTAAAGGTACTTCAAAAGGGTGAGAAGTTATTAGAATGGTAATATTGTAACATCCTTAATTTTTTTGATGTACAATATGTTTAAATTTAATTCAATATAATTATATTGTTTCTTATTTTGTGATAATGTTAAAGAGATTTGTATTCATGGATAAAGGGACGAAGAATCCATGGTTGATCTTTTAAGAAGAGGCATAACTGAATGGATTTTATAAACTATCACAAGATAGATGGGGAATTTACTACAATTATATAGGCTACTACATACCCAATTGGCATGTTGGTGATGCTGGAAGAACCTAGTTGGTTCGTTCAAGCACACTAGAAAACCGATGTGCCCATTTTGTTTATGAATTAAATAAACCCCATAGGATTTTAATTTTATGAATCTATGATCATATTTAATATACAGTTCTTACCCTAAAGGACATATTCCAAATTTGATACTTCTCGCCTTGTATCTAGAATATCGTTTTCTTCTCCCCATACAACCCAAAGGTTTGATTAATATGGTTAAGCTCGAATAATGAGTTCTTCTTAGATCTTCTCTAAATTATTATTCTTCCTTGATTTATGTAAATTGATATATGTTTTCAACGAATACCTTATAGTGTTTCTTTCTAATATTCATTAAATAATGGAGGATCTATAAATTTGAGGTTGTACCTTGATCAAATCAAGATATATCATCAAATACTAATGTTCTATGGGTATGTGTTTTTGGATCATCTTCCTAGAACACTTCTTGAAATCATATTGATGATAAAATATTAATATATTGATTATTCTTTGGTAGATTGGTGAAGGTATCGATGTGTCAATGACAATACCATTGAACAAAGACAGAATTCTCAATAACAGTGGATGTTTTTGGGTAATTCATCATGGAATGATAATTTTGAGGTTCTCTTATTCTTAAATCTCATATTAGACTCTTTTCTAGTTGATGATTGATGGTGGATCAATGTTTATTGACTAGGCCTATGACTCTATTATATATTTTATGGGTAATTAATAATATATTCTTGAATCAATAAATGATCTAGTAAATTGGGGACCTCTACTTCAACATAAATTGAAATTTGATCTATTATAGGACATCTTAATGTATTTGATTATGTAACCACTATTCTTGACATGGAATCCTCTTAAGTCTCTATTTTAAACCTCTTTATTGAGAAATTGAAACCCATGTTAGACATCCTTGATGTGTGATCTCATTCTCAGTTGGAGTGTGACATGGTTTTATATTAATTCCATTAACAAACCTTAGAGAACTTCTTAAAAAGCCTTGAGGTATGAAGTTCTTTTCCATTTTGGGATCCTTTATACATCTAATTCCTTCATATGGTCTTGTTTTGGATTTCTTGTTTACCTTGATTTATTGTGATCCCATGGGGGTGTGTGTATCCTATGAGGTCTGTTTATGACACTGATTTCAATGAGTACGATTGTATATTGTATGTTCATGTTTGATATTGATCACATGTATCTTATTTCATGAATATTTATCCTGATTATGTAATGATTTTTTTGTATTCTCTATCCATTTATGCGCAATAACATGCATTTTATGGGATTTTTTTTAAATCTCAGAATAGGTGAAACATCATGACATAGTTATCCCTTATAGGTGGAGTTTTCACAACTTTTGATGATAGTGATGATAAAACTGATCATAGGGTATAGATATGAAAATTTTATTGAATTTCATGTGATTCACTCAATGCCTAATGAATACTAAGTAGCATTCTTACTCAAGGACTATATTATGTTGGGTATCATGATCACTCAATGCATTGTGGATTATGAGAACATGAATCACTTTATGTCTATTGGATGTTGAGTATATTATTCACATTATGTCAATAAGTATGTTTACTATAGTTATGTCTAGTTCATGGATACTTTTTATATCATGATATTCCTTATGGAATATATCTGATGTAGTTGTAATCAAGGGTCATGGTGGATTAGTTAGCTCACGAGTGATTGTGTCAGTTTTTTATGATTTATTTTTTCTTTATCGTTATCATTTCATAAAAATCTTATACATGTGAAATTTTTGAAGGCCACATTGGTGGTGTCCTATTGGGTTTTATTAACCACATCCTATATTGGAATCTTGATGTACATTCTAACTTCGTGTATAAGGACCCCAGAAAGGTAAATATGTCATTGGAAGATGGTTGATCCAAGGATAATGGATCTATAATTAGTACTAGGAAATACTCCTGAGGATACTATAGTCTATTTATTTTACCTTATTTCACTATTACACTGGTTTAGCTTTCTATCTTAGGGTCCCATTTATTTATTTGTATGAAAAGTGAAACATATGTTGTTATATTTGATATTTAGTTTTATATTTGATATTTTTATTGATTTGTCTTTTATATTTATATAATTTTTAAAGGAAATAATTTTCAGGGAAATATTTCCCCACTGAGGAAATTTAGACCCTTACTGCTAGTCAGTAGTCTTGTGCATATTTGGATATGTTAATGAGGTCTTCTGTATATCCATGTTGGACCCCGTAGTTTGGTTAATTGAATTATATCTACATCAGAAGTGGTACCACTGCACTTAGAATATTTAGAATGCTTAAGGTATTTATGATAGATCATAAGGGGACCTAAAATCCCCTGTCCTAGTCGTTCTCCATTTATTATGTCATGAGCTAATCTAAATAGATATTGTTTCCCTACCAACCCATGATCACAAGTGCATAACCATAAGATCCATTTTACCACATAACTAAAATATTTTATATCACTCTATCATGACCCCCCTTCACTGGTACCCCTCCTAGGATATCAATTAATAGAGCGACTAACCCCCAAAACCCATCTCTAATAATCCTTGGGTTGGAATATAGATTTGATGGTATTAAAACACAAATGTGAGGAAACACACTCAATTTAAATAAAAGAATTTAGTTATAAGATAAATATAAACCACAAACTCTTTTATAGATAGAATAACCCAAATCATGTAATAATAAAACATATTATGCATGTAAATCAAAACAAATAAGTCTCCAAAATGAAATACCAAAAGAAAACTTACGTGAGTTCCTCTTCAATAGCTCCATCCTATAAGATATTAAAGTCCATATATGTCTATAAAACCCTCCTTGAATCCTGAGAAAAAATTATATATGTAAGGTGAGCATAAATTATATATTGAGTAGGATCAAACCCATGGTCTCTCATGTAAATGTTAGAAAATAAAAACATTACACCGATGAATAAATAATAGTACTAGAATCCACATAAGAGGAAAAATATCCATCTCATATATTCCAAGTCCCATTCACTAAATTTTTAATCTAGAAAAGTATAATAATACCAATAGAAATAAATAGATAAAAGAGTCATGTGTCCACTTTCCCACTACATTTCTTCTCTCACACCCAAACTTCCAATTTCTAGTACTCTCGTTCCTTTTATATATATATATATATATATATATATCCTTGTGATCACGTATCAAGCTATGTATAATGTGGTTTTGGTCAAAAACTTACATATCCCAACCTCCCTCATGGTCTAACATTTTCTATCAGCATTATCCAGAATCCATAAATCACACACCATGACCATATAATCATCTATATCATCACATGTACAATCATAAAATCAAATCTAGAGAATTAGGGTTTCATGAATGTAGAGGACATCAACATCATTCCTTCATCCTACAACACATGAACCCTACCATATTTCAAATGATCTTATCATTTGGAATCACAACCATTTGTTTCATCATCGGTTGATACTCACCACTAATCGGATACTGCTTACATATACTACTTTCAAAAATCAAGTGAGGAAGAGGGAGTAATCAATCATTCGTTTTCCCACTAATCGGGATGTTTCGGAAAATACCCCATGGGTGTCAGTATGTAGTACCCGACACGAGTGGAGTTTATATTAAATTAATGTTAAAATACAACATTATAGATAGCACACAGTACCCAACCTATGGGTTCAAATCAAAAATAACTAGTATAACCCACATCATGGACACTTTTCCTCGCAACATCCTCCTCCCTCTCTTTACACCATGAAATTAAACTCACCTTAAAAAAAACAAGAGCAAATCGATCAATTCTACGTTTATTAACAATTCATCCAATTTTTAGAATACATTTTCATCAACCAAGTTCCTCTTATTTAATAGTTCAATTCCAAATTTAATGAAAAATAACTTACAAGAACCAAACATGTTTAATTATGACATTAAAACTTTGGCTCCAACACATTTATCTACACTAAGTTCACTAACCAATTTCCAAACACTCAGTTTCAACCTATACCTCTAGTGACCCTTAATTTTAATACATAGATATTACATCTTATTAGATTAATATTCATTTTATGACATAATGTTCTATGCCAGAATAATATAGGTCTTGAAAATTTTGAAACGTGGATACATAAATTATTTTTTCATAAGTGAAGTACATTATCTCCCATTATTTCCTTCATAAATAACACTCTTCTTATATAAATCATTCTTAATACCTTTTTCAATAACCTAGGAAAAATGAAGCATATGAAAGGGAGAGATTAGGTGCTTAGTAAAGGTAAACCATTGAGATATCAATGATCACTTAAATATAACATGAGAATAGATGTATGAGAATAAAATAAGAATATTTTAAAATTATACCATTCATATCATATATCATAATATTGATTCATTTCATAAAGATTATCAGTTCATAAAATGTGAATCATAAAGAAATAAAAGAACATGATCCATGAGGGAATAACATTAACATATGAAATTTATTTTTTGGAATATATATATAAACATAAAAAAATCACTTCCTTAGTAGTAAAATATCACCTTCAAGACATTCATAGTGACTTATTTTCACTCCCCAAACCATCATTGTAGTAAAGCTTCACTCCCAAGACTATCATATTGGACAGAGTCCCTTATTGAACATGGTTCACTCCCCTTTCTAGTCCTACTTATCTCATGAGACATCCATATTTACCCAATGAATTATAGGGCTATATAATTTTAGTCCCACCTATCACATAATGAAAATCATATATATTTTTTCCACAATATCATAAAAATTCAATATATTATAACCTGTGAAAATGAAATGATCTTCGTAAACATTTAATCATATCATAACTCATGGGAAAAAATGTGTTTCATCATAATCCTATCATCATAATAAAATATAATCAATATAAATAATAGTGATAGTATTATTGGATCATATCCCTAATAGAACATAAGAAACATAAATTATTTCATCATAGATAAAAATTTACATTAAAATATTCCTTGTAATATTTCTAGAGGAAAATACCATTTTTCTCTTTGCAATCACATATTTAGATTCTAAAAATTTCAAAAATATTAAGGAAAATATTTTCATTGAAATGAACATTGAAAAAATTTAATTTAATCTTCAAGTCATTGAGTGTTCATGATATTGTGAAATTTCATTCATATCATATAATTTAAAAGAGAACAACCATTTTATACTTTTATAAAAATTCAAAAAGTACGACATTCAGAAAATTAAAAGAATATTTCATTTTAACCCATTTTGTAAAAAAAGGAAAAAATTGTTAAAATAAATTCAAAGCCCATTTTATTATATTAAAAACATTATTGAAAACATTTTTATACAATATGTTCATGGAAAATATATTAGTTTTCAACTGAAGAGAGAAATAAATTCGGTCTTTCTTAAAAACATTATTTTATATTCTTGAGTTATTAAAGAGAGAAAAATAAAAGAATACATTTAATTTATTGATATAACCTAAAAAGAATGTAATTAATGAGATTATTAAATGTTTCATAATAATATTTCATCAACATAACTTAATCATAATCAATCTTGATAAATAATGAGATGCTAACATAAAACACTTAACTTGAGTTTAACTTAATTTGAAAGTACTCTACCCTCCTGTATGAAAAAAAATTAAATTTATTTTACATGTATAAAATAATCATTTAAATACATATAATGAAATATATAATCCTTTTATAACTTTTCAACATTTATTTATCAATAATTCCATATTAAAATCATTGTTTCCATGAGTTAACAGTTTTGGTTTTTCATAAGATTTTTGGTTTGGTTGTTATAGTCCTTGTACATTGAAAATGGTTCCATCATCTCCAAAATTTTAATCATGATAAAAATTTCATATATATATTCAATTTATATATATATATATCTTAAAATTAGAGATAGAAGAATTAATCACCTCGTTTTTTGGATACGGGAGGTCATAAGTACGCATAAATTTTGTTTCACTTTTCAACTGTTTGAATGAATGAATGATAAATAATAATTTACCTTAACATAACAATTATTATATCATATACATCATATATATTCATCAAATAAATCCTTGTTACCATCCACGTAAAAAATGAAAAATGAATCACATCGCTTCGTGGAAGTGGTAGTCCAAACATACACATGGACAATGTTATCATTTTACAATAGATTAAGAGGTAAGAAGTTAGATTTGATATTATCATTACAACAGAAAAAGTATTTTGTAAATATCATATATAAAAATTAAACCAATTATAATACCCTTCCATAAAATATGGTGATGATAAATTAATTATTTCGCTATATAGAGATGGTAAGTCATACATACGCATGAGTGACAATTTCACTTTCCATATTATGATAAACAGGGTGGATAATGATGGATTAATAATAATAATATAATTTTTAGTATATTCAGGATGCTTAATTTGTTATTTTGTGAAAAAATATATTGTATTTAAAGGAGTAAAAATTATAAGTAAAAAAATAAATTGATCATTTAAGGTGATTACCTCTTCTTTGAAATAACTCCTTTAGATCTCCTCTTAAGGATCCTAGGGTTTGTATTTTGGGAAAAAGAGTGCATCTAAAATTTTTGTAGGATGTTTAGAAGATATTTTGGAATGTTTTTTTTCAAACTATAAAGCTCAAATTGGTGTAAATAACATAAAGGTGGGTTTCCTTTATTTAAGTGAGAAGAGGGGCACTCATAGGTTTTTTTAAATAATTAAAATATAATAAATTAATTTTCTATAAAAATTAATCAAAATGTATATATATTAGAATATAAAATATGATTTTATTTAAATAAAATAATATAAAAAAATCTGGATAGGTTTATGTTGTGTTTTAAACATTTTTTGCTTAACCCCTTAGTTAACATATTTTTACCTTAACCATGGTAACATATTTTTAACAATTAGAGGGATATAATTTTACTTATAAGGTTAAAATCGGATAATAAATTTCAATTTTATAAAATGACCAACCAAATTTTTTCTACATTTCCCTCTTTCAATGTTTTTTGATTTTTAAATAATTTAATAAAAGATTATTTTTTATACAATATCCTTAATGTAATTTTTTAAACTATTGATTTAATTGGAATAAAAGGCACCAAAAAAAGGTTATAATTTGAATAAAATGCTTTAACACATCACTAATAGGTTATATAAATCTTTAAAATTCATGGACCACAATAAATATCTCAAATTATATCACTTTTAATATTTTCAAAATGATTTATTTAAATTTTCTATTAATTGAATAAATATTGTGTTAGTGTTGCATAATAATTTAAAGTAATTATATCATATATCATAATTAGAAACAAATTACAATCATTAAATTAATATTATGGAAAAATGTCAATTAATATTCATTCAAAAAATTCTTTTTTCCTTATTTTATCATAAAAAATGTTTTTAAAAGTAAGAGAGCAATATTTTGTATTTTTTCTTCACATTAAATATTATATACATAATATTCAAGGGAAAGTATACCTTAAGAAATTAGATTTTATTCCTAAGTTGATTATGGATTAACTAACTTCATCCCAAAATAATTAAGATGAAAACTAGTAACACTAATACTTAATTTTAACCTAGGTTAACCTAATTTACCCTCCATCGAAGGGATAAATTTTACCATTCTTATTATTCATAATTCGTAAAAATAAAAGGGACCTATTTATAAAATTTGGACCTCATGACTCTAAATATGTAATTTATTTTTCATATATAAATTTTTTTTATGTGGTAGAAATTAATTTTAAAATAGTTGTTCAAAATATAGTGAATATAAGTTTTTTCTAATAATATATTTTTATTGATAAAATTGGATTTATTATTATCTGATGATAATAAAAAACATTAGATGAAAGTTAAAAAATATAATTGAATATACAATATATAAATATCATTAAAATCATTCACCAATAGTAATTAATTTAATTTATTAAGTTAAAAAAACATTGTGTACATAAAAAGTGTTTTAAAAGAACTCATTTACTTATAAATGATTTTAATTTTCATTTATAATTTATTAATAAGAAAATAATTATTTTTATACATATGAAAACTATAAATTTTTAATAATTTATTTTTTTTATTCATACACTTAAATCCATTAGTTATGAAATAATTATCACATTAAATAAAAATATTTTAATATTATTTAGGAGTTTTTTTAAACTTAGCATTGATCATAACAAAATCTATCAAAAAATTAATTAAATAGAAATATATTTTAAAATATTAAAAAGTATTATTTTACCCCACATAAAATGAATTTGTGTAATAAATTTTTTTCACTTTGATAAACACAAATTATTTTTCCTCTGCTATATCATATCCTCAGTTTCCAATGTATCTTCCTCAAATTTTTTATTCCTCTAGAGAACTTTAAATATGTTAGTAGTCTTATTCTATAGATTACTGTCTCTTTGTTCGAATATTTTTACTTGTTTTTCTTCATAAGAAATATCAGGCTCCAGTGGTTCAACCACTGATTTTAGTACATGTGAAGGATTAGGAATGTACTTCCCCATGAGAGATGCATAGAACACATCTTGGACCTGGGAGTGATTTAGTGGAAGCTCCAAGCGATAAGCTATTGTCCCTACACGATTAGGATTCACAAAAGGGAACTAAAATTAGGGATCATCATTCCATTTTTTCCAAATCTCATGACCATATTCTATAGATAAATTCATAGAACCACCTTCCCACCAACATCAAATTATGGATATCACTAATAATTATTAGCATAACTTTTTTGTTGACTCTAAGCTACTTTAATGTATTCTGAATGGAGTATACATTATATTCCATTACATCAGCTTGCATAGGTCCCAATAACTTTACTTATCCATTTTTATCCCATCATGTTGGATTTTTACACTTATTTTAATAAAGGACTTCATATCGAGTCATGTTAATTCTCGAGTGATTGTTATTTTTTAAGAAAACTTGGCTAGATGAAGGTGTTGATCTCAACCACCTTTGAAATCCTTTGAAAAATATCTCACTGTATCATCTATGGTATTAATGTTTCCCTTAGACTAAAAATTTCTATGAGGGTGATAAGTAGTACTGAAACAAAAAAAAATTATATACATATTAGACATAAAGATTCTCCAAAACATCAAGGTAAACTAAAGATCTTGATCAAATACAATAGAATATTATACTCCATTGAACATTACAACATTTTTAATGTATATTATAGAAATATTATTAAGAGATAAATATTCACTAATAGAAATGAAGTGAGTAAACTTATTAAGGAGATAAACTACAACCAAAATAGAATAATATTATTTTGAAGTCTTGGGGAGTTTGATGATAAAATACAAGGTGATGTTTTCCCATATCCATTCTAGTATGGGAAATGTTTTTAAAATCCCATAAGAATTTTTTCTCTCAACATTAAATTGATGACATATCATGAATCACGATATATACTCTATTATATATCTTTTTATGATGTCTCAACGAAAATAATATTTCAACTCTCTCTATATCCCTTCACTTCTTAAATGAATTGACAATTATAAACTATGAGCCTCATACTAAAAATCCTTAAAATCTAGTATGCATGAAACAAATACATTGTTCCTAAACCTTATCATTCCATCATAATCACTGTTTATTTTAGGAACTATTGTATCCATCTTAATTAGTTCCACATCTTCCATTTGTGCCTCTTTAATCATCACATTGATAGATAGTTGAACACTCATTTGAGAAAGATAATATTTCTACCCTTCCTTCAATATTTCTAAATCCATTGTTTGAAAATCTATATATATTGGATATTTTTTTATATTCATTATAGATAATCACGAATTATCCTTTCAACTCTGAGAATCAACCACCTTCTACGCTTTCCTAGGATTGTAATGTATTGAGTAGTCCTAATCGTTAATTAACTATAACCAACTTATATTTAATATATTTATCTTTTTTTGAGTAAATATATAAATTAAACATTAATGATAATTATATATTTCAAATATTTCTCCATAAATACAATTCTTACATATCTTTGATTAAAAAATTATCAAAGCTAACTCCAAATCATGAGTTAGATAATTTTTCTCAAGAAACTTATATTCCCATGAGACAAAAGCAATAACTATATCATTCTACATGAGGAAACATCTCAGTCCCTTCATTAATTCATAACCATATTTTACAAACCATTATCCACTGTAGGTTAATCTTATAATAGGTTCTATAACTAACCTTTTCTTTAGTTAAATGAAATTTTCTTCAAATTCATATATCCAAAGGAACTTGGCTCCCTCTCGAGTTAACTTAGTGAGTGCGATATATATTCATGATAAATTATCTACAAAGAACTAATAATATTCAGCCAAACCAATAAAAAATTTATCTTATTCATAGTGGTTTCTCTAGGATAACATTAAATAGCCTTATTTTTTTATGGATCCACCAATATACCCTTTCCTAATATTATATAACACCAAAATGAATGTTTTTTGTAGTAAAAATCACACATATTGAATGTTTCATAATACTTCTTCTTCCATAGGTAATTTATAACAATATGATATTCCTTTCTCTTCTAATATATAAGAATGTCATTTATAAATACTATAACAAACTGATTGAGGTAATCTATAAAGAAAATGTTCATTAAACCCAGGAAAATATTGGGTAAATTATTAAAACCAAATGTAATAATTATATATTCATAGTTTCCATACCTTGTATGGACTATTGTCTTGGGTATAACATCTGTGATCCTCAATTAATGAAATCTAAAATGAAATTTCATCTTGGAATTGTTTTTATATCCATGAAGTTTATTGAACAAGCCATATATATGATGTAGAGAATACATATTCTTTGTTGTGATCTTGTTAAGTTTTGGATAATTAATGCAGATTCTCATTGATTCATGATTCTCCTTAATAAAAAGAAAAGGTCCACCCCAAGGTTAAGCACTTTGCTGAATAATCCATTGTTAATATTTTCCTGGAGTTCCTTCTCTAACTACATCAACTCAGTAGAGGCCATTCAATATGGAGACTTTGAAATTGGTGTAGAATTAGGCATAAAAACTATTTAAAAACTCTAATTCATGATTTTATGGAATAATAGGAACCTATTCTAGAAAAAGATTAAAAAACTCTAGTACAATATTCATATCTTTGATGTTAGGTTTCTCCCCAAACTTCAGATACAACCACACCTTTTGAAAAAGAATCAACACTCATACAATGGATATAATTTCAATTAAAAGTCCATATTTATAATCACATTATTAGCAGAGCATAGTTTAGTTTCTAATATCAAATGTGAATTACCATCCGTGTAAATTGAAGAGTGGTTTATATAGAAAAATATAATCATTGATCAAAATAACATCAAATTCAACTAGAGTGAGAATAAAAATATTTTAAAGAAGCACATTCTAAAAAACATCAATAAGAGAATAATAATATACTTGTGTTGCGATCATCATACTATTATGTGTTTTCAAGACTAATTAAACATAAAATCATTGATGTGGTATTGTGATACCCTAAGAAAATTATTCATATTTAAAAGAGTGGGTGAATTATAAATCAAATAAGACATTAGTAGTGCTGGAGTAAATGGTTTTTATACCTTTTACCACTTCATTATCATAGTCCACATCTATAATAGTTATCACATGAGATTTCCCTTTTTCTATATGTATAAATAATTTCATATGTCGATTATCATCATTAACCATAATGTTTGGAAATTGGTTAGAATTATTCCCATAATCCTTTCATTTGAAACAATAGAGTGTGGGTGATGAATTCTATGGTGCTTTTCCTCCAACTTGGGATAACATCCTCCAATAACTTTGGCATTTGATTTCTTAATGACCTTCCATTTTACACTTAAACAATTTACTATTTCCATTAATTAAATTTTCACTATTTTTCCTTTCACATTTATAACATAATGTAAAGGTCATGTTATTCATCCAATGTTTTTTATAATTCCCATTGGATTCTATGTTTCCTTTCATATCAAAACCATGATATTGACGGATAAATTCAATATATATTCCACCATAATGGAACATAAAATGACTTGTCCATAACTACTAATGTATAATAAGGATAAAACCCTTTAGGGACTTGGTTTTATGCCACTAAAAAATAGATCAATTATAATTTGTGGTTTAATGATAATACAAAAAGCATGTCTCAAAAGTCTTATAAAATATTCCTCATATGTACTAATGGATTCATCATCATTATAATTTATCTCAATTAAATAATTCTTCATTATTTTATAAATAAAAAAAGGAAAGTTCTCACTTCTACAAAATAGGCCTTTAATAGTACTAAAAAGGCCATTATCAGTGTTAGAGAATCACCGACTATTGGGGAAAGATTAAAAGCCCAAGTATTTTATTTGTGCTTTTAGAAGCACGGATAAAGGGGCATACTATTGTGTGCTGTAACAACACACTGAAACACAAAAATCACCACCAAATCATAAAAATCAATTACGAACACAAAATTTAAATTCAATACAATCTAAAATACAATTATAATAAAAAAAATACTATAGACATTTGAAATTTTTTTATAAAATTACATATGTAAAAATTATTATATTTATTCTAAAATAGTTGTCTTCCTTTGTGTTTTGATCATTACCTTGGTCTAGAAAAAAATCACATGTATAAGAAAACAATCATTATATTAACAGTAATATAAATTAATTAATTTATAAAAACTACTAATTTTAAACTAATCTTTGAGTCATATAAGGTACTTTTTATATCAGATTGTGTTGTGGTTTATTTTTTCATGTCACACTATTTCTTGTTCATGTTCAAGGATTACCTCTAAGAAAATTAAATAAATAAATATAATATAAAAATAATAAGGAAATTAATTAATTAATAGTAGATTGAATGATGAGAAAACAATCTAGGCTCGTTTTTTTTCTATTTTGGTGATGTGATGTGCGTTTTAAACTAAAATGATACTTATATATTGAAAAAACATACTTGGAGTCATACCTATCACACCATATATCTATTTGTGGTTCATTTGATTCTGACACATCTAAAATGACTTATGGACCATTTTCCTAAAGTATCAAAAGAATATGAATGTGTTTTCTTGGTTTTAAGTAAGTTGTCTATCTTTTTTACTGAAATTACATTTTTAACAGGAAACATGAACTTTGACTCATACTAGTCTCATCGTGCATATGTTTGATGTGATACCAATTCATTAATGTCAAAAATGAATTATTAATCATTTAAATAAATTATAAAGAATATTCCTAGTGTGTTTTATCGTTTTTCATTGAGTGACACATTTGGAAATAAAATGTTGATTCTAAACTGAGAATAGAGAAATTAAGTCATAACATAAACATATTGTATCATATTAAGGTGTGGATGATTATTAAACATCATAGTTGACTTATGGATCATTGTTCTAAAGTATGAAAAAAATTTGAATTAATTTTCTCAGTTTTCAGTAGGTCGGTTTTTCTTTTCACTAAAATTGATTTCAATTTTAAATAAAAATACACACCTAGAGTCATATATGTCACTCCGTGAATCATATTTATGTGAGGAAAATTATTTCATATTTCAAATGTCTTATGGATCATTTTCATAAATTATCTAAATAATCTGAATACATTTATTTTATTTTGAGTATGTCACTTATCTTTTTTATTGAAATGTCATTCTAAACTGTAAACACACACTTTGACCCGTAATAATCACATATTGTGTCATTTTTACATGACACCAAAACCTACATGTCCAAAATGACTTATGAATCTATTTTCTAAATTATCAAGAAATTCATTGTGTGTTTTCATGGATTTTAGTGAGGGAAATTTTTGAAACTAAACTATCAATTTTAAATTAATAAAAACACATTGAGTCATACCTGGCATATAATATATCAGATTGAGGTGTGTCTTAATAATACACATCATAAATTACTTATAGATGATTTTTATAAAGTATCAAAACAATATGAATATTTTTTCTTAGATTTGAGTTGGCAAGTTGTATGTTTTACTAAAACTGATGTCAATTTTAAATTAGAAGATGCACATGGAGTCACATCGAGCACACTCTGCATCATATTGAGGTAAGTATAGTTATTACATGTACTAAATGTCTTATATATAATTTTGATAAAGTATCAAAACAATATGAATGTGTTTACTCAATTTTGAGTACACCACTGGTCTTTTTTACAAAAATGTCATTTTAAAATTGGAACACACACTTTGACACATACCAATCACATCGTGTATTAGTTTTACATGAGAATGATTCCTACAGGTAAAAATGATTTCTTAATCAAAAAAAATTATCAAGAAAATATAATTTTGTTTTCTTGATTTTCAATGAGTGATATTTTTTGAACTAAATAGCAAATTTTAAACACATAACAGACACATTGAGTCTGACTATGCACATCATGTATCAGATTGAGGTGATGCTAATTCCAACACATAATAAATTATGTATGTATTGTTTCAATAATGTATAAAAACAATATGAATGTGTTCTATCAGTTTTGAGAAGGTTAGTTTTCCTTTTTATTAAAATTAATGTCAATTTTAAGTAAAAAGACACACATGGAGTCATACCGGTCACTCTGTGCATCGAATTAAGGTGTGTCTAATTAAAACATTTAAAAAATTATGCAGGGATATATTTTCTAAAGTATAAAAACAATAATAATGTATTTTCATAGTTTTTAGTAGGTCAGTTGTCCTTTATAATAAAATTGTTGTCAATTTTAAATAAAAAGATTCACTATGAGTAATACAGGTCACACGGTGCATCAGATTGAGGTATTCTAATTCCAACATGTCAAAACTATCCTATGGATCATTTTAATAAATTATAAAAATAATAAAAATGTGTTTTCTTGGTTTTGAGTACGTGAGTTATCTTCTTTACAAAAATATCATTTTAAAATTAAAACATGCACTTTCACTCATATCGATCATATCATGTGTCAGTTTGACATGATACTAATTCTTAAACATAAAAAATGACCTTATAAATCAATGTAATAAATTATTAGTAAAATTTATGTGTGTTATAATAGTTTTTAATGAGTGATATTTTTTGATCTAAACAATTGATTTTAAACTGATGATGGACACATTGAGTCACACCAGGCACATCTTGTATTGGATTGAGGTGAGAACAATTATTACACAACAAAGATGAATTATAGATCATGTCCCTAGAGTATCAAAACAAAATTAATATGTTTTCTTTGTTTTGAGTAGATCAGTTTTCCTTCAAACTAAAATTGATTTCCTTGTAAATTAAAAGATGTGATTTGAGTCATACCAGTCAAATAATGCATCATACTGAGATAAGGTTGATTTCTACATGTTTAAAATAACTTATAGATCATTTTACTGAAGTATCAAAACAATATAAATGTATTTAATTATTACTGATTATATCACTCGGTTTTTTTATAAAATATCATTTTATACTGGAAACACATACTTTGACCCATACTAATAGTATCTTATATCTGTTGGATGTGAAACTGATTCATACACATAAAATGTCTTATGAATTGATTTCATGAATTATCAATAAAATATGGCTATATTTTATTTATTTCTATGAGTGATTTTTTTGAACTAAGCTATCAATTTTAAACTGATAATGGACTCGTTGAGTCATAATAGTTACATTGTGCATCGAATTGAGGTGTGGATTATTATATTACTTTTAGGCTTGAAGTACAATCCCTCACAATAATGATCAGCTTTGAACAAACCACCCAATCTTGAACAAAATAATCCACTTGTACAAGAAAAAAAATTATTTTATGAGTAATACTAAAAATAAATAAATTAAACATAAATTTGAAATAATGCATTAATTCTATGGGTAATGATTTTACTTTGAAAACACTATTGAGCCTAGGTATATGTCGATGAAAAGGAAATAATGATTATAGAAAAAGTAAATATATCTCACCAAAAAAATTGATCAATGAGTAAGGTGGATGAGGAGAAAATAATATACATTTGATTAAAGCATTGAATCATTTGAGAGAAGGTAAAGATATCCTATTGGGTTCATAAAATATTCATTCTATATAATAAATCAATAAATACACATAAGATAATCATTATCAAAGGTGACAGTTATATATGATTCTAATAATTTAAAATCAACACTTTATTATTTTAAATAATTTCGATATGCTTTGATGATAATGGGTAATTTAATT
The DNA here is from genome assembly GCA_963277665.1 of Viscum album. NCBI lineage: Eukaryota > Viridiplantae > Streptophyta > Magnoliopsida > Santalales > Viscaceae > Viscum > Viscum album. Next base: position 1,811,637,209 of record OY728132.1, read on the forward strand.
TAAGAAAATAATTACACCACTATGGTTGGTGTTATTCTCCAAATTCATCCAAAGGTAAAAGTTATAGTCAATTTTCATCCTCATAGACTCATCTTCCAAGTAGTTGTCAATACATTTTGTTGTCTGGAACTCATCCTCCATCTCTTAGGTACATGTCCCAATGTGGCAAGAAATACTTTAAGTAGTAATCATCCATATGATGACTACTTCATCGAGTAGTAAAAACAACATAAAATAGATGGGGGATGAGTTCCAAAAAAATAGAATAATAACTGTTTGGGAGATGAAACTGATGAGGATGATATTTTTACCCCATTATGTTCACTAAAATGGGTAATACCTTCCTTTTGGGAGAATTACTTGGATGGTAATGAAAGATTCTTATGGGTGGAACCAAAAGAAAATGATAAATAATGATCAATTTTTAGATGGATTAAAGTAAAAAAAATATGTAGTGGTTATAAGATGTATGAATAAATAGATGAAGTGATTTTTGAGGAGTATTAATGAGTAGGTTATCATTTCAAAGATGGCTATATTTTATTAGTTATAAGAAATACTAACAGGGATGAAATCACTGAATAAAATGTCATTATTGATTAGAAATTTTTAGTTAAACTCAAAGGAGTAAGACTCCACCAAAAAGCCACATCTTTTACAGGTAGACCCTAAATCATTTGGACAGACACACAAGGATGAAATTGGATCAAATATATTCATGAGGATCTTTATCTGAATAATAATAATGTTACATGGGAAATTATCCCAAGTCTGTGAGGCATAAATGTTTTTATAACCATGTTGGTGTTCATTAATAAACTATTTGACTATGGAAAAGTGGATCAACATAAATAATGGATATTGTGAAAGGGGAACCCCTAGATCAAATGAATTTATATTTATGACCAATTTAATCCCATAGCATGGTTGAGAGATATTTTTTTCTATTTATGTGAAAATGTAGTTAAAAGTATACAAATAGATGTCGAATATATATTCTTCAATGGAGTTTGGGACTATACATTGAAAAATGGATGAGTTTATTATGGATGAAAATAAGATAAATATGTGTGAGTTAAATAACTCCGTGTATAAGAAAATTAAATCATTGAGGACCTAGTATTTAAGGTTCGATCAATACAAAAGAAAGCTTGTTTTTTAGTGATGTAGAGTAGATCACACCCTCTATATCAAGAAAAATAATGATTAATGGATGTTGTTACTCATATATTTTGAATACGTAAAATTTAAGGATTGGAAAAAACCCAACGAATTTTTTTTGATCATATGTTGTTTGATATATAGTTGTCTATGATTGGTGAAAAATTTTCCTTGGTTTACATGGGAATCAAATAAATTATATCACATTAATTTCTCAATCAAAATATGAAAAAGAGTCTCCCAAGTTATTTTCAATGGAATATTCCAAACAAAAGAAAACACCAACAAATATATTGATTTATCTTTCAAAATTTGATGATTAAAAATAGGTATATGTCATGGAATATAGGTATTGGGAGCCTATTATACTTCAAAAGAACTGGACCCTACATTGGGTTTGATATATTTCATGTATCACAGTACCAACGTTGTTCGTATGGAGAACCACATGCTATCGGGGAAGACAATACATCGATATATTTGAAAAATAATGAATTTTGGGTTCTTTTATTATAGGATATCAAAACTATACTTGTTAATATATAAGGATGTAGGATGAGATGGTTTAGTGGATAACTCAGGGAAGTTAGAGATGTAAAAAGAGTTGTATTTCATTCGATCCTTGGTTACATTCAACCCTTGAATTGCTCAAGCCTTGGATTCGAGTCTTGGAATAGTTAGAGACCTTATTCTAGTCTAGATTCGAGCTTGGATTCAACAAAGAGGATCACTGAAAGTAAGTCACTTCTATGGAGAGTTTCGAAAATCATGAACTAGTTTATGATGGTTAGGGTTTTTAAAATAGATCATGAATCTTTTATCTATGCTTCCAAAAAATCACAGATAGAGATACCTTTTATCAGTGCTATGAATAAGCACTGATAAAATGAATCTTTTTCAGCCCTTTTTTAGAACTAATAAACCCTTATCATGCCTTTTAGAAAAAGTATAATTATTATATATAATTATAATACTAATTATAATAGTTTTTTATAGAATAATAACTTCATAATTCTTTGAATATATAATTATTTATTTATAATTATATAAACAATTTTAAAAAATATATTTATCACCATAAATATTTATATAATTATATATATAGTAAATATATTCATTATTTAAATAAATTTATTATAATTTTATAATAATTTATTTATAATAATATATATCAATTTTAAACAAATATTATTTAATTATTTATAATTATAAATGTATAAAATTAGTAAATATAAATTTATAAATATTTTTAATTATTAATATTTTTTACAAATGTATTTTTAACATTGTAAATGAATATATAATCTTAAGTGCATGGATGTTAAAAATGAGTAAAGGTTATTAAATTAAAAATCAGTACAATATTGAATAAGTGGATATGTCTAATTTATATAAATAATTCAAAATATGGTAATATATATTGAAATAAAGATTAATAAATATTGAAAATATTTAAAAAAATAGTAAATAAATTTAAAAAAACGAATATACATTGATTAAATTCCCAAAACAAATATTTGTATGTGTGTATATATATATGAAGGCATTAATTACTTATATGTGTAATCAATATAATACATTTGATCTAGATTTGGTTTCTCTTCTATGGTTGGCTAGAGGGGTAGGTTGGTACACCTCTTTGGAATCTCTTTTCTTTCTATCCTAAAGGATTTAAGGGTTTTAGAGCTTTGATGTTTGGCTTTCAGTGGATCTCATGGCTCAATGAATTTTTTTTTCTTTTTGTGCTTCCATTAATATCAGAATGTCTATTGAAGTGTTCAAGGCATTGATGTCATCATTGTGTCCCTACCCCTAGACCCCTTTGGTTTTCATCACCTAATCTTTCCTTGAGTATGGTTTTGTCATTGTTTTATGCCTCTGTTGTGGGTTCTTCCTCAACTTAGATCGGCTCAGTTTCATGCCCAGAGTGGTGCTTCTGGTTCAGAATAGCTCGTATCCCCTCATCAGTGATGATACATTGGTGTGGTAGTTGGGTCATCTAGCCATGGGTGGATTTTCCTTGGCTTCGCACATCTTGGAGTGTCAGCCTCATCAGGTTGCATCGTGAATGTGGTTGTAGTGTCGAAGTGAGCCTTGTGGGATCGTTACGGCGGGGCTTTCTTCCAGTGATAGTTTTGATGTCTGAGATGCAGATTCAATGACATGGTGTTTGGATCATCCCACGGGGTCCTTTCTACCTTTACCCTACCTTGGACCCAAGTCCCACCCTCATCTTCTATTCGGTTGGGTTCAGTGGTTTATTGGAGCTTTGGGAGGTGGTTTTGGGGAGGCTTTATCTCTCCTAGAAATTATCCCCTCGTGTAGCAACGAGGATGATGGGATTTCTGGGTTCACTCCAACTAGACTCAAGTGGTGTTTTAGTGGTTTCATCGTTAGTAATTTTTTATGATGTGAGATGGAGATGGTACCCAATTTGTGTAGGTGATGATTTTCACAGGCTGTCTGACCACGGGTGGCATCTTGGGCTTGACACGGTTTGATGCCATATATTTTTTTGAATTTTTTAACTATGTGGAATGGATTTCATGGTGGTGTGTATGTGTGGATTATTTGGTCCATAGTTTAAGGGATTATGTAGCTAGTCCTACTATACAAGGCTACTCCAAATGAGGTTCAGAGTAGGGTGTTTTCAATCAGCCATTACTATCCGGATTTGGATGTTTGAAAGGGTATGGTAATTACCATTGGTACCAGGCCCTTTCATCTCTTCACGATACATCTCAGCATATTAGTGATAATAAGTTGAAAGTTAGACACATTTTTATTGATGCGGGGGGTGGGTCTTTTCATTGGAGACTTGATCTGGTTTTTTTATGGCCTAGGGATTTTGGACCATTGTGGCATAGTTTTGTCATTACGTTCTTGATGTCATGTTGGGTTCTCCCTTATCCCTTAAAAGAGGATATATATTAATAAAAAATTAATTTTATGTTAATAAATATAATATTTTTTATCTTTGTTAAATTGAAAAATCAAATGACATTCAATTATGTCCATTATTCTATGCAATTAGTAAATAATTTTAAATCATACTGATTTTTAATTATAAACCATTATTCACTAAATATATAACTATTTTTTGAAAGAATAAATCATATTTTGAATTATATTAATCAAATTTATATATATTCAAATATATATATATATATATTTAATATATTTTATTTATTAACATCATCAATATTTATTTATTTAATAAAATGTTTAATATTTTTCTCAATTTACTTATTTTTAATTTTTATTTGATTAATTTTTATTTTACTGATATCTATATATTTATTATATACGATTGATAATTTATATATAATATAATTAATTTATTCATTTTTATCAATAATTATTTAATTAATTAAAAAATAGAAATTATTTTAATAAAATCATTTTTATTTTATTTTTTTAATTATTTCATTTTAATCATAATTTTATCATCACTAAAAAGAACTAGAAAAGGATTCATTTATGGGTGCTAAAAATAAAGTGCTGATAAATGTTGTTCTTTATCAATGTTATACATAAAGCATTGATAAAAAAACTTGTTATCAGCGCTAAAAAATGCACTGATAAATGATTAATTTTTTCAGGTCTAAAACAATATAATGATAAATGGTGCCTTTTAATATCACTAGAAGAAAACACTAATAAAAGGTACCTGTTATCAGTGATTGTTTTAGCGTTAATAAAGGGTACCTTTATCACCACTTTTTTTCTGGAATTGATAAAAACCGGCACTGTTAAAAGATTTTTTGTAGTAGTGACTTATTGAAAAATAAAATTTTGATGTCATCCCACTCTTTGAATTCAATTTTTTATTTATGTCTTGTATTCTTGATAAGAGTTCACCATTGATTTATTCTCCTTCTAATTAATAGATGGCCAAAATGACTTTTCCATGCTCTTAACACTGGATAATATAAAATATACTTTCAATGATACTAATTATTTTATCGTCAACTAGGGGATCAGTGGAACCACTAAAAGAACATGGATTCTACCTCATTGAGTACTTGATAGAAATTTTTTTCCTTCTTTTCTCATTGGGAAGTTTAGGATGATTCATAGCTTTAGAGAGTTTTGTAAGCAATATAATGAGACTTTTTATTACATATCCCATAAAATTTGGTTTCTTATGAGGAAAATAATTTCATTTTCCATCACATTAAACATTAACATGATTCCTTTATGTTTTAGTCATTGAAAAAAACCAAAAAACATAGTGTTGGGAACAATAATCATAGTGGAAAACTACATAATACTAAAAAATAATTTATAGAATTTATAAATAAACACCCCTTATTTTAAATCTTTGAAACCTTAGGTTTAACCAAGGTCATTCATGATAATTACCAACACTTTATAATGTTATTCTATACATAGGCTTATCCCCAAGATTCTCACTAAATTTTTTCCATCCCAAATCCCAAAGGTAACTAAATATTTCTCTAATACCAACTATAGAAACCCATACATTTCATACATAGATGTTACCTCTCATTAGTTAAATATTCATTTCAGAACATAAAAATATATTCTAGAATCATATTGGTCTGCATCCTTTTGAAACATAGAAAAATAAATAACTTATTCATAAGTCAAATGCATCATCGCCAACTAAGTTGTTCATAAGAAGCACTATTTATAAGGATATCATTCTTAAAAAAATTCTTCATAACTATGGGAAATTATACATAAGAAAGTGTGAGATAAAATGATGAGTAAGGGTAAACAAAGGAGATATCAATGATCACATAAAAATAACATGAACATAAATATATAATATCATGAGAATAAAATTTGAAAACAAACCCTATATATCATTGATCATAATCTTGAGTCATGGAAAAAATATTTTTGATTCATAAGACATGAATCGTAAAGGAATCAATGAACATGATCCATGAGAGTATATCATTTTAATATAAGATAATTTTGAGGCATATTCAAAAGTATATAAAATTATTTCCTTAGTAGTCAAGGAACACTGCCAAGACTATCATAGTGGATTCAGTTCTCTCCTCAAAAAATCATAGTAGTCAAGGATCACTCCCAATACTATAATAGTGGATAGAGTCCCTTACTTAACTAGGTCCACTCACCATCCATTTTATATTTATTTCATGAGACATATATATTTACCAAATTAATTATAGGACTATATATATCTAGTCCCACCCATCACATAATGAGTATAATATATGTGTGTGCCAAAAGATCATAAAATATTCATCAAATCATTACATTTGAAAAGAAAATTAGTTTCTTAAACATTCCTTCATTGTATAACCCAAGGAAAAGAAATAGATTTCATAAACATAAGATAATAATAATCATAAAACATCAATATAAAGAATAGTGATTGTATTATTAGATCATATCCTCAGTAAAATAGAACATACTTCAAGTATTTCATCATATATGAAAAATGACATTATAAGATTACTTGGAATATTTCGAGAGGAAAATAAAATTTTTCTATTTGAAATTACATATTTAAAATATAAAAAATTCCAAATATTAAGGAAAACATTTTATTTGAAAAGAAACATTAAAATATTTAAATGGAGATTCAATTCATTGATTGGTCATAAAATCAGATAATGTTTTCCATGCCTTATAAGTTAAATTAAAACATTATTGTCATACTTTTGTGAAAATTAAAAAAGAAACTTCTTCAGAAAATGTTAAGAAGATTCCTTTTAAAAACTTTTTCTAAAAAATAAGATAACCATAACCAATTATTTGATAATATAGAAAATATTATTTAAAACATTTTTATAAAACATGGACATGTAAGAGAAAAGCTTTTCTGGCTGAAGAGTACAATAATGTTTTCTTCCCTTAAGAAAATATTTCAATATATCGAGTTCTTAATGAGAGTAAAATTAAATGAAAACATGTAATTTTCTTAAATAACCACATTATAAGAAAATTTATTATTTTATTTAGATATATACAATAATATTTCCCCAATATAACTTAATCATAAATAATCTCGATAAGCAATGAGATTATAACAAAAAATCCTTACCTCTAGTGCCACTTGATTTTAAAGTGAAATATACTCATTCATAATAAATTTAAATTTATTATACATATATTGAACAATAATCTACATACTTATAATATTATATATGATCTATTTATATCATTTTAACCCCCATTTATGAGTAATTCCTTATTAAAATCTTCGCTCTCATTTTTCATTGTTTCATTTTTCATAAGAATTTCGGTTTGGTAGTTCTGGCCCTTATACATTGATCGTGGTTCCATAATTTCCAGAATTATGGTCTAAATATAAATATTATATATATTAAATATATAAATATTTATAGTCATCTATAAAATTAGATATTGATAAATGAATTACAACATTCATGGAGGTGGTAGGTTGTATGTATTCATGAACACTGCATTCACTTTTTGATGGATGGAAGGAAAGAAATATAAATAATAATTCACCTTTAAAAAATAATTATTATATCCTATATATTATATATATTCATAAAATTCATCCTTATTACCATCCAATTAAATAGTAAATAAAAAACGAATCACATTGCTTCGTAGAGGTGGTATTCAACACATACAAATGAGTGACGCTATCATATTATAACAAATTGGAAAGTAAGAAGTTAGATTTGATATTATCATTATAGAAAAATAATTATTTCATAATATAATCATTAAACCCATTATAATATCCATCCATAAAATATTGTGATGAAAAATAAATTGTGTCGTTATGTGGAGACTGTAAGTCGTACGTACAATAGAGTAATACTTTCACATCCAATTTGATGAAAAACAGGGTGAATAATGGTGGTTAATGATCATAATAACATTTTATAATATTTAAGACACTTGATTCATTATTTTATAGTAAATATCATAGATTTATATGTGTGAAAATAATAATAAAAAATAAAGTGATCGTTTAAGGCCACTACTTCTTCATTGAATGAAATTATTTAAATCTCATCTTAAGGATACTAGTGTTGGTATTTTCGGATGAAAAAAACCCGATATAATTTTTATAAGTATGTTTTGAAGATAAATTTTTAGATTATTTTTAACTATAATCAGCATTGTGGTGTATATAAGATAAAGTATGGGAACTCTTTTATAAGTGAGGGGGCCACTCTTAAAATTTTATAAAAGTTTAAAATATAATAGATTAATTATCAATATAAATGATTTGAAATAGATAGATATTTTAATATTAAGTAGTATTGCTTTAAATAAAATCATCCAATAAAATTCTGATATATTTATATAGTGTTTTTAACCTTATCAATTGGTTTTACTCCTTAGTTAACATATTTTATCCTTAATTGTGGTAAGATCTATTCCATGTTCAAGGAGATATAATTTTAATTATATGGTAAAAATTACCTCATAAATGTCTACTGGATTAAATTTTAGATCATATATTATTAAATTTGTCCCCTATGAGTATTTTTGCGATTTTAAAAAAATCATAAAATATTATTTTTTATAAAAAATTGTTATTTCATTTTTGAAATTATTTATTTAATTTGAATTTAAAAACACAAATAAAATATTGTAATTCGAATAAAATACTTTAACATGTCTCTAATATGATATATTTATATATATAATTCTTGGAACACTATAACTCTCTCAAATTATGTAGCTTTTAATATTTTCAATGACATTTAATTTATTTTTATTTTTATTGAATAAATATTGTGTCGGTGTTGCGTAATAATTTAAGAAAATTATATAATCTATAAAAAACTAAAAATAAATAATCATCATGAAAATAATTTCATTATTCTCTAAATTACCATTAATATTCATTCAAAACTCTCTTTTATTCCAATGTGAAAATATAAGAGATACTTAAAAGAGAGGGACATTGTGAATTATTCTTTGATTTAAATATTATATAATTATTTTTAATGGGAAATTGCCTTTTAAACTATTAAATTTTTATCCTAAGGCGATAAAGTTATAAATACCTTCATACAATAATAATTATGATGAAAAATGGAATCTTATGCACTTATTTTTAACATAGGTTGACCTGATTTACCCTTTAGCGAGGTGATAAATTTTACCATAGTTACTACTCCAAATACCTAAAAATTAAATGGGTATATTTAATAAATTTATACTGCATGATTAAAAATATTGAATCCATTTTTTAAAATAAAATTTATAAAATTTTTATAAAATAATTTTTAATTAAGTTCAAAAACATCAATGAAAAACATTTTCTAGAAAATTCATTTTTAAGCATAAAACATGATTTATTGATTTCTCATTCCTAGGAAAAAAACATTTTATAAATGTGAAAATATATGATTGAAAATTTAATATATAAATGTTATTAAAATAATTTACCAATAATTATTAATTTAAGTTTTAATAAAAAAATAAATTATTCCCATAATAGCAATTTTTTAGAAAAACATCTCTTTTACATACAAATGATTTTTATTTTCATTTTTAATTAGTTGATAAAAATATAATTAATTTTATAAATTTTTAAACTATTACTTCTTCATAATTCATTTTGTAATATTCATACCTTCTAATTCAACAGATGGTGTATAATTATCACATTTAATAATAATATTTTAATAGTATATCCTGGTTCATTTAAACTATGTGTTCTTTGTAACAAAATCTATTGAAAAAAAATATTTATAGAGATAAATATATTAAAATTTTAGGAGTTTATACCCCCATTAAAATTAATTTCACCCTCATAATTCTATCACTTTGATACAATCAAATGAGTATATTTCTACCTTCATTATATACTCGGGTTCCCAAGTAGCTTCTTTGAATTCATGATTCCTCCAGAGAACTTTGACCAAGTGAGAAGTTTTATTTTCAAAAACTTTATAAATATGATCCAAGTATGAATGAGGTTTTTACTTCCTCAGGAGAGATACATGGAACACATCATGAACTTGAGAGAGGTTCGATGGAAGCTCCAAGTAACAAGATACCATCCATACTCAATAAAAAATCCTGAAAGGTCCAATATACCTTGGGATAATATTTCTATTATTCCAAATATCATAACCTTATTCATGTAGAAATACACAGTAATTTCAACTCACCAACTTTAAACTACAGATATCACTGATGATTATCAGTATAACTTTTCTGTTGACTCTAAGATGCCCTGATGTGCGGTTGAGTGGCACTAAATTAATATAGAATTACCTCAACTATATTAGTTCCAATATTTTTCTTTATACAACTTCATCACAGTATGTTGGAGTTCAATTACTTTTTCCATATAGGTCTTCATAAAGATCTATCTAAAGGCTTGAGTAAAATACATTGTTGTGATAGAAATCAACTAGAGGAGGTTATTCATCCCAACCTCCTATTAATTCCATAGAATAAGTTCTCAATATATCCTGTAGGGTTTAAATGGTTCTCTCAAACTGAATATCTATCTAAGGATTATATGTAGTACTAAAACACAATTCTGTATCGAATTCCTACTGAAGACTTCACCAGAACATCATGGTAAACCTCCAATCCCGATTAGATACAATAAAATGTGGTACTCTATGAAAACTTAAAACATCATTAATGTATATTATAAAAATATAATGAAGAGTGAAATATTATCTGATATAAATTAATTATTCTAACATTATAAGGCTATCAAATATAACACATATAGAATTATTGTATTTAGATGTTTTGGGGAGTCCACTGATAAAATCAATGGTGGTGTTTTCCCATTAGAATTTTATTACAGGTAATGGTTGTAATATCTCCTTATACTTTTATCTCTTAAAATTAAATTTAAGATATAAAAATCATCAAGATACATGCCCTAAAATATCTCTCTTAATCATGTCCCAAAAAAGAATACTCTTTCATATCCCTTTACATATTTGTACTTCTAGGATGAATAGAGTTTGATGAAATATGTGCCTCCTCCAATAGATCATTCAAATATGGTATACCTAGAACACATAAATGGCTCCTAAAACATATCATTATTTCATAATTAAGGTTTAATTGTATAAAATTTTTTATCTTTTAATTCATTTTTTCATCTTCCTTCGATGCCTCTTTAATCCTCACATGGATATATGGTTGAACACTAATATGGAAATGATAATATTTCTCCCCTTTCATCCATATTTCCTGATCCAAGAAAAATTCTATTTACCAAGGTAATACTATAATGAAATTAATATAACACATCATAACCATTCAAAAAACTCTTGAGACACCAAAACCCCATAGTCAGATCATCTAGAACATAATCCAAGGTAGTATTCCATAAGAGGTCTATCTCTGATACCGCCACTATACAAAGTATTTCCATGTTGAAACTCCCCTTAGATCAATAGAACCACTAGAACTGACCTCTCTAGGTCTCCATACCATAGTTCATCCTCACATCATAGCCACACCATAATTGGATGGGCCATTGAAACCCAATATCATCGGGACCCCACACTGTAGGGCCATAACCATGCCATAAAATCCACCACTACACTGCAACCTATAGCTCTATGACACACCTTCTTCTTCTAGATAAAAACTCGCTATAAATCCACTAGTTTTTCCTTAAAATATTGTTTGATTCCCCGAACTACCAAAGCTCGCCAAGTGATGGGCTAGGATGTTCTAGTTTATAATATTAGATACCTATCAAATGGTTCTTATACTTAATAATAAAAACCAAACCCATAAAGTGAATGGAAATCCAAAAATTCAAACAACCTTCACATGTGATACCTCTTATAAATCTTGTTATATACAAAACAAACCCACCAACAAAAACATTTACCAAGAGAAATAAGAAAATCTCATAAACTAGTAATGATTCAAGCATTACATAACCATGTACCATAACATAGGACAAGGTAAAACTCAAAATAACTCAAGCTACTAAGCCATCATCTATACCTCATACTCCCAAGTACTATTTTCCAGACCACCATGCTTCCACAATGTATCAATGCCAACCTCAATAACCCAATGTTGGTGACTTCTTTATTATATTATCATAAGACACAGGGAATCATATCCTGAAGGAATGAATATTTTAGTAGTGTTTTTAATCTAGATGAATACATAATTCAAATATTACATTCCAAACTAAAAATAACAAAATATTTTTTTTAGAATATCATTATTACCTCTAGAACAACTTTGTATATCATTCATAGTAAACTTCATGGAATCCTAGTGAAAGGAAAAAAAATAAGGGTGAACTCAAATGCTTTGTAATATTTAATTACAACAGAAGCTATTATAACTCAATAATTATAAACCACATGAAATAGTAAATAATGGAACACATGAACCATTAAATTAATTGGATAAGGAATAATTAGTATGGAAAGGTAAATAACTGAAAAAACATTTCATTTAATCAATAAACTGAGAATAAAATTCAACTGGAGAAAATATTATTTTTAAAATCTCATGGATAATAATGATTAAATTCTTAATGAAGGAAATGCTTAATTATTAGACATCAAGTCTCGGACACATGATACATTTACCATCAATTCATTTAAAAAGACATATAATAACTATAGGTAAAAACACTTTTAATACTAGCTTATATATTCAACTCATGATACTTATCAATGCATCTAGGGGCAATATAATACTAGGCCCCAACCATCAATATTGGTATAAATCATTCCTCATATGCCGAATAATCAATTAAAATCATGAATAAATACAACTTATAATTAAATATATGTATCAAAGAAATAATTTGGATTATCAATATCTCCATATTCAATAAAATAAAATTCAAATTAATTAACTGTATATATAAATGAGATACAAATTAAGAAATAAACATATCCATGATAATTAAAATTTATATATAATGGAAAATTAAAGACCAATGATCATATAAAGGTAAATATTTCAACAGACAGTTAATGATTACAAATATGAATCAATAAAGTTAATGTGAAAACTTTTCTTAGTCAAAATTATCATAAACTATCCATATAAAGAAAAATGAAACTATCAATACAAAATATACCCTATGGTGTAATAATAAAGGGTTATTTATTGTTGATGAATATAAATACCATAAATGATCTTGAAAAACATTCTTTAGGAAAATATCCTTTTCATTTTGAGAATGAATTTTAAAACTAAAAGATCAAAAACAAAATTTTAAAAAATGATTTTCTCTAAAAAAATTGATAAATATAAAATGAGGATTTAAAACATTTGATTAGCCATGAATTATAGAAATTTCATTCTTTTTGTACACATTAAAATAGATATTCCATTCTCCATGTCGAAAAACGTAAAATGGGTATTATTTTAAAAACGAAATTAATATTCCATTAAAAATTTTGTAAAAATTATAAATGGGTAAAATATTCGTTAGTAAATTTTTTTTTATTGTTTTTTTTTTGAAAACATGGTTTTTAATAAAAACATATTTCTCACTAAAGGGATAAATGAAGTTAGGTTTTCTTAAAAACATTTTACTAATTTTTTAAGTACATAAGTGTTATAAAATGGTAATATTACTTGAAAAATTTCATGAGTAACCAAATTATAATAAAATTAAAGAATTTATTATCCAATGATCAAATAATTTCCTTAATTTTGTGGTCAAGTATAAAAACCGTAACTAAAATAAGATTCTGAAATAAATGCATATAGAGTCAAAATGTTGAAGTGTGGATTAATTAATGAATTTTTATGGATATAAAATGTAAATCCACATAAAAAAAGTGATAATAAAATAAAATATAGTCAAAATTAATTACAAACATAATCTTATAATATTAAAGAAATTTAAAGAGTGATATAACCAAATGCAAAGAAATTAAGTTATGATACTATTTACCACTTGTTAAATTTTAATTCAATTCCTGTTAAAGGAAATAATTCAAATTGAAAATTAAAGTACCATGAATAATTAATTTTTAAATATATTACATGTATAAGGGTTAGTATACACACTATATAAAGAAAATTTGGTTCATAACTATACCGTATGCCTTAATGAAATAAAATTGAGATGGAACCCCGTCCCTTACGCTTACTTTTGGTTAAACATGATTTAACTTATTTTATAGTGGTTTTAGAAATGTTATTAACTAATACCATAACCATATTAAGATTTATATTATCATATATAATCCTTTTATTATATCTTGTCTCCCTTTTATTAAAAATATTTCATTACTTTCATTGTTTTGGGTGTTAATTGACTTGTTTTTTCATTTGTTATTTGTCATGAATGTTATGATTCTTATACATATGACAACATTACTTTATATAAATAATTTTAATAATGTTATAAATATCATATTTACTCACTATATTTGATGTTATAATAATTTTTAAAAAATTTACACAGAAAATGAGTGGCATCACTTCGTTGCTATGGTAGATCATACGTACTCACAAGAAATGATATCATTCCCTTAATGACTAGAAGTGTAATTAATTTGATGGTATATAAATTTGAAAAAATAAACTTCAACTTATATATATCACATTTATTCATTATTTTTATCCATATTTTGGTCTTTGTAAATTGTAAGTGGAAAATGAATCGCATCGCTTCACATGGTCTTGTCCCTCGTACACATGAGCGACGTTATCATATTTAAAATGGAATTTAACATAAAAATATATATTTAATATTAAAAGAATAAGTATAATAATATCATAAATATCATACAAATTTTAAAATTCCATCATTATAAGTGGTGATGGAAAATGAACAACATCGTTTCCGGAGGCGATAGTCCGTTGTACACACAATCGATGATTTCTTTTCTTCATATTTGATGGGAGTGGAGGTGGATAAATATTAAAAAATTAACATAATAACATATTAGAATAATGTATTTAATTTTTTTATTTATATTGGATGTGTTAGGACATTATATAGTGGCGAAAAAATAAATATAATGATAGAGCTTTGTTAAGATAATTACCTTATCTAAGAGAAACATCCTTTGGATCTCCAATTAAGGACCCTTAGGATGGTCTTTTGGGAAGACCAGAAGCACTATAATGTAAATAAGGATGGTGGGGATATAATTTTTTAGTATTTTTTATATACAAAGTACTTGTGAGGTGTAAACAAGTGAGGGGAGGGAGTTCCCTTTTATAATTGGGGAAAGGGGACCTCCTTGGAAATTACTTGAAAATTTTCCAAAATAATCAATAGTGATAAAGTAATTCTTATGAGAAAATATTCCAAATGACCCTAGATAATAATTTATGAAGGATAATGTTGATTTATTTTTATAATATAATATTTTTACAAATTCGTAAGTCATTTTTAACCCCTATCTCCTCAGTTTAACCCCATAGTAAGCACATTTTTATATTAACTGTGGTAAATAATTTTTTACTATTTTCAATATCCATTATGGAAAAAAAATAAATTTGAACTGATTATATATTATAATTTTTTCTAATTAAAAATATGGAATTAATTTTTTAAAATTTCACTCACATAATCGATAAGAATTAAATTAAAATTAATCTCACACATGCAATGAGAAAGTGTCTTTTAAAAGAGAAACTGCCCAAAAGTTAACAATGATTTTATATAAAAATAAAATATAAAAATTATGTTAATGAAATTAATTATAATAATAGATATAATGGAACTAATTTTACTTTAAAACCAATTCAAAATATAATTTATTTTTATAAATAATTTGAATGAAAAAGGTAGTTTTCAATTAGAATTTAGTATTTTTCACTATTTATCAAAAATAAAATATTTTAGAAAAATCCCAAAAATACACCCTAAGATAATTTTGATATGTTTATTTTAAAAAATATTTTTATTTTGTATAATAAATTCTATAAAATTGGTAAAAATGAATTTTAAATTATGTTCTCAATGCGCTATTAAATCATCTTTTAGAAAAAAACAATTTTCATAAAACATTTATTTTTGTTTTAAATGATTCTTATGTTATTTAAAATAAATAGATATACATAATTTTCATATATTACATACTAATATTAATACCAAATAATTTAATAGTTATGTTATAAAGATACATTGTATTATGGTTTCACTCAGGGTTGCATGTTCAACAAGCTATTAAATATATTAAATTTAACAGAAATGTATTTTTTGGGTTGTTTAAGCTAGGTGTTATGGGTCACATAAGATATCGAATAAAATGTTATTATTTTGTAATTTTTTGCTGTTAAATTATCTCCAACTTAAATAAATTTATTCGTCACAATTTAAACTTGATCTTGGTAATCATGGGTTTGACATTTGGAAATACCATTATTGAAAAACCCACATTGTAAAACAGTTAAAAAATATCCTCATAACAGGAGAGAAATGGAAGTAAAAAAGTTCATATGGAATGAAATATATCTAGGTTTATAAATATGATAATACTTTTGGAAAGTGAATATGTATACATGTAATAAAACGTGTAAATAATTATACAGACTGGTAGAGTTCATTGATCATAATCAAGTGAATGGTCAATGGAAAGTTAAGGGCCTAAACCCCATAAATTTAGAGGATTTAAAAGACCATATGTTTAATTATATAAGGATACAATAGGATAATATTTTTGATTCAATATACTTTTCCTATAGTTTATGAATTATATTTCTATTTAATAATATAAGGAAATATACTTGCATGATATATTTCTATTTCTTAAGCAAAGTTTCATCCTTAAGTTATGCTTCGATCAATTTCTCATTTATTATTTAATCCATGAAATAAATGTCCAAAAATAAATTTTTTAGTCTTAAAGAACTAAAATTTACTTTTAATGGATAATAATATCAATAAAATAGGGAGAAGTATTTCCACTTATCACAAACTATTTTCCTAAACCAATATGGTTTCACAAGTTATCCAATTAATCTCTAAACCACAAAAGTAACACCACTAGTTCATTATTAATATTTATTTTTATAATAATTTAACCAACAAAATATTGACTAGGATATCAAATATTCAAATTAAATTCACTAAAAACTTATCATCCTTTGGTCGTAATTTCATGCCTCACAGCCTTACCGGATGCGATGGGTTGTCACCCAGCACGCTAGTTTTCATTTTTATAAAATATATTAATATAATTCCTATAACATTACTAAAAAAAGTTATGGAAATCCTTGAAATAAAATTAATCACTAAATAAAATTTTTATTAATATTTTCAATACAACATTTTCTCATAAATTCAAATTATGTTATTTTACTACTATTACAATTTCCTTAGTGGTCATGTCAGCCCTAAATGATGTCAATAAATATAAAATTATCTATATTAAATGTAAAGGTATTAATCCTAAAATAAATTTTCCACAAAAACATATGATTTCCATAAACTTCTCCCAAAGTATCCTTAATATTGGTAGACTTCAATTGTATAAAACCTAGAAAGGGTGTGTTTAACACTTAGAAATTAGGATAAATCTGAAACTCATTGTCATGACTCCCTCCCCACAAAGTGTACCCCTCCGGGGTCGGCAATGTGAGAAGAGAGATAATGACCCCCAAGTCCTGCCTCCTGTAGGCCCCCGGTTGGCGACTAGCATCGAGGGAACAGTAACACACAAAATGGGAGGCATTACCCTCTAAGAGAACACATACAGAAGAGGGAGATAAGATAGAAACCAATAAACTCCAACTCAAAACTAGAATATAAAATAAACCCAAGTGAATATATGAAATGTCATGCAAAAGTACTACACTTGGAAGGGAAAAAATGCAAGTACCCAAAAGAAAGTAAAAAACCGAAGCAACCACAAGCCCGAACAGCTCCAGCAACCCCAAGCAAGTAGAAACTAGTTTGATCTCTAACCTGCTCCAAGTGACCTAAAAATAGTTTATATATACATAGGGTGAGTATAACAGTATACTCAGTAGGATCCTCCTCAAAGCCTCTCGTGAAAAAGTAAAGAAATCACGCTAAAGCACAATGAACAACAAGTGAAACTAACTTGTCACCTAAGAAGGTATACTAAGTTTCTAGCCTCACCGTGGAAACTCTCACCAAGTAACGCATACAAGAATATATCATATAATAAATAACATCAATGGTACCACGCTGCTACTTCCCCACTGGATTGCCGCTTTGCCCGAACATCACACGTCCTGAGAATCCCTCTCCAAAAAGGCTTGCCTGTAGACACCTTTGTGAAGTACCACAATATGCACCTCGTGCAACAAAACCACCATGTCTACACCCCAATGTAACCAGGTAGTTTCCGGGAGCCACCAAAGCTCACATAACGTGTATCATACGTTGGGTATTATACCTCAAGCCATCATAGCCCATACAACGAGTAAGGAACCTCAATCCATCACAGCCTATACATGTTATACCTATAGTAGTCCATAGAAAACCATATCCACAATATATGTCTGTGAATAACCATAAGACATTACATCCCTCTACACACATATATGGGGAAAACTAACCAATGTGCCTGCCAACACAAGTAACTACAAAGAGAAGAAAGTGGGGACAGAGGGGGTAGTCAGTCATCCATCCTCCCACTCAAATATTGGGGAAAACAGCCCCCCAGGGCATAGAATCCCCAGGGTGTCAGTTTCCATTAACGATAGGGTGGAGTAGCGTATAGAAACACAAAAATTACAGAATATACTATAACTCACAACCACACTATGGGCATAACCTAGTCTTAGACATAACTCCAGCTGACGTCTCTTAGACTCTGGGCTGCTACTTCTTATACTAAGTATCCTATAAGAACACAACCATTTAAATAACATTATTAGGTTAATTCATTCCCTTTTTATTAGTTCCACTTTATGTTAATTAATTATTTAAACATTAATTAACCATGAACAATTCCAGATTAAATTTCATTAGCATCACACCCAAAGTCAATTGTTCCTTAAAAAATTACAACCTCGTCATTATGTTCCAACATATCCATCCCCATAGGTTAAGAACATTTATTAAATTATTCATTATAGAAATACTTTCCCACATTCCCAATCATTCTAGAAAAACATTATATGCTACAAAACACAAGGGGACTCTACACGGTGAGTAGATGTACTACCCGTCGAGTCTTTTCCGCTTATAGAAATAGCATAAACCCATCCTTCCTTGAAAATCTAAACATGGATATCAAGTGGCATACCCCGCGTGTCTTCGCCTATTTTGGAAGAAGGGTATGTAAGACCAACTACCTTGAGAAGTGGGGAAAAGTAAAGCAGATAAACAACCAATCAAAATCACCAAGCATCCAACAATCACATCCATCCCATTCCATCATCACTGGGGTCCTCCCCAGCACCCACATGCATAAACTAATGCATCTCGCCACTCTATGTGTCATCTTCTGCCACAACCAAAAGCCTCCATACCCCCACAGATAACAACAGCCATCCCGTATCACATCACATCACTAGCAAAAGGAAACAAACACTACATTAATTGGCTATTGGACCTTTATCAATAAAGAGGGTAAATAAGAACCCCTTAAGGGATTATCAAACAGTCATTTATTTAATCCATATTGAATTAATATATTTGTTATTTGTAGGTTCCAAATTTGGGAAACCTAATCAGTAAGTCATTACAAATAAATAGACATTCTTACTGCACTAATTTGATTAACATCAAATTACAACAAGAACCAGATTCGTTTTCATTCCTCTTTATCTTTAGCCAACAACTATAAATTAATCTCGGTTTACGTTCTTTACCGACTTCCATCAAGAACGAACAACTAATCAAAGCAAGCATAGATATCACAGTATCAAGCAAAACATGAGGCAATAACATACGATCGATATCAATTTATTTATCTAGTTAAAATATTTATTATGTTAATTCTATTGTCATCCAGTGGGATTAAACATGCTAACAATATAGTTGCACGTAAAAGAAAAGAGAAGAAACGAATCCCTTACCTCAAACAGTTCCTTACATTTTTTATCCACACAACAGGTCACGATCCTCCTCTCGCGATAACTGCATCCATCTGAGGATGCCACGGTACGACAGAACCAACCAAACCCTAAGAATAAATCCATTAGAGGCATGGAGATTACATGATATAACATGGAATGGAGAAATATGAGGATATGATCCCCAAAGGAATGACTATAAAGTATACCTTATATCAAATATTGACCGATATAGCTCAGTTGCATCAAAATTGAGCAGAACCAATCCAAGAAGTAATGTTTGATTGTGCAACTCCTATGGGAGGTATTGAAAGGTTCTAGCATCTCATAGCTATGAAAATAGAGGAAGAACAAGTTAGGATGATATCTTATCCCTTTTGAAGATTTAATGGGGTGACAGTTTAAGATACGCTTAATTCCCCATTAAAAGCGGATCGCATTAACCCACAAGGTTTGACCAAGTAAAAACATCCCATTCCATAGGAATAATTAATATAGGATTTATGGCCTTTGAATCGGCCTTAAGAGTCCTTAAAATAAGGCTTTAAATTTATTTTACATTAAAGTAAATATCAAACGTCAAAGTTTTGTTCTCATTAATTAATATAAATTCCCTAAAAATATCATTAAAAAATTCTTATGAAAAATATCATTTTCATTTCGAAAATCACATTTTAAAAAAAGTTCACAAAACATTTTGAAAATAATATTATTTTAAAATAGTTTTTGAATCTTATAAAATAATATTTAGTATGTTATATTGGTCATGATGGGTGAAATTTCTATTCATGTTATACATGATAAAATAATGATTCCTTTCCCTTTTTTAGTAAAAGACAAACCGATATTATTTTGGAAATGATAAGAAGACTCGTTTAAATTTTTTTAAAGTAATAATAGGTAAAAATATATTTAATAAATCATTGTAAATATTTGAAAAATATTTTTGAAATCATTTTCTAAAAATAAATTGGAATAAAACAGATTTTTGACTGAAGAGAAAAATGATGTTGGATTTTTTTTAAAAATATCGATTATTTTACACACAAAATAGTGAAATAATGGTACTATTAATTGAAAACGTTCATGATAATCATAGAATAATTAAATTAATTGGTTTATTATTGAATGTTCAAATAATTTACTTTAATGTAAATTCAGGTATAAACAATCTTGCTTAAAATTATATTGTTAAATAAACCTCTACAAAGGTCATAACATTGAATTAAGGATTAATTAATGAATACATTATGTGTATCAAATTTAAATACACATAAAACAAGTTTAACGAAAAATATATAGATTAAAAATTCATTACACACATAATCTGAGAATATCAAAGACAACGAAAGAGTAATATGTCCTAACAAAGTCAAATTGAGTTATGAAATTTTTTACCACTTAGTAACTTTTAATTCAAATAAATTTAGATTAAATTATTCAAATTAAAACTTAAAATAATATTTAGAATTAATTTTTCATTATATTACACGAATTTGGGGAAGTACATACACCATATAAAACAAATTTGGTATATAACATTACTATATAACTCAATGAAATGAAATTGAGATAAAATACCTTACCTCAAGATTTATTTTGGTTGAACGTGATTTATACACCTTTATAGTTGTTCCAAACATGTAATTAATGTATTAAATAACCACATTAATATTTATAATTCCATATATAATTCTTTCATAACATCTTATTATTCTTTCATTACTAATATTCCATTATTTTAATTCTTTGGTTGTTAATTACCTTGTTATATCATTCATTATTTGTCATAGATGTTCTGATTCATGTACATAAGATATGATTAATTCATCTCCAAAATGATAAAAAAAATATTAGTATCAGATTTACTCATTATATGCATTATTATAATAATTATTAAAATTTTCTCATAGAAAATGAGTTGCAAAACTTGGTGAAGACGGTAGGTCGTACGTACAAATGAGTAATGATATCATTCCCTTAACGACTGAAAGGATAAGAAATTGGGAGATATATTATTTTTACATATTAAATACCATATTATATATATCACTTCAATTCATTAATTTTATCCTTATTACATTCCATGTAAATTGTAATGGAAAAATCAATAACATCACTTCGCGAGCTAGAAATATGCCGTACACACGAGTAACGTTATCATATTTAAAAAATAATACGAAGTAAAAAATGTTATAGGTGATATTAAAATTCCAAAAGTATACTAACATACTAAATATCATATAAATGTGTCAAAACCATAATTATATCAATCCTTGAAAGGTGGTGAGGGAAAATGAATTACATTGGTTAGCGAGGTGGTAGTCTGTCATACACATGATCAATGATTTCATTTCCATTTTATGGAAGTGGAGGTGGATACATATTATTCCATAAAACATAATAATATCTCACTATATGTTATATATAGGTCTTATTATATTTTATGCTTTAATACATAATTGAAGTTGGAAAAGAAGAAAGAAAATGAAGGAGCTTTGTTAAGATAGTTATCTTTTCTAAGAGAAACCTCTTTTGGATATCCTCTTAAGAACCCTAAGTATGGTATTTTGGGAGTACAAGTAGCTTTAAAGTGAAAATTATGATGTTGAGGAGATAATTTAATAGTATTTTTTCTATAAAATTATTTTCTAGGTGTGAATAAGAGTGGGGAGTGAGTTCCCTTTTATAAGTAGTGAAAGGGGACCTCCTTATACATTACTTGAAAATTTCCCAAAAGAATCCCAAATGATAATGTGGAAATATGGCTAAAAAATAATATTTTTAAAAGTAGTTAGGTCCTTTAAAGCCCATATCATCTTAGTTTAACCCGCACTTTAAATGCATTTTTACCTTAACCGTGATAAATAATTTTTTATAATTTTCACTATTCATTTTGATAAAAAAGTGACCTTATTAGATAGTGTAAATTACTAAAATTCTAAATGTGGAATCCATTTTTCAAAAATCAATTCATAGAAGTGGCCAAAAAAATTTAAAATTAATCATGTATACACAATGAGAAAGTGGGTTTTGAAAGTAAAAATATACAAAAGTTGATAATGATTTTATATCAAAATTCCGTAGAAAAGTTATTTTAATAACATAAATTGGATTAATAGATATAAAATTTAAGTAATTTTACTTTAAAGCTAATAGAAAATATAATTTATTTTTATAAATGATTTTAAAAGAAATGACGTTTTGAGTTAAAAGTCCGTATTTTTAATTATTCATAAAAAATGATATATTTCAGAAAATCAGAAAAATCACCTAAGATATTTTTTATATGATTATTTAAAAAATTAATTTTTATTCAAATAAATTTTTTAGAATTGGTAAAAATTAATTTTAAATTATTTGCACAAAGCGTGAATAAACTATTTTTAATGGTAGTTTTTAGAAACCAATTTTCTATCTTAAATGGTTATTATTTTAATAATAAATAATATAAAACCATAATTTTCATGTTTTAGTTTATATTGTTAATTCCTTCTAATTTAACAGTTTGTTTATAATGGTATACTATATTATAGTTTGACTCGGGCTTTTATGTTCATAAGCTATTGAAGAGTTTAAATTAACAAAAATGTATTTCATGGGTTGTTTTAGCTCAGTGTTCTCTCTCATAAACAATAACATATAAAATGTTATTATTTTAGAATATTTTTGTGTTTCACATCACTACAACCAAGGGAATAACTCGTTCTTTGAGAAGTTTATCTTGACGATCTAGGATCTTAACTATCCTCTATATTATTCTCAATATCAAACTCCCCCAGTCAATGTCATGGGAATTATCCTGAAGATATAGATGATGCTAAGACCTGTGGAATATTTGTTTGACCATTTTAAATTTTGGTGGAAGTTATAACTAATAAGATACCTCACCAACATTCTCTAACTTCACAAAAGAACCAAAAAATTAGGAAGAACTGACTCCCCTAACCAAACCTCAATTAACCTCGATAAAGGGAAACCCTCAAGAACACATGGTTTCTAACATCAAACTCCATGGGTATTTTCCTGTGAATATCATAAACCTTATTCTAGTATTAACCTTACATCATACACTCCCAAACCATCTAGATCTTCTCTGTTATAATTTACAATGCACATAGACTAATGATTGCTGACTCCCCCACCTCTGTCTAGCACAATGGAAATCGAAATAGCTATTTGTACAATGCCTCTTATGGATTCATATATATGGATGAGGGAAATATATTGTTTTAGGAAAACACTAAAAAGGGTAGGTGTTTCACCCATTACCTTCCAAAATCTAGAACACAATCTCATAACATATTTTTTATTGTCTTGATGGACTGCTTCATTTTCTTATTTTCATGGGGATGAAAAGTAGTGTAAATTCATAGCTGAGAGCCCAAAGAATATTTTAATACTATCCATACTTGTAACAACCTAGTCCAGATTACCCACAATCGGTAACTAGACTGGTCACCACATGATGTAAAGAATTTCTCCCCATACTCCCTGGGATTCCGACTAGTATTGAGGATCTATATATTTTCAGTGTGGATACAATACCCTCATATTCAGATTTCACGATGGAAATAGATAATATGCTCAGAAAACAGTGGAAGCTAATATACAGAAATAATCAACTGAATAAAAAAATGGCCAATTCTAGTTTATACAATTCATGCATGTCATGGTGATACCTATTAGAAAGAAGTAAACAAAAAAATATGCTTTACATTCTAATACAGAAATAAAGAAAGACTCAAATCCCAAAGGATAATCTCCGTGAGAATCCTAATCTATCGCTCAGTCCTTTTCTCCTAGCTCCCAAGTACAAGAAAACAACAACAAGCAATATCCAAGGTCCTGCAAACAAGTAGAGTCTACTCAGGTACCCAGTGTAATGGTGGCCCGAGTATGGTGTGAGATATAATATTAGTAGTATGGTACCACTGGTGTGTAGCTCAATCTAGACAATTAAATATAATTAAATAGTGTGCAGGTATAATGAAGTAATAACAAAATTGAATAACTAAATTGCAACCCATCCATGTTCTTAAGGGACACCTGACCCTGACACCTGCTTCGGCCCGTAGCTAGAAATAAGAGTCTAAATAGTAATTACATATATAATGATTAAATAAATTGTTTAACACATTATATGATATTCTTTATTTAACTGAAAAAATCTATGGGTTCCCCTGAAAACCCATATCTCAGTACCTATATTTGTTATGTTTTAGTCTAAACCATTTCTCATATTCAATTTAAAAATCATTACGCCACATACTCTTTCATTAACCATTTAATTCAATTAATGTACGTTCAATTGGACCTAAATTCAAATGTAAATTAATGGGTGTAGAACATCATGTCTAGAACCCTAGTCAATATTTGGAGCATCAGTCCTTGTCTCACAACCCATGGGTATTTGTAGTATCAGTCTCTATCCCATAAAAGAAAATTTTCATGCATTCTGGGTGTAGAATGCCAAGTCTAGCACCCCATGATTATTTGGAGCATCAGTCCCTGTCTCACAACCCATTTATCAATCATATATATATATATATATCACATGTATAATGACATGTTTATCCCCCCAAGATCTCTTCCATTAATTAATTAATGGAGTCCATTAATTAATTCAATAACTAATTAACAACATCACATTTACTACTAACTCAAAAATTAGTTAAACATAGTAATTCCATTAGTTAACTCAAAAATGAACTAATTATAACTATAGCATTAATTAATTTAACCTTTAATTAATCTCAACAATTTCTCAAGATAATTTAACAATTAACTAATCAAAAGGCGACCGTCTCAATATCACATAATTAATTATATAATAAATTATCCCACAAAAACTTCTCAATATTACGTAATCAATTCGCAAAATAATTATCCCATGAAAATCTTCCCAATATCAAATAATTAATTAATAAATTAATTGTCACTAAATCAACCATTTTAATAAAACATAATTAATTAACAAATTAATTATCTCATGGTAGCTATTTCAATATGACATAATTAATTCAAAAATTAATTATCTCAACTTATCCCAAATTAATATCTCATAATTAACCGAGTGATTAATTGTATATGTTATAATCTCATAACACATAATTAATTGAAAATTAATTATCTCAAGTTAACAAGTTTAATATCTCATACTTAATACCTTGATTAATTATCATCTCAAAACACATAATTAATTCATAATTAATTATTTCAACTTAACCAAAATAATATCTCATAATTAATTCCTCAATTAATTATCATCTCAGAGTACATAATTAATTCATAATTAATTATCTAAACATAACGAAAATAATATCTCATAATTAATTATCATCTCAAGGAACATAATTAATTATTATTAATTATCTCAAATTATCCAAAATAATATCTCATAATTAATTCTTCGATTAATTATCATCTCAAATCCCATAATTAATGCATAATTAATTATCTCAACTAATACAAATTAATTACTCATAATTAATACCCTGATTAATTATCATTTCAAAAAACATAATTAATTCATAATTAATCATCTCATTCCCCTGATAAACAATTTAACCCAGTATTTCAGTCAACTTTATCAAAAGAAATAACTCAACAAAACTACATTTTATTAATTAGGCAATGTTTAGAACCCTACCTCAATGAATTTGGTCGATCCAATGTTTCCTAACTCATACCACGACCTTCTCGCATACACGCACCTCAATAAAAGTGCACATGCACTCTGAATTTATCTTTGAAACTAACAGCCATTAACAAACACCCATAATTAGTGTGACGGTGACCAACACACACACAAAACATTAACCACAACACTAAACAACCGTAATCATGAAATTCAAGGTGTGAAAATGCAATTATCGAGTATATAGCCTTAACCAAAAATGGTGGCTGTGAACAGAATCGATTTGAATAACTTAACCTTCAGTGGTGGTCATTGGAATATAAACCATGGGTCCTGAGACAACTTCTACACAACATAGAATCAGAAAAAAAAAATAAGAAACTGAATTAAACCTGAATATAGGGTTTTTTCCTAATGGTGACTAGACGATGGAGAGTTGAGGCTACTAATACAATGAACCAAACATGAAAAGAAGGACTTACCTCAATGATAAAAAACATCCATGAAAGAACTACCGTGATCCAGTGTGCGAATAGGGAGCCATGAGAGGAGGGTGGTGCACCACCCATGGGTGTTTCGCGCCTTATGTAAGAGAAGGGGGAAGTGCACCTCCTTCTTCTTTTCTCCCATAAATAAATTTAAATTATTATTTAAAATATAAAAATTAATATAATAATAATAACAATAATAACAATCATATTATTATTATGACCCTTTAATTTTTTACCCCTTTGATAAATTCTAAACTCCCATTTACACATTATTTAATTAAATTCTCCTCAACCGAAGTAAATTATATGAATTCTCAAACTCATAATATTTAAATAAATTCTCTCAATATTCAATATAATTAAATTAAAACCCTTGTTTCTCATCAATTAGTTAAATTTTTCTTAACCTTGAATTTAATTAAATATTACCCTCATTTCACATCCTTTAATTAAATTCCATTTCACTCAATTTATTTAAATACAACACTCCATCTCACCTCATTTAATTAAATTATTCAACCTCAATTTTATTAAATAAAACTGATATAATAATAACTGTTAATATTATTAATATTTAATAAAATGCTTCTTTGATAAAACCCAAAACTACCCATTTAAACACCATTTAATTAAATTATTCTCAATAATTTTAATTAAATAATTTGTCCAACATATCATTATTTAATAAAATTATCTCAATACAATTGAATTAAATAAAACCCCCATTTTTCATCAAATGATTAAATTAATATTAACCTTGAATTTAATTAGAATAAACCCCAACTCCACATTTAATACATCATTAAATTAAATTCTTATCCAATGAATTTAATAAAATAAATTCTACAATACATCATTATTTAATTAAATTCTCTCAATACAATTTAATTAAATAAAACCCCCATTTTTGATCAAATAATTAAATTTATATTAAATTTGAATTTAAATATACAAAACCCCAACACCTAATTTAACACATCATTTTATTAAATTCATTTCCAACTAATTATAATTAAATAAATTTTCTAAATAATTATTATTTTTATTAAATTCTCTCAATATTATTATATTAAAAAAACCCCAAAACCTTATTATTCATCATTAAAATAAATTCATTCCAACTAAATTTAATTAAATAATTTCTCCAGTTCATGTAATTTAATTAAATTCTCTAAACACAATTTAATAAATTTAAAAAATCCAACACATCGATATTATTTAGTTAAATTTTATCAACCTTAATTTAATTAAATAATAATCCCCCATTTTTCAATGACTAATTAAATTATTTTTAACATTGAATTTAATAAAATAAGTCATTAATTTTGTATTAACTAATTAAATTTCACTTTTCCTTGAATTTAATTAAATGAAACCTCAACTCCTCATTTACCAGTCTTTTAATTCTATTCCTCTGATCTCAATTTAATTAAATAAAGACTCTAGCCCATCATAATTAAAAATAAATTTAATTATTTTTCATGTTAATTTAATTAAATAACGATTCCATTTCAATGTAATTTAATCAAATTCTGTAAAAATTAATTTAATTAAAATAAACCCGAAACCTTTTATTTAATTAAATTCCTTTCAACCATAAATTTTATTCAATTAATTTAACTAGAAACTAAAAATTGGGTATAGTGAATGGTTTGACTTGTACGGTTTGATCGACTGTGCTTAGACCATGCATCCACTACTACACGCCTTCTTTATTATGCATAGCTAACCTATATGGTTTTTAATAACCATGCACAGACCGTGTGAACGTCAGTTCTAGGTCTAGCTCTCCTAAAACCCATCCTGCAATCCAGGAAATTCCTCAAGCCTTTACCCAATATCTTTATCAAAACTTTTAACGAACCCAACATGTGAAACTTCTCTTTGAAGCTTGGTATTAAAACTGAACCATGAATTAAATGAAAATTTCAAAAAAATTTGTATTTTAGCCCAGTCCAAAAACAAGAGACTTTAAAATTTACCCTCTATAAAACCATCTCAGCCCCATGAATCCATCGAGAGATACTACAATACTCGACCACCCACCAAGTTAAAGAATTATCGTTTGAATGATCATGTTACATTCCCAAACACCCAATGTACCTTTAAGTCATCCATAGACCTTAACGTTGGAATTTGGCTCCCATTTATCACAGCAAATTTCCATTTAATATTTTATCTTTATCTCCCCTTTTTCAATTGTTTGAAAACACAGGTAACCATGTTCCAAGTTATAAGGTACCCATACACCATAAAATAGAAACTAGGTCCCTTTATTAATGCAACAAATCAATGTTCCACTCATGTAGACATTTACATATCAAAATATCTCTAGCATGTTTTCATAAGCAGTAACCCAACAACATGTTATAACACAGGAGCCTGGAATAATAAATAAACATGATAATAAATAGTAATCATAGCATATAGACAACCAAGCATGTTATATCTATCACCGAAATATTCTATCTAAAATGTTCATGCAAATGAAAATGAAAACATGGTAATTCATCCAAGGAACACAATCCAAATTAGCAAGCATCCTACAAATGAAACTCCATGGCATGTCATATGCATGTCATGTGAATATGTAAGTTCCTAATATGATTTATGTAATACAATTTCATTTCCATATCAGGCCGAGGAAAATTTTTAAAATTCTCAAAACAATAAGTAGAAGAAAATACACCAGTCACTTAAGGTGACATCATAACAAATGTAACCAAGAACTGTTTAAACATCAATTCTCATCCCCAAACACTTGGTCATTACACATATGTGGGGTGATTAGTCCCAAGAAACAGCTATTAACCAAGTGTTGATACTTTCATAGTCTCCTTTCTACCAACCCAAAATAGAAGGACAAAGAAAAACAAATAAAAATTGAACCTATGATACCAATTTGTAACATCATAGCCTGGATTAACCTCTAATTAGTAGCTACACCGGTCCCCTACTGATTCGAGGGTAATACAGGCCTAGACCTTACCAAGAATCATTTAAATAAACAAAATCTCCAATACTAGTTTATACAATTCATGCATGTCATGGTGAGATATAAATCTCAGTAGGCTGGGACCACTGGTGTCTAGCTCATTCTAGATAATTCAATGTAATTAAACTGTGTGTAGGTATAATGAAGTAATAAAATAATTGAATAAGAAAACCAAAACCCATCCAGGTTCCTAAGGGACACCTAACAAAGATACCTACTTTAGCTCGAAGCTATAAATAAGATTCTGAACAAGAACTATATATATAGAATGCATAAATAAACTATTTTACACATTATTCGATATTCCTTATTTAACTGAAAAAATCCCCAGGTTCCCTTGGACACCCATATCTCAATACCTATCTCAATCATGCTAGAGTCTGAACCATTTCCCATATTCAATTTACAAATCATTACATCACATCATGTTTCATTAACTATTTAATTCAATTCATGTATGACTAATTGGAACCATAGTCAAATGTCAATTAATGGGTGTAGAACATCATGTCTAGAACCATCGTGAGTATTTTTAACATCTGTCCTTATCTCACAACCCATAGGTATTTGATGCATTATTCCATTTCCCATAAAATAAAATTTTCATCCATTCTAGGTGCAGAATGACATGTCTAGCACCCCGTGAGTATTTGTAGCGTCATTCCCTATCTCATAACATGTTTATAAAACATAAACACTCACACATAGACACACACATATATATATACATATATATATCGCATGTAGAACGTCATGTAAAACACCCCAAGATCTAATTGATTAATTAATTAATTAATTAATTAATTAATTGAGTTAGTTAATTAATTCAATAACAAATTAACAAGATCACATTCACTACTAACTGAACAATTTATAAAACACAATAATTCTATTAGTAAACTTGAAAATTAACTAATCATAACTATAAAATTAATTAATTTGACCATGAGTTAATCTCATCAATTTCCCTTGTTAATATAACAATTAACTGATCAAAAGGAAACCAACTCAACAGTTCCTAATTAATTATATAATTAATTTTCACATGACAACCATCTCAATATTACATGAAACTATCTCAATATCACATAATTAATCTCACAATTATTTATCACATGACAACCATCTCAATATTCATAATTAATTCAAAAAATAATTATCTAAAGGCAACCATCCCAATATCGCATAATTAATTTACAAATTAATTACCTCTAAAGCAATTATTTCAATATAACATAATTCATTCACAAATTAATTATCTCAAGGTAATCATTTAAATAAAACTTAATTAATTCAAAAATTAATTGTCTCAACTTAGCCCTGATCAATATCTCATAATTAACCCCTGATTAATTGTCTATATTATAATCTCATAACACATAATTAATTCACAATTAATTATGTCAACTTAACTAGTTTAATATCTCAAAATTAATCCCATAATTAATTATCATCTCCAAACACATAATTAATTCATAATTAATTATTTCAATTTAACCAAAAATAATATTTCATAATTAATTCCTCGATTAATTATCATCTTAGAGCACATAATTAATTAATAATTAATTATCTCAACTTAACCAAAATAATATCTCATAATTAATTATCACCTCAAAAACGTAATTAATTCATAATTAATTATCTCAACTTAACCAAAATAATACATCATAATTAATTCCTCAATTAATTATCATCTAAAATCACATAATTAATTCATAATTAATTATCTCATCTTAACCAAAATAATTAATCATAATTAATACACCGATTAAATTTCAATTCAAATCACATAATTAATTCATAATTAATCATCTCATTCCCTCGATAAAAAATTCAATCCAACATTTTAGTCAACTTTATCAAAATTAATAAATCAATAAAACTACATTTTATTAATTACGAAAAGTTTATAACCCTACCTCAACAAATTTGGTTGAGCCAAGGAATTCTAACTCAAACTGTGACCTGTTCGCATACACACACTTCAACAAAAGAGCAGGCGCATTTGGAATTTATCTTCACAACTAACAACCATTAACCAGCACCCATAATTAGTGCGGTGAGGACCAACACGCACCCAAAACATTAACCACAACACTAAACAACCATAAGCATCAAATTCCAGGGATGAAAACCTAATTATCAATTATATATCCTTACCTAAAAATGGTGGAGGTGAATCGAATAGAACCAAATAGCTTTGCCTTTGTTGAAGGTTGTTGTAATACGAACCAATGGGTACCAAGATGTCTTTCACACCACCTAGAATTGAAATAAAAGAAGAAACAAAATTAAACCCGAATATAGGGTTTACTTCTAACAGATACCTGAAGAAGGAGAGTTGGGATGGCCAATGCAAAGAACAAAATGCCGGAGAAGGGCTTACCTCAATGAGACAAACCACTTCTATGAAGGAAACACCACAATGGTGAGTTGAGACGGCCAATGTGAATAACAAAACATGCATGAAAGACTTACCTTAATGAAAAGAATAACTTTCGTGAAGGAATCACCATGATCCAGTGTGCGGAGAGGGATCTTAGAGAGGAGGGTGGTGCACCATCCATGGGTGTTGCACCATGGGTGTGTCGCACCTCATGTAGGAAAAGGGAGAGGGGCGCCTCCCTCTTCTTTTCTCCTGTAAGTAAATTAAAATTATAATTTATAATATATGAATTAATATAATAATAATAATAACCATCATATTATTTATAAGGCCCCAGCCTTAAACCTTACTTAATCTTGAGTTATTACAAGATTACACATTGAGGATCTTTTCGGGTTTAGAGTTTTAGAGAATTAGATCATAAAACTTGCATTACATTCCGCATATAAACAAAGTGGTTATATAAAGATAGTATTCTTCATTCCCATCAATGGAAACACATTTAAAATAAAACATGGATTATTTCTTGACACTTCCTTGACACTATCATCATATCATGTACCTTTCCCTTGACCTGTGAAAAACATTTCAAAAAAACATGGGATGAGCATAAAAAAGCTCAGTATGGGTTATAAAAACATAGAAAGGAAACATGGGTACATATATACATAAGAATAAAATCATACTTTACCCATAAAACATAAGAACTTTAACATACCTCATCAAATCATGAATAAATCATAGAAATCATAAGACATAAAGGTAACTTGAGGCATTCATAACATTCTTACGTAGGGAGTAACCCTCTTGGTTACATTTGGAATACCCATCACAGTATATTCCCTAAATCTATTCGGAGAAACCTTAACGTTTCACTCCTTCGCGTTACCCAATGCATTGGAGAGCTATATCGGGCTCACTCGACCTTAGTTTATCATGGAACCACCCGTCTTCATAATAATGCCAAAGAACCATAACATAATCGTATCACATAAAACACACATAAAGGAAACATAACATTTCCACATTTCAATCACAAGATATCAATACAACACAAAAAAACATTGTGAAAACCATTTTCAATACCAAAATAAATTAAAACTAAAACATGGTATTTATTTTTCTTTTAAAATGAAGGTATGGCTTGTAGAGGAAGCTGAAACTCAAATAACGGTCACGACGGCGGAGAATTCATTGTCGCCGCATACATACGACAAAAGCATTCCCTTTGGTCGTTTAGTAAATGCTTCGTATAAAAAATATTCCTTTTGAATAAACGTAAAAGTCAAAGGGGTTTATACACCGTATAAAAGAAAGTTGTGTATAAAATAAAATATGCCTCAATGAAAGGACATTGAGACGAAGTCCCATACCTCGTATCCGACTTGACCCGACCGTTCTTTAATCTCCTGAATAATAAACTTGAGTTAATATATACTTGCTTATGAACCTTTTTCAAGTTCATTATTGCTTTTATACCATGTTATGAACATCATGTAATCATTTAAGTTAATAGTGTTCATTTTGTCGGTATTTGGTTCTTAAGTCAAAAATAGACTTCTTACACTTACATGTTGTTAATTTGGTCAAAGTTTCGTTATATCCAGAATGATATTAATGATTTGGATAACATATATATCATATATATTCTTCATATACATGTATTTATAATATTACATCACATTTAGAGGTAAGAAATGAAATGCACCGTTCATGGAGACGGTAAGCCGTACGTACGCATGAACGCTACTTCCATTTCTATTTCGTATTTCTTGAGTGGAATCATAATTATATAAGAGTATATTATAATTCTAGTATAATAAAATATATAATATCATTAAATTTATCCTTTACACATCCCACATATGGTATTAACGAATCAAATCACTTTCAGGGGGCGGTAGTCCGCACTTCCTAAAATGAAGATATCATGTTTACCCATAATGGAAACCATAAAGTTATGCCCAATATGAAAAAAAAAACAGAAGCTTAAGGAAAACCTAAACATATTATATATCATATATAAAAATAGTGACATCATAATGGCCACCTTTTAAGGTGTTAAATGAGTATTGAACAATCATTGTTTCGGGAGGCAGAATTTCGCCATCCACGGAAACCGTATGTTCTTTAACCATTTTATGTAGTTTTGTGAGAGTGTATCTCAAATAAATCTTATAAAAACATCCTAGTATATTGAAGATACTGTTTTTGTTACCAAAGAAGTAAATAAAAAGAGTTTAGGGGGTTGGAGAAACAAAATAAAACAAATGAACATGAGAGAATGAATTACCCTTAAAAGTGTAACTCCTTTTGATTTGAGCCTAAAGGCTTCCTTTGAAAGGATTCTGCCCAAAGGGAATCCTCTAGGATGAGGAGAGGTATGTGGAGAGAGTAAATGGGCAGGGTTTGGCCGAGCCAAAGGCTTAAGGAGTGTGTGAAATGAGGTAGAGGTGGGGGCCTTTTATAAGAGGAGAGGAGGGGCACTTTTGGAAAGTAAAGAAATATTACTTTATTTGAAAGTGTGTTTCGGTTTTAAAAGGTCCCACATTGATATAATTCGTGGATAAGGTGATAAGGGTTCGAAATCCACTCATCCAATTGGTTTTGGACATGTTTAGTGCATAGATATTACATTATCTTTCCATTTTATTTAAATCGTCAAATAATGATGTCATCGCTGCATCATTATTATGTCATAAATAATTTAATTTATTTAATGTCTAAAAATTATAAAAAAAATACTCTGATGTATGAAATCTTTTTAGCTTTCCAATGACTATTTATAATCAAAAATATGATCTTTACAACCCCGTGTAAAAATTGTTTTTGTAAAAAATATTATCTTTGTGTCATTTTTACTTTTACATTAAATAAAAAGTTATTTATGTCATTTCCCAACCAAAGTGTCTCCATGGGGTCCCCAAGTTGACCCATGGCTTTTCTTGGTCGGCCATGACACAACCAATGAGGGTAGGACATGTGTCAAGCTCATCTTATTTTATTAAAGCATTATTTTTACCTTAAACGACACTAATTACCACTAATCGCGATTAAGAACTTAATAAGTTAATATTCACCAAAAACTTATTATAATCTCATTGAACAACATTTTACTTATTAATGATAACCTTGTATGTCGGATTTCTGAAATTCAAAACACAATGATGGCAAAATTTCATTTAAACAGAAAATCAGTCTTTATAAGTACCACTTAGTGGTTTCACTATTCATCAAAAATTGAAGTTTTTCAGAAAATTACCAAAAATTCAACCTAAGATATATTTGATATTTCGAATTCAAAAATGAATTCTAATTTACAAAATTCAAAACATATAAGTCACATTAATTAATTTAATAATTAATTTCCGTTGTCAGAGAAAATAGCGTGTTTTTATGAAACAATAAGTATCAAAAGATTGACACTAGTTTAAGTCCAATTTCAAAGTGAAATTGATTCCAATGACCACCATTGGATTAAATGGTAAAAATATATTCATATTACACATTAATACCAATTCAAAAAATAATCTAATCATATAAATAAATTTGATTAAAAAGCAGTTTTGATGTAAAATGCAGTATTTTTCACTATTCATTAAAAAATGAACATTGTCAGAAAAATACCAAAAAATCACACAAAGTAAATTTTGATGTCCCAATCATAAAGAATAAGTTTATTCTGACAAAGATATTTTATAAAATTGTCAAAAGATATATTTAAAAAGGGTTTTCCATCATAAGGCAGTAAAACAATCTTTTAAGAATATTAGTGTATTTCATGCTTAAGATTGGATTTATTTTCATTTTAAGCCTCTAAAACACTATCTTAATCATTAATAGACATAGATAAAAATATCTATTATTCATTACTTACTTGGGATGTTACATACTTCCCCCCTTTAGAAAATTGCGTCCCCAAAATTTATTTACTTATCGAATAAATGGGGGTACTTATCCCTCATTGCATTTTCAGATTCCCATGTTGCCTCTTCAATCTTGTGGTTATTCCACAAAACCTTTACTTGGTGAATCACCTTATTCCGTAACACTTGCTTCCTGTGGTCAAGAATCTGAACCGGTTGTTCCTCATAAGATAGGTTCTCTTCCATCTGAACTACCTCTGGACTCAAAACATGAGATGGATATGGCATATACTTTCTCAACATCAAAACGTGAAAAACATTGTGTACCTAAGATAAACTCGGAGGTAAAGCCACTCGGTATGCAATTGATCCAACTCTCTCCAGAATTTCGTATGGTCCAACGAACCTTGGACTCAACTTTCCTTTCTTACCAAATCTCATCACACTTTTCCAAGGAGAAACCTTGAGAAAAACATAATCACCTACCTCGAAAGATAGATCCTTCCTCCGGTTATCTGCATAACTCTTCTACCTACTCTGAGCTGTTCTCATGTGTTTCTGAATCAGATGAACTTTTTCTGCCATCTCTTCTACCAATTCTGGTCCCATCAACTTCCTTTCACCCACTTCATCCCAGAAAGCTGGAGTTCGACACCGCTTCCCATATAATGCCTGAAATGGTGCCATCTGTATACTGGAATGAAAACTGTTTTTATATGAAAATTCAACCAAACAAAGATGTTGGTCCCAACTTCCCTGATAATCCATAGAACAAGCTCATAGCATATCCTCCAATGTCTGAATTGTTCGTTCTGACTTCCCATCTGATTGAGGATGAAAAGCTGTACTAAAATTTAATTCAGTACCCAACGACTTCTGAAGGCCTTTCCAAAAGTTATAAGTAAACCTTCGATCATGATCCGATACAATGGAGAGAGGAACTCCATGTAACCTTAATATCTCTTTAAGATACAAATGGGAAAGTTGATCAAGAGAGAAAGTATCTTGTATAGCAAGGAAATGAGCAGATTTGGTCAAGCGATCAACAATAACCCATATTGCATTATTACCTTGAGATGTCTTCGGTAATCCCACAACAAAGTCCATGGATATATTCTCTCATTTCCACTCTGGCACTGGTAAAGGCTGAAGCATCCCTTTCGGTAAATGCCGCTCTACTTTAACCTGTTGACATGTCAAACACTTCACAGTAAAATCAGCAATGTCTCTTTACATTCCATCCCACCAGTAATACTCCTGCAGATCTCTATACATCTTAGTACTGCCCGGATGAACTGAAAACGGAGAACTATGAGCTTCACATAACAACTCTCTCTTCAAATGTGAATCACAAGGCACACACAATCTCTTCCCAAATCTCAAAACACAATCATTATCAATGTTGAATTCAGGCAACTTACCTTTCTAAACCAGCTCTACCTTTTTCTGCAACTCACTGTCTTGCTTCTGTGCTTGCTTGATTCTATCTGATAGAGATGATCTCATTGATACCTGAAACAAAACAGAAGGACTTCCTGCACCAACAACTTCTATGCCAAATTTCATCAAATCCTTAACCAAAGGATCACGTTCCAAATGCAACATTGTTAATGAAGCATTACTTTTTCGACTCAAAGCATCAGCCACTTTATTTGCTTTTCCCGGATGGTAATGAATTGTACAATCCTAATCCTTGATTAATTCTATCCATCTCCTCTGTCTCATGTTTAACTCTTTCTGAGTGAATATATATTTTAAACTTCTGTGATCTGTATATATTTCACACTTTACTCCATACAAATGATGCCTCCAAATTTTTAAAGCAAAAACAACAGCAGCTAATTCCAAATCATGTGTAGGGTAATTTACCTCATGAGTCTTCAACTATCATGAAGCATAAGCAATTACCTGATCATTCTGCATTAGGACGCAACCAAGTCCTTTCAATGAAGCATCACTATATATAACAAACTCACCATTCCTGGAAGGTAGTGCCAAAACTGGAGCATTCACCAATCTTCTTTTCAATTCCTGAAAACAATCATCACATTCTTTTGTCCAGATAAACTTAACACCCTTCCGACTTAGCTTAGTCATTGGACTAGATAACCGTGAAAAATTACTAACAAACCTTTGGTAATAGCCCGCCAAAAAAGGAAGCTACGAATCTCGGTTACATTTGTGGGTCTTGGCCATTCTTCCACAACTTTTTTTTTGCAGGATCAACAGTTATCCCATCTCATTGCACTTATAACATTTCACTAACTGTAACTCAAATTTGTTCTTACCTTCACCTTGATCCTTTTCAGTGCAATCACGAGCCTTATGTCCCATCTTACCACATCGGTAGCACTTTCCAGAATTCAGAAGACATTCCCCAGCATGCCTTTTGCCACATTTATCACAAACTGGAAACTTAGTTCTCTTACCATCAGACTTTTTTTGAAGAATTCTTACATTTCTCTTGAAAACTCGGTCTCTTCTTCTGCTGGTTGTTATAGAACACTTGGTCATCGACAAACTCCATTTCCACCTTCTCAGCACATCGAACAAGCTTTTCATAACTTTTAAACTCACGAGAAGCTAATGCCCTTCGATATTTTGGCTTTAATCCTGAGTAAAAACGATTGATTTTACTATCAAGGTCTCGGATAAAATTTGGAGCATACCTTGCCAATCGAGTGAACCTTTCTTCATAGGCAGCCACTAAGTCTTCCTCTTGCCTCAATTCCCAGAATTGCTTTTCCATCCTAAGTCGAACAGCCTTAGGAAAATACTTCTCAAGAAACATACCTTTGAATTCATCCCAGTCAAGAGCATCAATCTCATCAGCATCCCTGATATTTTTAACCATAGACCACCACTGATCTGCTTCACCCTCCAAACGGTAAATAGCAAGACTAACCTTTTGATTGTCTGAACACCCCATGACATCAAAAATCTTCTCCAGTGCTTTAATCCACCCTTCAACTAGCACAGGGTCAGATGATCCTCTGAATGATGGGGGATGTTGCCTCATGAAATGTTCCACCACTGACATGTTCCTCTGCGGTCGACCTGGCTGATCTCGTGCATGGATACTACCACCATTTATAGCCTGAGTCAATTGTGCCATCACTGCAAAAAACTGTTCAGTTCCAAATCCGACCATCTCAGGATGCTGATTCGGAAGGTTATTTCCTTCTGTATGCCTTCCTAGCACTGCTTCCCTGTTTCCTCTACGGAAAACCATTCTGAACAAACATGTCTTAGATGAAGCAACATGGTAATCTTCAAATGCTATATCATTTCAAAGAATTTTTTTTTTGGATAATCATTTAATAGAATTCTAACTCCTAATGTTATCTAAACCGACCTCTGATACCAACTATGAGGCCCCAGCCTTATACCTTACTTAATCTTGAGTTATTACAAGATTACACATTGAGGATCTTTTTGGGTTTAGAGATTTAGAGAATCAGATCATAAAACTTGCATTACATTCCACATATAAACAAAGTGGTTTCATAAAGATAGTATTCTTCATTCCCATCAATGGAAACACATTTAAAATAAAACATGGATTATTTCTTGACACTTCCTTGACACTATCATCATATCATGTACCTTTCCCTTGACCTGTGAAAAACATTTAAAAAAAACTTGGGATGAGCATAAAAAAGCTTAGTATGGGTTATAAAAACATAGAAAGGAAACATGGGTACATATATACATAAGAATGAAATCATACTTTACCTATAAAACATAAGCACTTTAACATACCTCATCAAATCATGAATAAATCATAGAAATCATAAGACATAAAGGTAACTTGAGGCATTCATAACATTCTTACGTAGGGAGTAACCCTCTTGGTTACGTTTGGAATACCCATCAAAGTATATTCCCTAAATCTCTTCGGATAAACCTTAACGTTTCA
The DNA here is from genome assembly GCA_963277665.1 of Viscum album. Classification (NCBI taxonomy): domain Eukaryota; kingdom Viridiplantae; phylum Streptophyta; class Magnoliopsida; order Santalales; family Viscaceae; genus Viscum; species Viscum album. The sequence goes on from OY728132.1 coordinate 1,811,677,588, forward strand.
CTCCTTCACGTTACCCAATGCATTGGAGAGCTATATCGGGCTCACCCGCCCTTAGTTTATCACAGAACCACCCATCTTCATAATAATGCCCAAGAACCATAACATAATCGTATCACATAAAACATGCATAAAGAAAACATAACATTTCCACATTTCAATCACAAGATATCAATACAACACAAAAAACATTGTGAAAACCATTTTCAATACCAAAATAGAAGAAAAGTAAAACATGGTATTTATTTTTCTTTTAAAAAGAAGGTATGGCTTGTAGAGGAATCCGAAACTCAAATAACGGTCATGACGGTGGAGAAGTCGTTGTCGCCACATACGTACGACAAAAACATTCCCTTTTGTCGTTTAGTAAACGCTTTGTATAAAAAATATTCCTTTTGAATAAACGTAAAAGTCAAAGGGGTTTATACACCGTATAAAATAAAGTTGTGTATAAAATAAAATATGCCTCAATGAAAGGAGATTGAGACGAATTCCATACCTCGTATCCGACTTGACCCGACCGTTCTTTAATCTCCTGAATAATAAACTTGATTTAATATCTACTTGCTTATGAACCTTTTTCAAGTTCATTATTCCTTTTATACCATGTTATGTACATCATGTAATCATTTAAGTTAATAGTGTTAATTTTGTCGGTATTTGGTTCTTAAGTCAAAAATAGACTTCTTACACTTACATGTTGTGAATTTGGTCAAAGGTTCGTTATATCCAGAATGATATTAATGATTTGGATAACATATATATCATATATATTCAGTATATACATGTATTTATAATATTACATCACATTTAGAGGTAAGAAATGAAATGCACCGTTCCTGGAGACGGTAAGCCGTACGTACGCATGAACGCTACTTCCATTTCTATTTCGTATTTCTTGAATGGAATCATAATTATATAAGAGTATTTTATAATTCCAGTATAATAACATATATAATATCATTAACTTTATCCTTTACACATCCCACATATGGTATTAACGAATCAAATCACTTTCAGGGGGCGGTAGTCCGCACTTCCTAAAATGAAGATATCATGTTTACCCATAATGGAAACCATAAAGGTATGCCCAAAATGAAAAAAAAACAGAATCTTAAGGAAAACATAAACATATTATATATCATATATAAAAATAGGGACATCATAATGGCCACCTTTGAAGGTGTTAAATGAGTATTGAACAATCATCGTTTCGGGAGGCAGAATTTCGCCATCCACGGAAACCGTATGTTCTTTAACCATTTGATGTAGTTGTGTGAGAGTGTAGATCAAATAAATCTTATAACAACATCCTAGTATATTGAAGATACTGTTGTTGTTACAAAATAAGTAAATAAAAAGAGTTTAGGGGGTTGGAGAAACAAAATAAAACAAATGAACATGAGGGAATGAATTACCTTTAAAAGTGTAACTCCTTTTGATTTGAGCCTAAAGGCTTCCTTTGAAAGGATTCTGACCAAAGGGAATCCTATAGGATGAGTATAGGGATGAGGAGAGAGTAAATGGGCAGGTGTTGGCCGAGCCAAAGGCTTGAGTAGTGTGTGAAATGAGGTAGAGGTGGGGGCCTTTTATAAGAGGAGAGGAGGGGCACTTTTGGAAAGTAAAGAAATATTACTTTATTTGAAAATGTGTTTCGGTTTTAAAAGGTCCCACATTGATATAATTCGTGTATAAGGTGATAAGGGTTCGCAATCCACTCATCCAATTGGTTTTGGACATGTGTAGTTCATAGATTTTACATTATCTTTCCATTTTATTTAAATCGTCAAATAATGATGTCATCGCTGCATCATTATTATGTCATAAATAATTTAATTTATTTAATGTCTAAAAATTATAAAAAAAATACTATGATGTAGTAAATCTTTTTAGATTTCCAATTACTATTTATAATCAAAAATACGATCTTTACAACCCCATGTAAAAATTGTTTTTGTAAAACATATTATGTTTGTGTCATTTTTACTTTTACATTAAATAAAAAGTTATTTATGTCATTTCCCAACCAAAGTGTCTCCATGGGGTCCCCAAGTTGACCCATGGATTTTCTTGGTCGGCCATGACACAACCAATGAGGGTAGGACATGTGTCAAGCTCATCTTATTTTATTAAAGCATTATTTTTACCTTAAACTACACTAATTACCACTAATCGCGATTAAGAACTTAATAAGTTACTATTCACCAAAAACTTATTATAATCTCATTGAACCACATTTTAATTCTTAATGACAACCATGTATGTCGGATTTTTGAAATTCAAAACACAATGATGGCAAAATTTCATTTAAACGGAAAATCAGTCTTTATAAGTACCACTTAGTGGTTTCACTATTCATCAAAAATTGAAGTTTTTCAGAAAATTACCAAAAATTCACCCTAAGCTATATTTGATATTACGAATTCAAAAATGAAGTCTATTTTACAAAATTCAAAACATATAAGTCACATTAATTAATTTAATAATTAATTCCCGCTGTCAGAGCAAATAGCGTGTTTTTATGAAACAATAAGTATCAAAAGATTGACACTAGTTTAAGTCCAATTTCAAAGTGAAATTGATTCTAATGACCACCATTGGATTAAATGGTAAAAATATATTAATATTACACATTAATACCAATTCAAAAGATAATATAATCATCTAAATAAGTTAGATTAAAAAGCAGTTTTGATGTAAAATGCAGTATTTTTCACTATTCATTAAAAAATGAACATTGTCAGAAAAATACCAAAAAATCACACAAAGTAAATTTTGATGTCCCAATCATAAAGAATAAGTTTATTTTGAAAAACATAGTTTATAAAATTTTCAAAAGATAGATTTAAAAAGGGTTTTCCATCATAAGGCAGTAAAACAATCTTTTAAGAATATTAGTGTATTCCATGCTTAAGTTTGGATTTATTTTCATTTTAAGCCTCTAAAACACTATCTTAATAATTAATAGACATAGATAAAAATATCTATTATTCATTACTTACTTGGGATGTTACATTATTATTATTACCATTTAATGTCATACCCCTTTGATAAACTCCAAACTCATATTTACACATTATTATATTAAATTTTCCTCAACTAAAGTTAATTAAATGAATTCTCTAACTCATTTTCTTTAATTAAATTCTCTCAACACTCATTTTAATTAAATTAAACCCCCATTTCACATCAATTAATTAAATATTTTTTAACCATGATTTTAATTAAATCAAACCCCCATTCCATATTAATTAATTAATTTCCCTTTAACTCAGTTTAATTCAACAAAACTCTCTATATCACCCCATTTAATTAAATTCCTCAACTTAAATTTAATTAAATAAAACCTCCATAATAATAACTATTAATATTATTGTCATCTAATAAAACACTTCATTGAAAAAACCCAAAACACCCCACTTAAACATAATTTAATAAAATTCTTCTCAACATTTTTAATTAAAAAAATTCTCCAACACATCATTATTTATTTAAATTATCTCAATACATTTTAATTAAATAAAACCCTCATTTTTCATCAAATAATTAAATTCATATTAACCATGAATTTAATAATATTAAACCCCAACTACGCATTTAACACGTCATTTGATTAAATTCTCCAACACATAATTATTTAATTAAATGATCTCAATACAATTTAATAAAATAAAGCCCCCATTTTTTCCTCAAATAATTAAATTCATCTTAACATTTAATTTATTTAGATAAAACCCCAACTCAAAATTTTACACATCATTTAATTAAATTCATTTCCAACTGAATTTAATTAGATACATTTTCAACTCATTATTAATTAATTAAATTCTCTCAACATAATTTAATTCAAAAAAAACCCAATGCCTCATTAATCATCATTTAATTAAATTCGTTCCAACTGAATTTAATTAAATAATTTCTCCAATTCATGTTATTTTATTAAATTATTTGAAAAGCATTTAACAAAATTAAAAACACCAACTCATCAATATTATTTAGTGAAATTCTCTCATCATTGATTTAATTAAATAATAATCCCTCATTTTTTCAAAAAATAATTAAATTATTCTTAAACATGAATTCGAATAAATAAAACCTCCATTTTTATTAATCAATTAAATTTATATTTACCTTGAATTTAATTAAATGAAACCTCAACTCCTCTTTCACCAGTCTTTTATGTAAATTCACCTCATATTAATTTAATTAAATAAAGAATCCAAATCATCATCATTTAAAATAAATTTAATTCTTTTAATCTCAATTTAATTAAAGAACTTCTTCATCTTAATGTCATGTAATTAAATTCTATCAATTTTAATTTAATTAAATGAAACCCCCAACAACTCATTTAAGTAAATTCCTTTCAACTATAAATTTAATTAAATTAATTTAACCCGAAACTCAAAACTAGGTAGACTGAATGGTTTGACTTGAATGGTCTGATAGAATATGCATAGACTATGCATCCACTACTACACACCTGCTTTGTTATGTAGAGTTAACCCACAATGTTTTGACTAATAGTGAATAGCCCATGAAAACATCACTTCCTGGTCCGACTCTCCTGAAACCCATCTTTCCATCAAGTGAACTCCTCGATCCTTTTCCCAATACCTTTATCAACACTTCAAAAGATACTAACTCATGAAACTTCTCTTAGAAGATTTTGTTTAAAACCAAACCATTTAGTAAACAAAAAAATTCAGAAACTTTTTTATTTTAGCTCGGTCCAAAAAACACACGACTTTAAAATACTCATGTGGTTAATTGAGGATCTTGATCAGAGATTATAGTAATTGGTACCTCGTAGAGCCTCACTACGTTGTCCATAAACCATCTCTCTAGAACAACTATGGTACTTGACTCATGAATCTCCATAAAATGGTTCGCCTTCATCTTTTAATCCAAAAATCACCCAAATAGAATCAAATACTTCTAGGGACTTAGATAACTCGGTGACTAAGTCCATAATGATTCCCTCCCATTTTCACTCTAGTACATACTAGGGATAAAACAACCCTCCAAGGACATGGTGCTTTATTTTTACCGATCATATGACTAAACAATGTGTCATGAAATCTACCACTAACCATTTTAACCCAGGACACCAAAGATACCACTTTAAAACATTGTTCTTCTTTTAAATTCTTTGATTCACTGTTATGGGTGACCTATTAAACCCATGAATAACTCTCTCATGTATGTCTAATGAAACATACAAATTTCCCTCAAATATAATTTGATGTTGGAAATCCTCCGACCATCGCTCCGGAGCTTCATTATGATTGATATGGTCTTATATCACCTCCACCTATGAGTCTCCAAACCAAGTTTCATACACTTCCGACATAAATTAAGAATACACTGTCATATGGAGTAATCCCATTTAGTTATTCATCTCCAATTCTGTGAGACATAAGGATGTAAACACACCCATAATCTTATAAGAATCCTCAGACTCTTGAATAACATATCCTCGTGATTTTCTATTCAACACTTCAGATATAACATTCCCCTTCCTTGGGGTACAGGGGATCTCAAAATCATAGTCTTGGAGAAACTCCATCCACATATAAAAATGTAGATTTAGATCGTTCAAATTGAAAACATAACACAAACTTTTTTGGTCTGTGAAAAAGAAAAATCACTCACTAAAGATATTACTTCATCCCAACTACAGGAAAAATACTCTAGCTAGTAATTATGGATCATGATTCACATAGTTATACTTGTGAGGATGAAACTACCAATACCCATAAAAGATCACTTCCCTCTACTGCATCATGATGCATCCCAAACCCATATAGTAATCACTAAAAAAGTACTCAAATATCACCCATTTTTTGAGAATTTTTTGAACTAGGGCGCTGATCATATTATTAATTTGGTGATTGATAAGCCCTATCATGGGTTCTCTCAAATTATGTTCGGTTTTGGATTATTTTGATATAGTAGAGTGCCTAAAAAGGTCATCTCTCAAAGGAGGAAGTAATTTAAAGTGACATATTAAGGGTATTTTTAAAATAAAATAAAATATCATAAACACACTACTTAAAAGGTTTGGGGTTGTTGATCATTTACCAAACTATAGTAATTATGATGGAATGAAATTGTATTTCTTAAAAATGAATTTATGATTAATAAGACATAATAAGAAGATATTTGTTAAGTATTTCTAGATGGTGTAATAGACATAAATCTTCCCCTTCACGTAATTATTAATCATTTTCATTAAAATTGAAATCCACTTATTTATGATCCTCTAATTTTTTAATCCCCAAAACCTAGGATAATTTACATCAACCACAATGATGAAATCAATTAAACCCAATGATATCATGGGAACATGCAATTGTAGCACCTTTATATGATTTTCGTTCCATGGATAGCTTATAGTAAGTGGTGAATTAGGGATCATATCCATTCTATAAGTAAAGATTAATTGATTTTAGTCATTATATTTGAACTCTTAAATTTTATCCTTTGTGGTTTTGTTTTACTTATTAAGATCGTGCTCTCACATTTCACAAATTACTCGACCTCGCATGTTTTGTGTTAATTGTTCAATTTATTTCTTAGTTTAATTTAATAAAAAACTGAAATAATATATCATATTAAATTTACTACTATATCTCAATGATTCAAAATAAATACATGAATAAGTTTAGAGGTATATTAATTACTAAGAAAACTACTCTTACATGTGTGGTGAAGTCATCATAGAAAAAAATTACATTTTCAAAGTTTTAGAAAGGGTATAACACAATGAAGCTTCTACACCTTAATTACAGCCTTGATAAATGAATAAAATAACAACTAAATTTAAAATTAGAGAATAAATTGAAGTGAAACTGAGAATTTTATTGAAAGAATACAAAAATTACAACAAAGGAGAGGAAGAGAAGAGAAATTTGGAGGAGATCATAGAGTGAATGATTCCATCCTCCAATGGTTAATTAAAAGAGGATGGAACCAATTATTCTATGCTCCCAATCCTGTATGTAACATTCAACCCCATAAAAATTAGAAAAACACACATTTATAAAGTGTAGGGGAGGCTATGTTTTCAAAATATTACAAGTGTGAATGAGGAATTCATCAAAATATTTTAATCCATTTGTTACCAATTATTTGAATACAAAATTCTTGAATGAAATGTTTTTATAGAAGTTTGTTTTATTCAAAATAAATTCCTAGAACTTATCTCAAAATTTGGACCCAATGCAAGTAAGGATGTTGAAGTTATTTCCCAAATATTGAAGTGGTGTCGAATCTGGAGAGTCTAGTACAACTTTGACTTCAGGGAACATTTAATTTAATAAAATTATTTATTTAACACATATTTCTAGAATTAAAAGTTATATCCCATTAATTAATAAACCAATTTCAAAATTTTAAGTTCAAATAATACACAGAAAAGTATCTATGGCCGCAATAATATAGTTCACTTTAATGGGAACAACTGGAATTTTCATCAAATTTTCAGATGAATTATCTAATCCAAAATATTTTCTAAATAAACATATTTAACACAATATGAGGAATTTGTGTCATTTAATACCAATAAAATATTCAATAAAATTGTTTTTTATCAAGTCCCCCACACTTACCATTTTCCCCAACTCATCCTCCTCTATTAAATAGATCCTCTAGTGATCTACTAGATCTGCCTGCTGAACCTATCCTCTCATAATTTCATGTGTCTGTCAATCATAATCAATTAATGAATAGAAGACATACGAGAATATCTAATACCAATATTATGGAATTTATTTAGATTAATTTATTTGAGATTATTGTAATTTAATGATGTCACCTCATTCAAAAAAACGCATAAAAAATATGATACATGCATCTCTTCTAGACATCTACTGTAACATCCTCACTTGTTCTAAATTTATGAGATATTTAAAGCTAATTCTATGTCTATTTTTTGTTTTATATCTAATATGGGAGTTATGGATATGGGCTCCATGAATTGGTGGTTGATGTTTTCAATAGTGGCATGGATGAAATATGGTTATAAAATACCACAAAAAAGTTAGTAGACTCCATAGTTTCTTTGATAGAGTTTTTTCAAATATGAAATCTAGTAAAAACATCATCGTCTAGCTAGTGGGGTTACACTAGCGAGATCATGGTGTTGTAAAAACCTAGGTGGTTCTTCCAAGCACACCACCCTTTGGTGGAAGGACATAGTCCAGCACCTACACCCAGTTTGGGGGTGCATTAAAGTACCCAAATGGATTTTAATTTCCTTAATTTTTTAAACTGTTTAATATCCAATTTTTACACCAAATGACCTATTCAAAATTTGAGGGCTATCCCCTTGTATCTAAACTATCATTTTCTTTCCCTCCTGCCTCACCATGGTGTGAATGGTCTGGGGTCCTAGAATAGTCAGTTCTTCTAAGATCTTTTACAAATTATTATCTTTCTTGAGAGGTGCACATGGATCTCTATTAGAACTGTGTTTTCTATAAAGATAAAATGATATTTTCTTCCTCTATTCATAAAAACGTTTTAGATTTATCTAGTTGAAATTTTTCATTGATCAAATAAATATCAAACAATGAATATAGATGTTTTATGGAAAAGTGTTTATGGATAAACTTTGTAGACCTCTTCTTGATGGTATATTGATGATAAAACCTGAATCTTTTTGTAATTATTTGGTATATTTTTTGATGTGTCAATATGTCAGTGAAAACCCCCTTGACTAGAAATATAAATCTCTATAATTGTGGATGTTTATGTGTAATTCAACATTGAATGATCATTTTGAGATTATATTCTTCTTGAATCTAATCTTGGACCTATTATCTAATGATAGTTTAATAGTGGACCGATGATCATTAACTATAAATGAGGCACTGTTCTATAATTAATAAGGAATTCAAAATATTTTTTGTAATTGAAAATAGATCAAGTTAATTAGTGGCCTCTCCATCGATATAAATTGAAATTGATTTTGTTGGTGAAACCCTTATGTTATGTGATTATAGAACCACCATTCTTGACATGGAATACACATGATTCTCCTTTCTAAACCTAATTCTTTAAAAAATCTAAATCTGAGTAGGTTATCCTTGAATGATGATCTTGTTCTCCAAGGGTGGGTGATGTGGACTGATCTTTTATACTTTGACCAACTTTGGATTACTCATCAACAACCTTGATGTAGGAAGTTCCTTAAAATTTAGGGCTCATATACGCACCTATAACCATGGTATAATCCTTATGTTGGATTATTTTTTTACCATTCTTGATTGTGATTGCATATGGCTGTGTGTATAGCATGTGAGACCCATTTATGATACTTCTTTCATGAGTATTCTTATATATTCTTTATCCATGTTTTCTGTTAATCATAGGTATTGTATGTTTCTATTATTGCTCATGTTGTTTTGTTATTCTTTTCTTCATGGGCACCACCTTTTTATGTGTATTACCATTCCTTTTAAGGTATTGTTCTTAGTGATCATAACAAGTGGACCATCATGAAATGGTTATCACTTATACGGGTGTTTTAATTACTTTCAATTATGGAAATGATGGACTTGATCAAGGGGTAGGGATATGATGATGCCTTGGTAATGTTATGTGACTCACTAGATTCCAAGTGAATTCTAATTAGCATGATTACTCAATGCCTACTAAATGTCGAGTAGCAATATCACTTGATGCTTGGTGGATGTTGAGAACATGACTCACTTGATGCCTTGTGGATGATGATTATTTTGTTCACATTATGTCATGAACTATGTTTACTGGCCCTATGACTGGTTCTTTTTTACTTCCAATATCTTCATATTTCATCCAAAATGGAGCTAAAGAAGGTAAAAATAGGGCTTGTGGTGGCTTGGTTATCACATTGATTTTTGGTATATGTTATTTTAATCTTAATTTATCATTTATCATTTTCATGAAATATATTTGTTGTATTTGTGAAATTTTTTCAAGGATGCATTGGTGGTGTCCTTCGATGATTTATTTCTCATATCCTATTCAAGAATCATGATGTTCATATAGAATTAATTTATAGGGATCCATGCAAGGGTAAGAGGTTCATGGAAGATGGTTGATCCAATGAGCGTGGAGCTAGGAGATGTACCAAGACATACTCCAAAGGATACTACAGATTATTTATTTTACATTATTGTAATATTAATCTATTTGGGATTTCAACCTTTGGAGCCCATTTATTTATTTGTATGACATGTGTGACATGTGTTACTACATTTAATATTTACTATTACTATTGATATTCTAATTTGTATATTATTGTGTGTTTTTTTAATTTTTGTAATAAAATGATGTCAAGGGTATAGTCTCTCCATTGACATTGTTTAGACCCTAGTAGCTAGTCAACATCCTCTTGCATATGGGGAGGTAGACATTTGGTCTTGTGTATCTTTGGCTCTAACTCAGTGGTTCTAGTGGGCATGTTACAAAATTTTATCAAAACATAGTTTTCTTATTTTATTTTTACTATCCTAGGACATGGTATAAAGGTGATAGGTTGTGTGGGACTCAGGCAGTGAAATTTCAATATTCTTGGTCATCTCATACGTAATGAACCACCAAGATACCGTTGATAAGATTTATATTACTATTTTATCGGATTTTGGTGCATTTATTCATAATGAATAAGAATGTAGGATCACATGTCATATATATACTTATTTTGTAACACATACTAGTTTTTTTAATTTAATTCCTCAATTATGTTATCTATTCAGGATAGAATTTTGTTATTTGACTATATGATATATCCATTTACCATGTTATTTTGATACATCTATTGGCATTAATTAGTTAAGCATGGACATGATATTATGTGTGGTGTGTGTCTATATATATATATATAGGACTGTGAATATAGTGTAGGGATGAAGGCCTTGGTTAGTGCTAAGAGGGATATTCCTTGGAGAATGGGAAGACTTGTAAGAGAACCTGTGTGTGATCCCATGGACTGATTAGGATATGTATTATGAGATTTGGTTTTTTTATAGTGTTTTATTCTTGATCCAAAATATGCCACCCTAAAGGATACTAATGGGACTAAAATATTTAATGGGATATGATTATACCACTATAGTGGATTCCACTATTTTACCACCTAATATATAGGAGGTTGTAGAAGAACACACTCTCGTACCTAATTCGTAGGGAAAATCAGTCATCCACCTCATTCGATATTCTTTTTACATGTACCTTCCTAGGTTAGAGATGCATCGAGGACCACAGTCGATCATTATAGAGACTTCCAACTCTAGTTTCTAACATCCTTTCATGGAACTATAAGGATTCATGATTTAGAGGAACTTATAGACATGAATGAGGGTTTCTTTGACCTTGTTGAGACGCCTAATGTTAGGAATGTGAATTTGGAAGCTTTCATGTTATAGGGACCCACTAAGAAGTTGTGCGGAATGATAGGAAATGCTAAAAAATGATAGGGTCTCACCCAGGATTCCTTCTTGGACCTATTATTTAGGGAATTATTTCCCAATATGTTAAAGTAGGATCTATCTCTAAACTTCATGGAGGAATATAAGGGGTCCATGATGATATTTGTATACTCCCCTCATTTCATTGTGCTACTTTTATTTTATTCTATCTTGGATTCAAATTATGAATATATCTCCAGGAATATCATGATTGGTCTTCACCCCAACATCAAGTGGAAGGTCAGTACATTTGACAAAGAAATATTTTTAGAGGTTTTACAAAAGTCCATGACTATAGAGAAGGGGATGGATGAGGATCGATCAGTTTCTATTCTTCCACCATTCAGTACAAAGGAAGTTGAACTTCTTACAACTTCATTCAGTGCATCTTATAGTAGTAATAAGAGGAAGACAATGATTTTTTATCATGGGAGTGGTATTTGAGTGGATTAGAGTTTTACCTCTTTAGTTCCCTCGGAAGGAGTAACATAGTGCTTCAACTATAGGAAGGCTAGTCATTAATGGATATTTTCATCAGTGTCCTCAGATGGGGCATCTCTAGTATATTTTCTCTAGATAAATGGTAAGGACCCGCCCTTAAAATATTACATAATCTTGAGTTAAATCAATCATTTTACTTTATTCCACATTGAGGATCTTTTTAGGTTTAGAGTTTTAGATAATTACTTCATAACTCAATCATAAAAAACCATAACAACATAAAGTGTACACCTTCAAACAGTATCCTTTTTTCTCAAAATTTAAAACATTTTAAATAAAACATGATCACTTTTATGAAAACTCTTCATGACATTCAACAAGACATCTACAAATATTTACTCATCCTTAAGTCCTCTGAATAACATTACAAATTTGGGATGATCAAAAAAATATAAGGGATATAAAATGAAGGAAAATTTTAGTCCATTGATGAACATTAAAATCCAAGAAAACTTTATAAAAAAAGTGATAATTTTTAACCTTAATAAGTAGTAAAAACTTTACATTGAAAATAATCACAATTAATACTTTTTTAATCACAATTTTACTATAAAACCTATATAAATAATAAAAAAATAAATAATGGTACCTTGGGACATAATTATACTTTTCACTCTTATAAATGGAATAACCATGTGGTCGACTTCCATACATGTCACTCTTATAAATGGAATAGCAATATGGATGACATCAATAACCAATGAATTGTAGGTTATAAAATAACCACTTATCCTTGGTTTATTAGGTAACCACACATACTTGGTTTATAACATAACCACCCATCAAATTTTTAAGTACCATTATATAATAGTATATAAAATCATGAAATTTTCGACATGCCGCTTTTAAAATTTCATTTTCACTCACAAGAAAACATTTCTTGTAATATAAATAATCAATCAATTTTCAAATCCCATTTTTAATAAGAACTAGAAAACGAAAATCGGGGTTTAATTTAATTTAAAAACATAAAGAATTTTAGAGGAAGATAAATATAAAATAACGGTCATAGTGGTGGAGATGTTGTTGTCTCCGTATATGTTAAAAAGAAAATTTCTTTTGTCATTTAAAAAGGAAGTCAAACATTCCGTACATAAACCATAAAAATATTACTTTTAGAAAACCATTGAATGAAATTTAAAATATACATAAAATTTCCATTATAATCATTTTATTAAATAAAAATATAAAATAATATCAATAATATTAACATAGATAAAAATATTTGATAAATATATCTTTAAACATTCAAGGTGTCCCATACAAATTTGAACATTTAAATCAAAAGCCCCATGAAATAATAACATTAAGAAACATTAAATAAAATTATATTAAATAAATTCATGATATGATATGTAAAATAGGTTTCTTATAAGCCACATAAAATAATGTGACAGAATAACATCAAGATATGCCTCAATGAAAGGAGATTGAGACAAAGTCACTTACCTTGAGTTTTATTCATCACATATTTTATTTATCCCCCTAAATAATAATATTATGTTAATTATTAACTTTTTTTATAAATATTTAATGTTTATTATTCCTTTTATATCACTTATTAACCACTTATATTAATTAATTATTTATTTATGTTCACATTGGAAATTTTGACAATATTTAGTACATGAGTCCAAAATAAATTTGGTATGACATAAATAGTTAAAATGTCAATAGTCCATAATAACCATAATAATATTCATTACATAATAATCACTTTTATAAATCAATTATACTTTTATTTACATTCATTAAATATGGATATTAAAAATTAACTACATTAAAATCACGGAGACGGTAATTCATGCGTACGCATGAGTAACGTTTCCATTTTTCAATGATCTTTATCGAAAGAAGGTACGCATTATTTTATATTTAAATAATAATAATAATATCATTAATATCATATTAATAATTATATATACTTATATATATGATCTATATAATATGGGGATTAAAAATGAATCACATTGCTTCGTATAAGTGATAGTTCACACGTACGAACAAACGACGTTATCATTTTCATGTGCATGGAAAGGTAAAAACATAAATGATAGATTGTATTTTAATAATGATTAAAATTAAATTAATATTATATATAAACATAAATTCCATAATTATAACCAGTCATGATAGATGGTGATGGAAAATGAAATATATCAGTTGGCGAGGCGGTAGTTCACCTAACACAAGAGCAATAATTATTTTCCAATTTTATGGAAGTGGATATGGATTTAGGTGATGATATTAACATAATAAAATATCATTATATTTTGGATAATAAATTTATTATATCATAAAGGCTTAAGAATATTTTATGGATGTGGAATAAGAAATATAATAGAATTACTTAATTAAAAAATATTCATCTTATTCAGATGATCTCCTTTGATTAACACTGTAACCCCTATAAGGATGGTGTTCTACCTAAACTAAAAACTCTAGAATATTATTATGGATCATAGTAAGTTATTTCGGTATATATTGGGATAACCAAATAGGTTTTTATGTGTGAATAAAATAGAATAATGGGTTCCCTTTAATATGAGAGTGGAGGGTCACTCCTGTAATTCTTCAAATTATTAAATTAATATTAATTAATTTTCTATTACCAATGGATCCAAAATTATATGTTTTAAATATAATATTATTTTGGGTCTAAATAAATAAATAAAATTAAAATTATACTTGTTTTCGTTTATTTTTTAAATCCTTATCTTTTCGTTTTAACCCTTTTCACTCTTGTCGTGATACATGTAATTTACAATTTTAGGGTTAATATAATTACTATGAAATTAAAGAAGACCAATAAATGATTTATTTATAAAAAAATTAGAGTTTAAAAAACTATTTTAAAGGATTTTATATTTTTCTAAACTTTATACAATTTAATAGAATATTATTATTTTAAAATATCATTTATGTCAATTTTGACACTATTCATTACATGATTTATTATAAATATCATAACAGCCTGATAAATTAGAAATGATACTTGTAAATCATCACTAACATTTAAAAGTTTTCTAAAAAAATAATTTATGCCATTAATCATCTGAAATTAGATTTATTTTAGTATTTTTAATATCATTTATTTGATATTTCCTTTAATTAAACAATTACTACATCACCATTATATCATCATTTAAGGTGATTATTTCATCACTAAAAACTATAAATAAATTACTATAAAGTATATAAAAATTTTATATTTCAAATTAATATTTATATTTTAACATATACTTTATATAAATCCATATTAAATTTTTTTACTTCTTAAAAAAGAGTGATAAAATTGACTTTTCATTGAATATAATATTATAAATGTCCTACTCTCATACAAGTTGATTAAAAATGTTATATTTATTCCAAAGGATTAGTTTTGTCTCAAAAAAATCATACAAATAAATTAGGAAAGCATTGTGGTAATTTTATAGTATTTATAATATTATTTTTACCTTTAATTACCTCATTTAACCTCACCTGTGGTGATAACAAAATTACTAATGTTACTATTTATTTTTTATCCAATAATAAAAATGAACTATTAAATAAATTTGGACCTTATAATTCAAAATATTGAATCCATTTTTCAAAATTCCAAACACACAAATTTTATAAATTAATTAAAAATTAATCTCATTGATGGAATTAGAAAAGAAGTTTTTAATGTAAAACCCTTTAAAAGATTGAAATGTTTTTATACCCAAATTAAATGCAAAATTGATTAAAAATAACTAGAATGGATTAAATGGTATAAAGTTTATATAATTATACTTTAAAGTAAATCAAATATATAATTTATCACCACAAATTATTTAGACAAAAAAGTGGTTTTCAATTAAAACGCAATATTTTTTACTACTCATCAAAACATGAAAATTATGATAAAAATATAAAAAATTAGACCAATGAAAATTTTGATAATAAAATTTAAAATAATAATTTTATTTTTTCAAAATTAATTTATAAAAGTGTCAAAAAAGAGATAAAAAGGTGTTTCATCAAAAGGCAGCAAAACTTCCTTTTAAAAAAAATAATTCTTTTATGCGTTAATTTTTATTTCTTCTTACCACATGTCTAGAAAAAACATAGAATGAATATTTAACATTAATATATATAAATTTAATTTATATAATCCAAAAGGAGTTATTTTTTAAATTATTAGTATAAAACATACTTGTGAACATTTAAATAGGTTTTAGAAAAAACATTACTTTTATTTCAAAAAGTATTTCATTTTCATTTATAGTTAATTGATCACCAATGAGTTAATTATATACACACGTATAGACCATATATTCATAATTTACTTAATAATTTTCATTCCCACCATTAAAACAGCTAGTTTATAATATTAATATTTAAATAATAATATTCAATTGTTCGCTTAAGCTGGATATGGATTATCATGTATGCTATCAAACATAGTATTTCTTTTTTTACTCGAGATGTTACATTATCACCCCTTTAGAAATTTCATCCTCATAATTTTGAATTTTGTCTTGGTAACGAAGTTATGGGTTTTCAACTTTCCTTTATTAAAATCCCATATTGGAAAAAGGAAAAAATGAAACTTCCGCATTAAAATAATGAAAGGAAGTATGAAGGTCATCTAAGATAAAACATATTATATTTCCATATGGGAAAAATGGTAATAGAAGATAAAATAAACCATCATGTTTTGATGGAGAGTGATAGAGAATATGTTTTTTATAAAGTTATTCATCAAAAACCCATAAATATATGATGGGTTAAATGGTCATTGATTTATTAGTGGGAATAGTAAACATATTACATTTTTTCTTTTGGGATTATTTTACTAGATTTGAGGAATTATTTTACTATCTACGAATATAAGGAAATATAATTACATTATATATTTCCATTTCAAAATTACTATTTCATCCCCATTTTTCAAACATCCCTAAAAATAACCTTAATCACCAAAGATTATATAAACCCTAAATTTTATTAATACCTTAAAATTCATGTCCAAAATTAAAGGCACACTCCCGATTAAACTAAATCCTTATATAAACATAATCCCAACTAAACATATCCTAAAATTAATTAATCACTTTCTGATCACATCACTTTAAACTTAATAATGTGTTTCTAAAATGTTGAAAATAGGGCTACCCTTCGAAAAATATTGAGGTCATTAGAGCTTCAATCACTTCACCAGATGTCTCAACATAATATGAAGTAGTTGAAAAAGATTTTCCAATACCATTATGTTTCTTATCATTATGATTTCCTCCCTTGAGTAAGTAACTTAGTACACATGTTATCACAATTTCCTAAATCATAACAACTAAAACATATTATTGTTGGGTTCTCTTTTCATTCCTGAATATTCCCTTATAGTAATGATCCATGTGACCAAAAAACCACCCCAAAAGAACTTATCTATCTATGAAATAAATTCTATAGTATTATTTTTACTATAATTCTCATATGATGGTAAATTTGTTTTCTTACCTTCAATCTTATTTGATGAATGATTTCTTATCACCTTCCAACTATGCCCCTTATTTTTCTTATTTTCAGGGCACCCATGATCCACAACAAACTTTATCTTTACCTTATTAGCACATAGAAAATGTTTCTACTTGATTTTGAACTCACGGTAAACTAATTCCATTTTATATCTTTGCCTCAATCATAAGTAAAATCAATATATATTACAATTAAGATCCTAGATAAAATTTGGGATGTACCTTTCCAAACAAGTGATGTTTTCTTCATATACAACCACTGAATGATCCTCATTTTTCAAAATTATAATAATTGTTTTTAAATTCGTAGTCAAAAAGAATTATGAAAATATTTATCAAGAAATATATTCTTAAATCCATCCCATTCAAAGACATAAATCTCTTCAAGTTTTATGATATTCTAAATCATTGACCACTACTGGTCACATTCACCTTCCAAATGAAAAATTGCAAGAGTTAACTTTTGGTGATCCAAAAAACCCATGACATAAAATATATTTTACAAGGCTTTAATCCATCCTTCATATAGCATGGCTTCATATGATCATTTGGATGATGGGGGCTATTGCCTCATGAAATTTTCCACTATAATAATGTTCCTTTTGTGGTATATAGGGTTCCTCTATAGCATGGATACCATCATCATTTATACCTTGTTTCAAATGTTCCATAAACACAAAAAACTACTCTATTTTGATTCCCACTATCTTAGGATTTTGATTTAAAAGTATGTTTACCTATTTATGCCTTCCCACTATAGCTACCATGTTTCTGCTAAGAAAACCATTCTGAATAGTAATATCTTAGACGACACAATAAGGTGTTATTAAAATGATATATCATTTCAAAATTCCATATAGTAAAATACTATTACATAATTCGTTGAACACTAAACTAAACTCTAAATTTTTATAAACCTTTCCTTTAATACTAACTATAAAGACATAACCATAAAAGATTACATAATCTTGAGTTATGTCAAAATATTTACTTTCTTTCACATTGAGGATATTTTTAGGTTTATAGTTATATATAAATAGGACATAACTCATACATAAAAAACCTTACAATATAAAGTGGAAACCATCAAATAATATCTTTTTTCTCATAATATAAAACATTTAAAATAAAACATTATCACTTTTATAAAAACTCTTCATGAAATTCCACATGATATCTCTAAATCCTTAATTATCCTTAAGATGTCCAAATAACATTAAAAATTCTAGATGATAATAAAAAACTTAGTAATGGATACAAAAAGATGTAAATTATTAGTATATTAATAAACATTAAAACCCCTAAGAACTTTATCATGATTTAATACTTTTCACCCATAATAAGTAGTAAGTGCTTTCCTTTAAAAATAAGTTCAATTAATACTTTTTTATCACAATATTTCCATAAAACCCAAAGAGAATGGAGAAAATACATAAATGTACCTTAGGACATAATTATACTTGTTTTTCTAATAAATGAAATAACCATATGGTCTAATTCCATACATGTCACTCTTACAAACAAAATAACCATACGGTTGACTTCCATAGCCAATACATTGGAGGTTATAACATAACCACCCATCCATGCTTTATTACAGAACCAACCATCATTAGTTTATCAAATAACCACATATAAAATTTCCAAGTACCATTATATAATCATAACACATAAAATATTTTAATTTTCAACATGTCCCTCTTAAAATTTCATTTTCACTCATAAGAAAACATTTCATGATATAAAAATAATCAATCCATTTTCAAAACACATTTATTTAAAAAGTACCCTAAAAGGGAAAATATGTGCTTATTATTATTTTAAAAAAAATTAATACTTGTAGAGGAATTGAAATATCAAATAATGGTTATGGTGGTAAAGACATTTTTATCGCCATATATGTTAAAAAGAACATTCCTTTTGTTGTTTGCAAAGGAAGTCAAACGTCTCATACATAAAACTTGAAAAGATTAATTTTATAAAACCATTGAATAAAATTTAAAATAGATATTAAATTTCATTTATAATACTTTTATTAAATAAAAATATAATACAATATAAAGAATACTTACACGAAGAAAAATGTTAGATTTTTAAATCTGTAAAAATTCAAGGTGTCCCACACTATAATGAACATTTAGATCATAAGCACCATTAAATAATAAAGTTAAACAAAAAATTATATAAAAATATAATAAATAAATTCATGATATTATATTTTAGATGGTCCATTTACACACCATATAAAAGGATGTGGTTTTATAAGAGTAAGATATTCCTTAATGAAAGGAGATTGAAACGAAGTCCCATACCTTGAGTTTGATTCATCACATATGTTCTTTATCTTCACAGATAATAAACTTATTATAGTTAATTACTTGATTTTAAAAAAATTGAATTTTATTATTTCCTTTATATCACTTATCAACATTTTATCATAATTAATTATTTATTTAAGTTCACATTGGACGTCTTGACGATATTCAACACCTGAGTCCAAAATAAATTTGTTTTGAAGTCAATAGTAAAAATGGTATCAGTACATCATATCTAGAATAACATTAATGAAATAATACTAAATTTTATAAATTAATTATACTTTTAAATCCATAATTTAGAAAAGGATATGAAAAATAAACTATATTACAATCATAGAGATGGTAAGTCGTATTTACGCATTAGTAATGTTTCAATATTTCAATGATCATTACGAAAAGAAGGTAAGTATTATTTTATCATTAAATAATAATATTATTATTATTAATATCATATTAGAAATTTATATATATATATATATATTCCATATAATTTGGTGATATAAAATTAATCACACAACTTTATGGAGGTGATAGTTCACACATACGCACGAACGACATTATCATTTTCATGTGCGTGGAAGGGTAAGAAATTAAATGATATATTATATTTTAATAATGGTAAATATTTAATAATATCATATATAAACTTTATTTAAAACATTATAACCAGTTTTTATAGATGATTATGATAAATAAATTATATTGTTTTTTGAGGCGGTAGTTCATTGTACTCACGAATGATAATTATTTTCCCATTTGATGGAAGTGGAGATAGATTTAGGTAATGACATTAACATAATAACATCTAAATATATTTAGAATAATGGAGTTGATATTTCATCATGGTTTAATAATATTTTGAGGAAGTGGAAAAAGAAATATAATAGACATACTTGATTAAGAATGATACCTCTTCCTCATATGATCTCCTTTGATTGACACCTTAACACCTACAAAGAGGGTGTTATGCCAAAAATAAGGCCTATGGAATGTTTTAAGGTATTATATGAAGGTATTTGGTTAGATAATGTATGAAAAATAGTTTTTTAAGTGTGAAAAAAATAGAATAATGGGTTCCATTTTATAGGATAGGGGAGGGGCACTCTAGGAATT
Organism: Viscum album; assembly: GCA_963277665.1. Classification (NCBI taxonomy): domain Eukaryota; kingdom Viridiplantae; phylum Streptophyta; class Magnoliopsida; order Santalales; family Viscaceae; genus Viscum; species Viscum album. Next base: position 1,811,698,474 of record OY728132.1, read on the forward strand.
CTTCAACTTATTAACTTAAAATAAATTTATTTTCTATTAAAAATGTCTCTAAACTATTTTAACTCAAATATAGGATGATTTTGGGTCTAAATAAATTAATATTATTATAATTATACAAGTTTTGATTATTTTTTAAATCCTTATCTTTTTTTAACCCTTATTTAACCCCTTTAACACTTACCACGATATCATGTAATTTACACATTGAGGGTCAATATAATTACTATAAAATGCCAAAAGACAAATAAATGATTCATTTATTTAATTTTGATACATATACCAATTTTTTACCTAATTTTATGTTTTTATGAATTTCATATATTTTAATAAAATATTTTTTATTTTAAAATATCATTTTTGTAAATTTTGACACTATTCATTACTTTTCTTTAAAAAAATCATTACTATCTGATAAATTATAAAAAATAATTATAAAACATTAATAAAATGTATAATCCATCTAAAAAATTCTTTTATGACATTAATTATCTAAAATTTTATTTGTTTTATCATTTTTAATATCATTTATTTTATATTTCATTTAATTAAACAATTACTACATCATCATTGTGTCACCAATTAAGTTAATTATTTTATCACTACAAATTATAAAGAAATTAAACTGATTTATATAAACATTTTATATTTAAATGAATATTTATATTCTAACATATATCTTCTATAAACCCATATTGAAAACATTTTACTTGCTAAAAATTAGAAGTGTGGAGAAATTGATTATTCTTTGAATATAATATTATAAATTTTATACTATAATGTAGGTGACTTACAAAGGTAATAATTTTAGAAATTAATTCTTTTGGTTGGCACACATTAATATAATTAAATTAGTACAAGATTTTAGGTAATTTTATAGTATTTATAATATTATTTTTACCTTTAATTACTTGATTTACCCTTAATTGTGGTAATAAAACAGTTACTAAACTTACTATTCATTTTTCATCCAAAAATAAAATTGAATGATTTAATAAATTGAGACCTTATGATAATAAATATGTAATACATTATTAAAAATTTCTAAATACATAAATTAGATAAATTAATTAAAAATTAATCTCATTGACAGAATGAGAAAATGGGTTTTTAATGTAAAATCCATCAAAATATTTAAAAATATTTATATCCAAATTCAATTTGAAATTGATTCCAATGACCTAAATTAGATTAAATGAAATTAAATGTATCTAATTATTATTTAAAACCAATTATAAATATAATTTAACACCATAAATTATTTACATGGATAATATATTTTCAATTAAAATGAAATATTTTTTCACTATTCATGAAAACATTAAACTTATAAGAAAATTAACAAAAATTAAAACAAAGTAAATTTTGATATTCCTCTTTCAAATAATAATTTTATGTTTTCAAAAACAAATTGTAAAATTGTAAAAAACTATATTGCAAACAAATGTGTCATCAAAAGGCATCAAAAATGCCTTTTCAAAATAATACTTATTTTGTACATGAAATTGGATTTAATATTGCAACATGTCTCGAAAAACATAGGATGAATATTAAACATTATTATATATAAATTTATTTAATATAATAGAACCAGGGTTATTTGGTTATTTATTAGTTTAAAACACATTTGTGCACATTTAATGAGTTTTTTTGGAAAAACATTTTCTTTTATTTTTCAAAGGTTTTTATTTTCATTAATATTTCACTGATCAAAAAATATTTAATGATATATACATGTGTAACCCATATATTCATAATTCAGTTAATACTATTCATTCCCACCATTCTAATAGCTAGTTTATAATGGTAACATTTAAATGATAATATTCAGCAGTTCTCTTATGCTTGATGTGTCGTATCATATACGTTATAGAACATAGTTTTTATTTATTTTTAAATCAAGCTGTTATAGATTTGTGGTCAAGATTCCATATAGATTCAATGAAGATGTAGTTAGGTAACTAAGGATTCGTTTGGGTTCATCTATAGAAAACTCTAAAAATGGTGACTCATGTGGGTCATACATCTTATGGATAGGGCTATAGATTTGAAGAAGTCTAATTTTATGTAGTGGATCAGACTCCAATAAATGGTGGTTAGGACCATTTAATCTTTGATAAATAGTCTTGATAACTTCTATGTTGTCTTACACATTGTTTGATATCATTTCTTCTCATTTCTTTATCTCTAAACAACTTATTTTTCAACTTTAATTACCACTCACGTTACCTTATGAGTTACATTCCATCGATACACAGTTGGGTACAAAAGTGGATTGTATTTAGTGATGACCAAAGTTTCCTATAATCATTGTTGGTTATGGATATATTTTATATTTTATGATTCTGGAGATGATGAGCCTAGATTTTATTTTTTTCATGGATTGGTTGAACATCTTATAAGTTCACATTGACTGTTATCAAATATAGTTATCATTCAAATCACAGAAGGGATAGAAGAACATAATGATCAGAGAGTTAGAACTCGGAGCTGGTAGAGTTGGTCCAAACTTCATACATATTTGGATGATCATAGTGTAGATTGTGGGCTAGTCTCTTTCAATAAGATCTGTGGAATCCCACTCATCTTTTTCTCCAGTTATATATCTCTGTCTGGATTTTTCCTATATAACTTCATAGGCCATCCCCTGATTGAGGAGTTGAATTTTAGATAAATCTCATGCCAGGTGCAGATTCCATTTTGATACCCCCTTATCATATGGTTCTACCCAAGATGAAGAAGCTTAGGGTACATCTCAAGGACTTGAAACACAAGGGATTTTTTCATGTTGAGTACTTCACCATGGGGTGGAATAATTTTTTTCACCATGATGGGGGATAGAAGTCATCAACTTTTCATAGATCACTAGAATATGAAGTAGGAGATGGGTAAGAATATATATAATTTAACTAGGATAGATGATCTCTTTGATCAGTTATAGAGAGCTCAATGGTCTCTTATATTGATCTTTTATCGTCCTATCACTAGTTGTTCATTATAGAGGTTGGCATCCCAATGATTTTGTTTTCTAGTGGTTATGGGATATAAAAGTAGTTAGGGATGTCATTTGGATTAAAAAATGCACTGATAATGTTCATGGATCTATGATAAATATCTTCCTCCATCATGTAGACTTGTTCATTATGTTGTTCATTAATGACATCACCAGCTAACCATTAGCCCCAAAGTAGCATTCTAGTCATCTCCATACAGTCCTGAGTACACTTCAATCACATTATCTTTATGAAAATCTATAAATGTGTAACATTTAGATTTATAAGGTGAAATTATTGAGTTATGTGGTGTCATATATAGGTATGTATATGAATATATGGAAAGTTGAGGGAGTTATGTCTTGTAAATGTCCACGAAATGTGTTCCTGGTTAGGTTATTTCTAGGTTTATTATGATACTAATGACTTTTTATCAAGAAATTATATCGTTTACTAGTACCCATTAATATATCGATAAGTAAAAGAGTGAATTTACAATATTCATACTAGTATGAGGAGGCTTTTTTTAGCAGGATTGGATTTTGACTAAAATGTTAGTATTGATACTTCATGAGGTGAGGATTTTTTATGATGTTTCCTCAAATGAATTAGGAATTAGTTTGGGAGTAGTACTAATTAAAATGTAGTGGGTAGTTTCTTATGGTTCATCTCATATATTAACCTTATGAGTAGAACTATCTTACCCATGATTAGGAGAATGAATTCATGGTCTATTATTTGAATTATTAGCAACACCATCTCTTTGATGAAAGATTTTTTTTATACAGACCACACAGGGCATTGTAATATCCTCACAAAATAGGACCAAAGCTTGAGGTATAGGATATGGGTAGATTATTTATAGAGTTTTTAATGTAAGATAACCTAAACATTAGGTAAAATTAATTTCATTAAAGATTCTCTTAGATGTAAAACACGGGTAGCTCAGAATATGGGTAAAAATACTTTAAAGGAAAAGTGGCAGTAGATAAGCTTGTTGTCTGATTGGATGATGGATACTTCTAAGAACCAAGGATCTATGACACTTTCCCTAATAGTGGTCACATATTCCTAAGTATACTCGGTAATTTATTGATAGGATACTGGTATGGAGTGTTCTATGATGCGCGAATAGCTAGAATATGGTTATATGATACTCTGGTTGTTGTTAGATGGGGATGATGTGATCCAGGTACATCAGATACTAGTAGTCCCTTCTAATATCAGGGAAATCTAATGACATAGTTCAAAAGATCTATGTTTAAGGTGAATATTATTGTGAAAAAAAAAATGTTCCATGACATCAGTCGGCAGTTTTGGTGGCCAGATAGAAGAGTGACATTACGGGATTCATTTCCCAATGCCTTCTTACCAGAAGACAAAAATTCAAGAACCATAGCCTTGTTGGACTACTCCAACAACATCATGTGACAATGTGGATGTTGTAGGATATCACGATGGGATTTGTGATGAAATTACCTATGACCCTGAGGTGATTTTATGAAATTTGGGTGATTATGGATCAGATGATGAAAGTTTCTAATTTATTAACAATCCACAAGAATCACTTAGTTGATGAGATAGTGAGGCTTTATGACTATTCGATAGTACACTTTCAATGAGTAACCTTGAGATTTTTATCCGATATGGGTGATTTTTTTACACCACAGTTTTTGTGGGGATTAAATAAGTCTTAGGGACTCATTTGAGATTGAGCATAACATACCAACCCTGAACAAGTAGATAGTTAGAAATGATGAAACCAATTTTGGAGGATATTCACTGATATTGTATCCTAAACATCAGTGGATCTTATGATGATCACTAATCCTTGTTTAAGTTCACATAAAACAATAGTTACCAAGATTTTATTTAAAATAATCCTAATAATTCTCTTTATCGTAGGTCATTTCATTCACTTCATTATTGGTAGGAGGCTAGTGAAGCAGCAATTTTAGGGTCTATTATGGTATAAGGGACCTTAGATAGAGTACATATAATCCATAAGAGTTTGATCATAGCTCAGAGAATGATGATTCATTATGCTAACTACAGGAGGATACCATTGGATTTCTATAATGGAAATCATATTTTTCTATGAGTGATACCTCAATTATGCCACTAATGATTGAGGATGTGATGGAATCTAACGTTGCTCTATGTTGGACCATTTGAGAAAAGCAGACAAATTAGAAAAATTGAATATAGTATGGATATTTTTTCACGTTATTGAGGTATGCATGATGTGTTTCTTGTGTCTCTGCTACAAAGGTATATGACTGATCCTGCACATACCATCAACTGTGAGAATTTAGAGATAGCACTAGACACATTGTACAAGGAGTTCCTCATGTATATTATATACTATAATTAAAAAGTAGTTCTTGGGAAAATAGTTCCACAAGTATGGATTCTATAAAATCATCGATAGATCCAGGAGAAGAATTGGGGTGGGAGGATGATGTTTGGGATCAATATCTCGTGTTGTTTGAGCAGGACCATTGAAGGTACTTCTCAAGGATGAGAAGTTGTTAAAGGGGTAATATTGTAACATCCTCAATTTTTATCAATGTACAGAATGTTTAAATTTAATTCAGTGTATTATTAATATTTATTCATTAATGTTGGTGTTAAATTGGTTTGTTTTCATGGATAAAGGGTCCAAAAAATGGTGGTTGAAGTGTAAAAAAATGAAAGGTAGAATAGTTTCTTTATACTACCACTAGCCAATTAGCACAATTGTTACAAGTCTACAGGCTACTATAGATGCAATCGGCGTGTTAGTGGTGCTGGAGAAACCCATGTGATTTTTCTAGACATTCCCGCATATCGGTGTGCCTAGTTTCGGGGTGCATTAAATGAACCCCATAGGATGTTAAGTACATGAATATTTGATCATATTTATATAAAATTCGGATACCAAAGGCCCTATTATAAATTTGAGACATATGACCTTGTATCTAGACTCTCCCTTTCTTCTACTCTTGCCTCTCTAAGGATTGATTGATGTGGTTCTTATAGAATGATGATTTCTTCTTAGATCTTCTAAAAATTATTCTTCTTTATTGATATATGTAAATTCATCTATGTTGGATCTATGTTTTCCATGAATATCTTATACTGTTTCAATCTTATCTTCATATAATGGTGGTGGTTCTATAAAGTTCATGTTTTCCCTTGATCAAATAAATATCTACCATATAATATTGATGTTATATGGGTATGTATTTGTGGATCATCTTACTATACCTCTTCTTAATAGAATATTGATGATAGAACCTTAATATATTGATGATTATTTGGAAGATTCATGAAGGTATTGATGTTTCAACAACAAACCCCTTGATCAAAGATAGTATTCCTTATAAAAGAGAATGTTTCTGGTTAATTTATCATACAACAGTCATTTTGAGATTCCATTATTCTTGGATATAATCTTAGACTATTTCTTAGTGGTAGTTTTCTAGTGGATATATGATTATTGATTAGACCTTAGGATCTCTCTCTTCTTAAATTGATTCAGAATTCATGATCTATTGTTGAATAAATAATAGATCTAGTGAATTGGTGACCTCTCCTTCAACACACCTCAAGAATTGGTTCTATTGTTGTACTCCTTAAGGTGTGTGATTATATAACCACCCTTCTTGGCATGGAATACAATTGAGTCTCTATTCTAAATATCTTTCATGAAAATAGGAAAACAAGTCAAGAATACACGATGTGTGATCTCATTCTCCAGTGGTGTGTGACATGGATTGGTATTCAATCCTTTAATAAACCATGGATCTCTTAATCAACAAACTTAAAGTGGGATGTTCTTTACCATTTAGGGATCTAGTATACACATGTATCCTTAGTTTTATCCTTATGTTTTCTTTATTGTTTAACATTATTTATTGTAATCACATGTGGGTGTGTGTATCTTATGAGACATGTTTATGATTCTTATTTCAATGAGTATGCTTGTAGATTGTTTATTCATGTTTGATATATATCATGTGTATTTTATGACATGATTGTTTCTCATGATGTTATGTAATTATTTTCATTGTATTCCCAACCTTTTCAGGTTCATTAACGTGCCTTTTGAATAATTTTTTTTAGTTCTTGAAATAGGTGGACCATCATGACATTGTTATTTCATAGAGGTAGATTTTACATACCTTGTGATGATTGTGATGATGAACCTAATGATAGGGTATGGATATAATAATTCCTCATGAATTTCATGTGACTAAGTCATTTTCTAATGGATTCCATGTATAATACATACACAAGGACTAATGTATGATGGGTATCATGATCACTCAAAGCATATTAGATGTTATGCACATGAATCGCTTGATGTCTACTGGATTTCAAGTAGCTTCTTCACATGATGTCAATAATTATGTTCACTAGCCTTATGTATAGTTCTTGGATACTTCTAGTATCTTGATATTCCTTATGAAATGGAGATGAAGTTCATGTGATAAGGTGTCATGTGGCTTAGTTAGCACATAGGTTCTTTATATATTTTTGTATATGATTGCTTGGTCATTTATCATTATCATTGCATACACATGTTATAGATGTTCACTTTTTTTAAGGATGAATTGGTGGTATCCTGCTTGGTTATATTACTCACACCCTATACAGGAATCTCGATGTATGTTCTGACATCATGTATAAGGATCCAGGTAAGGGAATGTTTCCCTTAGAAGATGGTCGAACCAAGAATCATTAATCTGTAAGTAGTACGGGGACATACTATATAGGATACTAAAGATTATTTATTTTACCTTATTTCACTATTATCCTAGTTTATATTTCCATATTGGGAGCCAATTTATTTACCCGTATGACATGTGTGACATTAGATACTCTATTTGATATTTTTCCTTCTGATAGATATTCTAATTGATATATTGTTGTTTATATTTTTATCATTATTGAAAGGATGGGATATTAAGGGTATTGTTTCCACATCGATTAAATTTAGAACCTTACTACTACTCAGCATGGGTGGATTTCATATTAACGTAATATAAAAAATACAAGGTTATAGATAAAACACAATACCCAACATAAGGGTTCAAATCTAAAAAAAGTAGTATAACTCACATCACTACCATATTTCCTCATGAAATTCTCCACCAACTACTAGAACCCTATAATGAAACTCACCATGAAAAACAACCACAACACATGTGAAAATTTTAATTTCATTAACAGTTCAACCAATTTTCATATTCCCTACTTATCAAACAAGTTCAACTTATTTAACCATTCAATTCAACATTTAATGAAAAATAATTTCCAATAAAACACTATTTTTAATTATTCCATTATCCATTTGGTTCCAAATAATTTATCTACATTTAGTTCATTAACCAATTACCAAACATTAAATTCCATCTCATATCTATCGTGACCCATGATTTTGATACATAGATATTATATCTTATTACATTAATATTCATTTCATGACATAACAATCTATACTAGAGTCATATAGGCCTAAAACATTTGGAAACATGGATATATAAACAATAGGTTCATAAGTTAAGAACATTGTCTCCCACTATGTTCTTTATATCAAACACTCTTCTTATACATATAATTCTTAATACCTTTCTTTATAAACATGGGAAAAGAAACATAAAAAGGGGATAGATTATTGTCTACTTAAGGGTAAATACGGAAGATATCAATGATCACTTAAACATAACATGAGTATAGGGGTATGATCACATGAGAACAACATTTGAAAACCATACCCTATATATCAAAGATCATAATCTCGATTAATGGAATAAATCTTAGTTGATCATAAAACATGAATTGTAAAGAAATCAAAGAACATCATCCATGAGAGCATAACATTAACATAAGAAATAAGTTTTCATAATATAAATAAACATAAAAAATATTTTCCTTATTATTAAATTATTACTTACATGATTATAATAGTGGATTGGATTCACTCTCCATATTATATTTGTAGTTAAGGTTCACTCCCAAGAGTATCACAGTGGATAAAGACCCTTACTAAACTGGGTTCTCTTCCCATTCCAGTCTTATTTATCTCGTAAAATATCCATATTTACCGAATTCATTAGAGGGTTATATAATTATGGTCCCACCTACCACATAATGAAAATCATACATAAATATGACAAAATATCATAAAAACTCATTATATTATAACCTATGAAAATGAAATGGGTTTCATAAATTTTTTTGTAGCATAGCCCATGGAAAAAATGGGTTTCATCAACATCTTTTCATCATAATATTAAATTATCCAAATAAATATGAGTGATGGTATCATTGGATCATATCCATAATAAAACTTAAGTAATATCAAGGATATCATCATAGATGAAAATTTCCTTTAAAATATCCCTTTGAATATTTCCTGGGGAAAATACCATTTTTCTACTTGAAATCACTTATTTAAAATCTAAAAATTTAAAAAAAATTAAGGAAACATTTTATTTGAAAATACACTTGAAAAAATGTAATGGAAGATTCAAATAATTTAGTTTTCTTTATGTTTGGAAATTTTCACCATAGCATATAAGTTAAAATAAAACATTCCTTTCATACTTTTATAAAAAATAAAAAAGTACATCATTTAGAAAATCAAAAGAAGAGTACTTATTAAACCATTTTGTAAAAAAAGGTCAAAAATGGATAAAATAAAATTAAAAATCCTTGTATAAAAGTAAAAATTCTTAAAAACATTTTTATAAAACATTTACATGGAAAATAAATTATTTTTTGACCGAAGAGAGAATTAAAGTTGGTTTATCATAAAAAAAATTAGATTATTGAGTTATTAAAGAGATAAAAATATAAGGAAACATATAATATATATAAATAACTATATAATAATAAATTTTTTGAAAATATTCATATTTTTTTGATAATATTTCATCATTATAACCTAATCATAAACAATCCTAATAAACAATGAGATTGTAACATAAAACCCTTACCTCGAGTTACACTTTCTTTGAAAGTACTCTATCCTCCTGTATAATAAATTTAAATTTATTATACTTCTATAAAATAATCATTTACATACTTAAAATATCATATATAATTCCTTTATAACATTTCAACACTAAATTATCAATAATTCCATATTAATATCTTCAATTCTAGGGGTTAACCATTTTGTATTGTTCACAAAAATTTTAGTTTGGTAGTTCTAGTAATTGTAAATTAATCGTGGTTCCATCATCTCCCAAATTTTATTGATATTACAAATTTCATATATATTCAATATATATATATATATATTCATCCATAAAATTAGATATAGAATAATGAATTACACTGTTCATGGAGATAGTAGGTCATACATACGCATGAATGTTGTTTTCACTTTTTGACAGATGGAACGAAGAATTAGTAAATAAAAATTTACCATTAAATAATAATTTAGATATCATATAAATTATATATATTCATGAAATATATCCTTATTACCATATAATTGAAATAAAAATGAAAACAAATCACATCACTTTATGGAAGTGGTAGTCCAAACGTATGCATGACCAATGTTATCATTTTCTAATAGATTTAAAGGTAAGAAGTTAGATATGATATTATCTTTATATAAGAATAATTATATAATAAATATAATATATAATCAATAAACCCATCATAATAACTTTTCATGCAATATGGTGTAGAAAAGTGAATTTTATCACTATATGGAGATGGTAAGCCTTGTGTACGCATGAATTATACTTTAATTTACCATTTGAGGATAATGAGGGTGGATAATTGAGGTTTCATAATAATAATAGAATTTTAGTGTATTTAGGATGATTAATTTATTATTTTATGATAACTATAATATATTTAAAGTAGATAAAATTAGATGTAAAAAAGAAAGTGATCATTTAAGGTGATTACCACTTCTTTGAAAGAACTCCTTTATATCTCCTCTTAAGGATCCTAGGGTTGGTATTTTGGGAATAATGGTGAATCTAAAAAATTTATAAGGTTGTTCTGAATATAATTTTTTAGTGTTTTTTTACACAGTGAGGATAAAAGTGGTTTAAAGAAGATAATAAAGGGGTGCCCTTTTATAAGTGAGAGGATGGAAACTCTTGCGATATCTTAAATGATGAAAATATAATAAATTCATTCAATATTAAAATTATTCCAAATGGATAGATATTTTAATATAAAATATTATTTTATAGAAATAATATAAAATAATTCAATTTTTATAGGTTTATGTGGTTTTTTAAACCTGATTTTTGGTTTAACCGCTTAGTTAACTTGTTTAAAGCATAATTGCAATAAAGTCATTTTCATATTTAAAGGGTTATAATTTTAATTATGAGGTGAAAATTACCACATAAATTTAAAATGAATGAAATTTTAGAACATATATTTTCAAAATTTAGCACTTTCAATATTTTCATGATTTTTAAATAATTTAATAAAATATTATTTTTATAAAATAACATTAATTTCATTTTTACACTATTCATTTCATTTGAATTTAATATAACCAAGAAAAGTTTGGAATTCAAATAAAATACATTAACACGTCACTAATATGTAATGTTAATCTATAAAATTAATAGAAAACTATAAAATCTAAAATTATATTACTTCTAATATTTTAAAATTCATTTATTTTAATTTTCTCTTGATTAAATAAATATTGTATTGGTGATGCGTAAACATTTGAGGTAATTTTTTAATCTACAAAAATTTGAAATAAATTACCATTATGAAAATAACTTAATTATGATAAAATTATAATTAATATTAATTCAAAACATTATTTTTCCATTATGTGAGCATAAACAATATTTTTAAATATAAGAGAGTGATATTTTTTTTCTTTAAATATTGTATACATTATTTTAATGTGAATGTGTCCCTTAACCAACTAAATTTGAATAATAAGGTGATAAGGGTATAATTACATTAATAACATATCAATTAAGATAAAAAAATGGTGACCTCAACACTTATTTTTAAGCTCGGTTAACCTGATTTTTATTTTACGAAAACGATAAATTTTACCACAGTTATTATTCATAATGAATAAAAATAAAAAGATAAATATTTATAAAATTAGGACCCCATGATTACAAATATGTAATCTATTATTAAAAATTCAATTTATATAAGTGGAATAAATTAATTTCAAAATGAGTATACAAAATGAAATGAATTTTTTTAGAAAAAAATTATTTTTAACAATAAAATATGATTTATTCTTATCCCTTGAATAAAAAAATATTATATGAATGTTTAAAATAAAATTGAATATATATTATATAAATTTCATTAAAATAATTCTCTAATAGTAATTTTTTTAATTTATTACGTTAAATATACAATGCATTTATAGAAACAATTTTTCAAAAAAATATCTTTTACTTATAAATGATTTTTATTTTTATTTATAATTTATTAACAACTAAAGATTTATTTTTATACATATATAAACAATATTTTTTTCATAATTTTTTTTTAGTATTCATACTCTCAAATCTAATAGTTAGGAAATAATTTTCACATTAAATAAATATATTTTGATAGTATATTGTGGTTCTTTTAAAAACGGAGTTGTATATAACACAAGATACAGAAAAAAAAATTAAAGAGAAATATATCTTAAAATATTCGGGTATCATATTCTACCCCACATAAAATGAATTGATAGTTTTAAATTCTATCACTTTGATACAAAAAAATAGTTTTTATCTACTTCATTATATCCTCAGGTTCCCTATTAGCTTCTTTAAATTTATAATTCCACCAGAAAGCTTTAATCATGTGAGTAGTCTTGTTCCATAAAACATTGGCTCTATGATCAAAGATTTCTACTAGTTTTTATTCATAATAAATATCATGCACCATTAGTATGAACTCTAATTTCGATACATGTGATGGATCATCTATGTACTACCTCATGATAGATACATGAAACACATCCTGAACTTGGGAGAGGTTTAGTGGAAGCACCAAGCGATAATCTACTATCCATACTCGATCACGATTCTCAAAAGGGAATTACAACTATGACTCATATTTACCTTATTTCCAATTTTCATGATTTTTTTTCAGGGAGAAATTCACCAGTCCACCTTATCAAAAACCACAAACTCTAGATCTCATTAAAAATAATTATCAAAACTTTTTTATTGACTCTAAGTTATCTTGATATATTGTTGAATAGTGTGGACTTTATCATTTGTTACCTTATATTTCCCAGGTCCCAATATATTTTTTATCTAAATTTTTCCCATCATGTTGGTATTCTACACTTATTTCCATATAGGGATTCATAAGGATCCATCTTAATATTTGAGTGAAAGTTATTTTTGTAAGAAAAATCAGCTAGTGAAAGGTGTTGATCTCAACCACCTTTGAAATACATAGAACAATATCTCAGTATATACTCTATGTTTTGAGGGTTTCACTTATACATATCATATATATGAGGATGATAAGTTGTACTAAAACTCAATTCTATATCCATATCCTTCTGAAGGCTTCTCTAGAACATTGTGGTAAATGGCAGATGCAAATATAATACAATAGAATGTAACAATCCATCGAACCTTGCAACTTTTTTAATGAATATTATTGAAATGTTATCAAGAGATAAATATTATCTTATAAAAATTAAGTGCGAGTATTTTTTAATGTGATCTACTACAACCCAAAAAATCATTATGGTCTTTATACAATTTGTGGGATTAGGTGATAAATTCCATGATGATGTTTTCCCATATCTATTCTTATATCGATAAAGGTTGTAATATCCCCTTAGATATCAATCTCTAGACCTTAACTTTATAAAAAACCAATAATAGAGATACAAGCTCTAAAATATATATTTTCATGATGTACCACTTGAAATAGTATTTTAGATCTCAATACATATTTTTAATTGCATGATTAATAGAGAATAATAAACTATGATCCTAATCCAACAGCTCCATCAAATTTGGTATGGATAAAACAAATACATGGTTTTTAAACCTTATCATTCCATCACAATTAAGGTTTTTTTAGGAACTTTTATGGTCATATTATTAAATTCCACATAGTCCTTCTATGCCTATTTAATCCTCATATGGACAGATGGTTCAAAACTCATTTGGTAAAGATAATATTTCTCCCCTTACTTCACGATTTCTAGATCCATCATTAGAAAATATATAAATATTGGATCTTTTATGATCTTCATCATATAGAATAAATCACGATTATTTAAACTCAGAGCATCTTCCACCTTGTTTTCTTTCACATGGTGTTAAAGTATTGAGTAGTCATAACCATTAATCAATTCCAACCATATTATCTTGCACGTACTCATCTCTTTTTGAATGAATATAAACTTTAAACATTAATTATTGTTATATATATCATATATTTCTCCATAAAGATATTTTATTCATATCATTGATGAAAAAATTACCACATATGACTCCAAATCATGAATTGGGTAATTTTTCTCATGAACAATCAATCATAATTAGACATAATCTATAGTTATATCATTCTTCATGAAGACACATTACAATCCATTCTTTAATACATCACCATATATTACAAACCCTTCTCCACTATAGGGTAATATAATCATAGGTTCTCTAATTGACCTTCTATTTAGTTCCATGAAATTTTCTTCACAATAATATGCCCAAAGGAACTTGCCTCCCTTAAGAGTTAACTAGGTGTGTAGATTATACAGTTGTGAGAAATTCTCTACAAAGAACTAATAATATCCATAATAACTAAGAAAAATTTAGATCTTAGTCATAGTGTTTGGTCTAGTCCAACATTAAATAGCCTTCATCTTTGATTAATCCACTAATATAACTTCTCTTGAGATTATATAACATGTAAATGATTATTTTTTAGGAATGATTCACACTTGGTAAATGTTTCACACAACTTTTCCATCCTTAATTTCTTTAAAAAAATTATCAAATTATCTTCATGATCATTCATTCTCTTCTAATAGAAAATAATATCATCTATAAAGACTATAACAAACTAATAATGGCAATTTTTAAATACTTTATTCATTAAATCCATGAAAATATTAAGGGAATTTGTAATACAAAATGAAATCACAATATATTTATAGTGTCCATAACTTGGGTGGAATGTTGTCTTGGGTATATCCACCTTATTGGCCTTCAATTGATGATATCTAGAATGAAGGTCAGTCTTGATAAACTATTTAGCTCCATGTGGTTGATCGAATAAGTCACATATATGAATCATAGGATACTTATTACTGATTTTGATCTTTTTAGGTTCCCTATAGTCAATGTTGAATTGCAATGATCCATTTTTATTCTTAATAAAAAGAATAGGGGCACCCCAAGGTGACACACTTTTCTGAATAAATCCATTGTTATAATTTTTATAAAGTAACTTCTTCAACACCTATAAATCAATCATGTACATTCTACATGGAGTCTTTCAAATAATTTCTATACTAGGGATAATTCTCTTGAAAACACCACATTATCTTTTGTTGGAATAGTAGGAAACTGTTTCAAAAAAACATCAACAAACTCCCATAAAATATGCATATATTCGATGTTATATTTCTTCCCAACATTATAAGATAAACACATCTTTTGATAATCAGTCAAGACCCATAAAATCGATCCAATTTCCATTGAAATTTAATATTTATCATCATAATGATATAGGATTGTAGTTTATTTTGGACTCTTAAATGTGACTTACCATCCTTAGAAAATGATGTGTCATTTAGGTAAAGAAATACAATCCTTGCCCAAAATAACATCAAATTCAAATGGAGGGAGAATGAAGATAATTTCAAGAATAATATTACCACAAACATAAATTGTAGAAGAATTATAGACATATGATGTGGTCATCATACCATCATGGGTTCTCACTACTAATTCGATATCTAATCCTCAAGGTGGTACTCTGACACCCTTAAAAAATTATTCATATATAAAATAGTGGGTACATCCTGAATCAAATAAGACATTAGAAGTTCTATAGTAAATGGTCAGTGTACTTTTTAAAACATCATTATCATAGTACACATAGATAATAGTGATCACTTTAGATTTCTCTTTTTCTATGGTCTTAAATGATTATTGATTCTGATTATCATCATTAATGATAGGGTTTGGGTATTGGATAGAATAATTCCCATACTCCTTGCATTTGAAACACTAGAGTGTACGTGGTACATTATATATTTTTTTTCCTCAATGATTTGATTAATTCCTCCAATAAATTAGGAATTTGATTGCCTGGTGACTTTCCTTTTCACACATAAAACATTTACTAGTTCCCTTAAGGAAATGTTTACCATGTTTCCTTCTACACATTGAACATAAAAATTTATCATCTTATTCTCCCCATTTTTTTAAAATTACATTTTAGTTATTTTCTTTATTTTCAAATTAAAACCATAAT
Source organism: Viscum album (assembly GCA_963277665.1). Classification (NCBI taxonomy): domain Eukaryota; kingdom Viridiplantae; phylum Streptophyta; class Magnoliopsida; order Santalales; family Viscaceae; genus Viscum; species Viscum album. Next base: position 1,811,714,922 of record OY728132.1, read on the forward strand.
ATTGATCAGTAAATCTATTCTATTTCTCCAACTAGATATAACATCAAATTATTTTGTCATAGCTACTAAATTATCTTATGCATAAAACCCCTAATAGACTTGTTTTTATGCTACTGAAAAATAAATCAAATATAATTTCTGGTTCAATGATAATACAAGAAGCGTACCATACAAGTCTTGTAAAATTTTCTTCATATGTACTATAGGATTCTATATCCTTTTTATTTTTCTCATGTATTTCCTTCCTCAATTATTTATAAATAATAAAAGGAAAGTATGTATTAAAAAATAAAATCTTGAACTCATCCCACTTCATGGATTCAATTTCTTTTGATTGTATTATATTCTTGATAAGATTTCAACATTGATATGTTTCTCCTTTGAAATGATAGACATCCAAAATTCGCCCTCATACTCCGCCACTATTGTTGGAAACTAGAAACTCATAACATCCACTACACCAAGGGTCAGGCTATCCAACTGATGAGTAATCAGATACACCCTCTTATGCATGAGTTTATCCTATGCTGCATAGGATTCCTTTTCACCAAAAAAAGGTAAACCCCATTCCATAATTGGTCATACACCTCACCCTTCACCTACAATAGTCAATCTGGGCATGGGCTGTAGATAACCAATCCATACTAACAATGACATCGTAAGGCCTCAAAACTACCACCAAGAGGTTCCAACCAAAACTCTCACCTAAAAGTGTTAGGTCACACTTTCAGTATAGGTGTGTGATCACTAAGCCTTCTCTTTTTGGTGTCTCCAAGTGCAAGGGTCGAGTCAATGGTTCAACCAGAATCTCTAGGTCTCATAAAAGATATGTGGAGAGAAGGATTAACAAAAACCTATGGCTATCAATACTGTAGCTAAAGTATAAAAGACAAAGATCATACCTTGAATCATTTATAGATCCCTTGGGTAATAATCCTTGACATTATGACCTTGTCCCCACCCCTATCCTCCATCTCCCTAAAACTAGCCCAGACCACCTAGTGGTGTTCGTGGTAACACGTTGAAACATCGACCACCTCCTACTACTCTCATATCTCCTCTTCCACATTATCCTCCTTGTGGATATACTTGTTCATGTCATTTTCCCTACTTCAGTGGTCCAATAACAGTCTCCATGTAAGTATCATAGTGGGTTGGTCCATCTCGAGTATGATTTCCCCTATCGTCACATGAATAGAACCACCTCTCTCTAGGATGATTGGACCCGCCCTTTGAAACCTCAACTACAGATCATTTATCTTGGTAACACCACCTAAAATGTCTCCAACATAAAGGATCTTGAAACTAACATTGGGTCCCTGATGTTGAGGTATCTACTACTGCTTTCCCACTATTGACTACTACCATTTGTAACTACTCAGCCAAGAAACTTTGAACTTACAAAGCTCGCTCAAGCACCCCAGCATAAGTAAGAATACATAGAGTGATAATGATGGATCATATGTCTCAATGTATACCACACTCAAAGGTACAAGACCTATAGAACTAATCTCAAACCATATCCACTGAGTACCTATAAAGGTTGGTGAACCTCGATGAATAATCATTTACTATCATGTTTCCCTGCTGAAGCTGAACAAGTTCTTGGATAATAACATCTCTCAATGTAAGTAGTGAGAACTCTTATCTGAAGAGGTGGTTGAACTCTATCCATAAAATATTCACCTCATCATAAGTCAATATGGCCAAACTCCACCATCACCCTAATGATCCATGTAGAAGGCTCACCGCCAGGACCACCATCTGATCTGATGGTGTCCTGACTAGATGGAAAACTCAAGTCACCACCTCAATCCAGTCCTTAGCCGCCTGGGGTTCTAGCTCACCTCAAAACCTAAGGGGTTTCTTATGATGAAACTTTTAAAGCATTCTCAGACTATTCTAATCATCTTCTAGTACTTCACGTACCATGTTCTTCTCTATAGGTGGTGGTATGGCCGGTGCACCACCTAGAGGTAACATCTAGGGAACTAGTCCTTGTATCAAAGACTCATCACTGAGGGGTCATCCTCATGATCAAGCTGAAGAATCCTAGCTAGTATATGTTGTGGACGGATCCTTTAAGTAAACAAGATGTATCACATTCAATGAGTATATCTGTAGAACTAACTCAAGAAAAATATGGAAACAACAACCCATTCTTAAACACTGCATGTACCATTATTTTCCCTATAACTAGTGTTCTCATGTACTGAGTCAAAAAGTATGTTATCAGAGTCCTGGTGTATGGATACATTGGCCACCACAGTATCATTGGAATCTCTGGCCAAAAAGATGAACTCGAAACACTTAACATTGTTTCCCCAAACTAATCTCACAAACTCTTATTCCTAAGGTAGAATCGACAACCATTGATACCACTCTGTCACAACCCATCCTAGTGGGGCCCATTTTGTGACTCCCCAATTTGGCCTCCAATAAGATAGGGGATGGTGATTAGCACTGAGTAAGAATATCACTAACATGGGAGGCACTGCCTATGTACCTATACGCACACACACATATCCAAGTCCACATGATGTTGAAATATAAAAACCACTAAGTAAAAAATGCATGCATACCACTATATCCCATAACCAGAGTATGAAAAAAATTAAAATCAAGGTAAACATGGCCAAATAAAGTCCCATCATAAGATGTTTGTAACATTAGTCTAACTTGTAAGAAAAAGGTATTAGGACTGTTGTCTGAAATATGTAGGAACACACTTCATTCTATCTAGTATCACAAAGCACCATTTGATCCTAGTCCACTTAAGAATCCATTGAATGGTCGATTGGGTACACAAGACGTGACACGTGTTGGTAAATCCCTTATTGGGGTGAGTATATCAGTACATAGTAATACACCCTAAAACCTAAAAGAAATACAACAAAGGAAAGATACAGTTAGCGATACACAGGTATATTTCTACAACACATATAACAATAATATCAAGATATAATCAACCAAGACACACAGTCTAGAGGTAAGTCACAACCACTATATGCCATCACTAAGAATTCATATCCAAGATTCCATGAAGTAATCATCTAGGAGAACACACTCTTGAGTTTGATAGTAATGAATAAATCTATCTAAGAGGTATTACTTGTTAGGACTCTTCATGAGAATGAAAAACTGATAGATCTAAAGAGAGATATGATACAATTGATAAGGATCGTAACCAAGTCCATGGGATGATACCAACAACCCAATATGGATTAACATGCTAAGTAAAGGATCGGTGCCTGAATAGTGTTGGTCATGTTGATACCAAGAACACCACCTAGGTCATGAAAAATGAATAGAAAATCCTACTACATGCCTCTTGGGGGAGTCAAAAAACTATATCTAGGAAGTCATGCTAAAGGTATTTTTGTATTTGGAGTGTTAAATAATTCATACCATCCTTCAGGGAAATATAGAAGGGCACGCACCCTAATGAAACATGTCTAATACATAGAGGAAAAGTGGATAAAGCCATGTAATAAGGGGGTACACTATGTGTAGTAGGGTCACATGTCTTGTCCCTTGACCCCAGGTACATCTCATGTAAAATGTCCCTAGTAATTTCAACCATGTCATGTAGAAGAGGGGTACACAACATGTAGATGGGATTCTACACCATGTCCTTGCATCCAGGTTCCACATGTGTACTTTGGTCGTGCACCAGTACACGGCATCTGCCCGTGTGTCTCTGCATGTGTTCCAATACATGGGGTATCCCTTATACTTGGTCTTGGACAAGCCCTATGGGGGAGTACACTCTATGTAGGAAACCTTTGTATGCCACCATGTGTCTGTGTACTGCTTCAGGTATATTCCGAGTCCATCCAAGGCGACTACACACCATGCAGTCAAGGACTACATGCCTTGTTTGTCAGGTTTTTCCTGAACCCATCATCTTCCTCCCTCTAGAATATTCAATCCTCCAGTATTCATTCTGGTGATCAATTCCCCACAAAACTCATGATCCAGATTCATTTTTTATTCCATCACCGAATAAGCAATATTTGTTCCTTTTACTAGCACAGAAAACAAGATTGTTTCCATTATTCATTGTGCATTGAAGAATGTTAAATTGTCATCAATAATTGTTTGATCCATTGAAACAACCACCATTACACCTTCATTGAGTATGAAAAATCTTGGTTCTACAATTTCAGATCAATACACCAAGAATTAAATGTGAAAAAATCGATTATTCAAAGGAACGTCAAACTGTGGTGAAAATGAAGAACATCATGAACACCAGTGAATCAAGGGAGAAAACAAAAAAATCAATATGGAAAAAACCTCAATTGAAGTTTGTGTCTATATTAGTTTATGAACATTAGAATGGTAAACGAATCCAAACATTTCTCAAGAATCAACTCCTAATAAATCCCACAAAATAACCCATCCCGCAAATATGATCTATCTGTGGGAAAATTTGTATGTGGATTAGTCTGTGTTCGAAATAGGAATTAATAACTAGGCATAGAAATCAAAATAATGCATCCTGCCAAAATTTTTATTTTTCACATGTGAAGAATGGTCTTTACATCTTCATTATTGGTAAGATATATCACGATCAGTGTGCCCTGATCATCGATTTGAGGATTCATCGTCGTTCATCAGAAGAAACCTCCAGATGTTCTCTCTCAAGCATCTCTTGATAATTTCAAGGTTATGAGGCTAACCCTAGATCTATAAAAAAATTATTAATGGATAAACCACCTTGATGCATCAACAATTTAATTAAAATAATTTTATTAAATTATTTTTATTAGCTTCACGCTCACGATAAATTTTTTACAAACAACCCATACCGACCAATGTTAGGTTTCACCTAGGGTAATGCCGCCAATATAAACTCAATTCCACCATCATATTTCTAATCTTTCCACCCATTTAAAATTAATTCCTATTTTTTAGGAAAATTGTTTGTGTGTGCTATTTAATATTTTAATATTTTTCAAACAATTGATCTGGGCACATCAGGCCACAGAACTGCATGATGTCTTAGTGATTGGTCTATAAATCAATCCATATAATATTTAAAAATTAAAAAAAAATATATAATTCATTACAAGGATCACATACATCATGAAGAACCACTAGGAGGGAGGGTCCATGGAACCTATTAGAATTATTATTATTAGACCTATTTAGGCTTTCCTATTGGATGGTACATGTCCCAAATTTGAGACTACAAAGACCAAAATACCCAATTGTGTTTACCCTATCCTAATAATCAATAATAATTTCCCCAAAGTTATTAAATATTCAAATATTAACATTAGTAATCCTAAAAATGATTCTATAGTATCTTGCGGTAGTTATTAAAGTATTAATGACTCTAAAGGTCGTGATACCCACCAGTTTCAACATTGGTAGATTCATGGGTAACCAAGTTGGGCTCAATAATGTAGAAATTCTTATACGACACGTGAATATATAATTAATTATGCTCGTATTTCTAATAATTTTCATGACTTCAAGATTTCTAAAGATGTATTCCTCATCTTCAGTCTTTGAGAATAAACTTTTTATCATTGAGTACGAGTGTTTTCCATGTCGAGTATCATGATTCCTCTCTGAACCATAAATCTATTGGGAAGAGGCTAGTAAATTCAACAATAGATGATATAATGTGATTTCACTAGAAGATCACACATTCCAATGGTTTTTCATATTAGAATTCAGATCACTATATCTTCCTGTGTCTTAGAGAACTAGAATTAATAATTTCATTTCATTGTAATAACCACCACTTAGAAACACTTCTCCAACACTCTTCTGAGTAACTCACACACAAACATTCAAGTAAATAAAAAAAAACTAAATAGGGGACGCAAATTTTATGTGGTTTGTACTTTCATCCTAAGTTCGTAGGAGAATACTACAAAATATTTATTTCACCAGAAATACATGGATTGGGATAACTATATAAAAAGATATAGTGATTATTCTTAGTTTCAATTATATATCTTATTGATGTTACTCAAAAGTATACAATTTTATCTCGTTTGACCAATATTTTATAAAATTCTTCATATGATTAAGCTAGTAGCCTTACCATCCGAGATTTATGGTCAACCCTCCATTTGATTCACTATTCTCTAGTAATTAACACTGCCTTATCCACTATTATTGGTAGACTATCCATAGCTCCCCATTGGATAAACTAATTCTAGCATAACTAAACTTTTGATGTACACAAACCAATCTAAAATTCTCATGAGAATATCACTATCTTTTGTAAAACTTATTCATATACAAAATTTATTAAATGTCACTACCTTGAAAAGGCTGAAGGGTCTACCAAATTTTTTATTTCCTAAAAATTGAATCCAGAAACTTTAAAAGAATCCACAATAGAAAAAATATCCCAGTTGAAGAATACTTATGGTATCTCTTTATTATCCTCTAATTCTTAATAAAAGGTTATCTTTCATCCTCATTTATTAATTTTCTCCATAAACTTACATTTTTTGGTCCGATTAAGATGGATAGAGGGGGTGAATTTACTTTTAAATAAATTAAACTAAAAATATATGTAATTATGAAATTAAGAGACAAATTAAAATAAAAAAAAAGCAAAATATATTTTAATTACAAGAGTGAGTTTTGAGATAATTAAAAAGTAAAGATAACACAATTTTATAAATAAGTTTATAAATAACTCAAGATGAGTCCCTATGTTTCCTTCCCTTAATATCTTGAGAGGTTTTTGTAATAATCTTCTCACTTTAACAGTAGTCAAGAATCCCAAGAATAAAATCGCTTAGATTTAGTATTTTCCAAGAAACCTAAGAAGTAACACACTTGATTTTTTGGTGATTTTATAAGAAACCAACTATAAAGAAGAGGAACATTCTTTTTATATGGTTTTATTAATAAACAAAAATATCTCAATTTAATGGTAGTGAGAACCCAATAAAAGAGGAGGAGGAAGAGGATATTTTATTAGAGGTAAATCCTTTACAAAGAACACTCTAGTATCTTGAAAATATTAAAATAATATGAATGAGAGAAAGAGAGAATAAAATATGAGAGAATATTTGAGTATAACATTGAAGAACAAGAGTATTATCAAGGGAAAGCACAAGAGGGATTGATTCACATATAGTTGATGTTTGTTCTGTACCAATTGATTTCCATGACTCTTTTTGGTTATATTTGTTGAACTCAAAATTATCTTCTTCATTCTAGATAATTATTGGGTTAAGTAGATATTTAAATGGTTAATTAAATGGGTATTCCACCAAAAACTTTTAGTTTGACTAGCCTCACTTTCTATCTGAACGATCTTATCAGCTAGCCACTGGGACCACCGACTATACATTAGGTGGCCACCAGCTAGCTGGTGGGAATTCCAGTGCTAAATATCAACTATTATATCCACTGACTGGTTGATTCTTTACCATAGGGTAGCCAGTGGGCCTAGAAATGGCCTAATACTAATGGTCATGCCACCATCTGGTCGGTGGATCTTCTCTAGAAACCCACCAGTTCTATATAGTGAGGGACTTAATGGAAGCCCTCCAAACTCATTTTTATACCTTTGATAGATCATTCAACTTCTTATCTTTATTCGCAAACATTAGCATTGAAATTCATTCAATTGAAACATTTAGAATAATAAATGGTGTTTATGGTCATTAAAACAAAGTGAGGTATAACAATATCTTCCATTTTGATGATCATAAACACTTAGAATAAAAATATAAGATACAAAGTTCAAGGAATATAAAAAAAATTAATAAAAAAATTCTAAACTAATTTTAAAAATAATTTCAAATTTTTATAATGAATATTCAAAAATTATTTTCAAGATATTTTAAACAAAACAATTCAACCCATTTAATTTCTTCTAAAGGTAATGTGAATTATCCAAAGAATATCCCCTAAGACTTTAAATCAAGGTGTGAAGTAAATGCCTATTACTCATGCCCAGGGTGAATATTCTTTAAGTATGCAACCAACCTTTTCTCAGGGTTATTACTTCTAGGTGAATCTTCAATAAAACCACATCCTATTTTTTTAAATCAAGACTGGTATATATTTTCTTTGAAATTTTATACTTACTTTACTTTACCAAAATATTATGATACATTTCTCCCCTTAATGTAAAAATAGACATTATAAAATCATATATTTATCCTCCTTTTATTAAAATATATATTAAAATGCACATGAACCTTAAACCAGTTGGTAAGGACTCCGTAAGTGCATCCAAGCGACCAGGGATCAAATCCAGGTGGAGGCAGAATTTCCAGGGGTACTATAGGAGTATTGTAGCAGGTACTGTAGTGAGAACTGTGCAGTACTGTAGTAGGTACTATAGTGGGAACTGTAGTAGACACTGTTTGGCACTGTAGAATCCGGGAATATGCCCCCATTTGGGCCTTCGGGACACCGATTTGGTCCCTTAGACCTTTAAGGCCTTCGGGCCACCCAGGCCTTCGGGTCAGTAAGGCCTTAGGGCCATCTCAAGGACTTTAGGCCACCTTAACTGCAGATGCAAACCAGACCACCTACAAGGAACAAGTTCTACAAGGAGGATGCGCAAGGAGCATTCACCATATTAGAAGCTAAACAGATTGCAAGAATGAGAGAGTATGGCACCTGCCATCGGGACAAGCCAGTGCATGTACAAGAATGCCTAGTCGAACAGCCATGCAAAGGTGGAGAGATGATTTCACGATGAAGATGCTGGGGAGGAGCAGTTCCAAGTATTCAGTCTGGGTTGTATGTAATGTTTGAAGCCTACGGGCAATGAATTCTTCTAAGGCCTATGGGCCATGTAATACTTATGCCTACGGGCCTTGTAAGGGTTCCACCTCACCCCTTGAAAGGTGGATTATCAAAATTCAATAAAAAAGGAAGGCCTTCGGGCCATTGGAGTATTTTAAAAAGAATTAACCATTCCCCCCCCCCCACCCTTTGTGATTATCACAAACTAACTCATAAACATGGTTGTCATTTAAAACAAAGTAAATAAATTCCCCTTTTAAAAAGATTAGAAATTTTAAATATTGAAATATAATTTAAAGGACAAGCATAATTCAAATAATTTTAAATAATGAGATTTGTAAAATAAATAAATTATGATTAAAACTTCATACTTCTTTAACATTAATGTAAGTTTCACAAGTGAATAATTCCTAACTCCCCATTAATAAAATAAAAATGATCTAGAGTGAGGGGTTTCAAGAAAATATTGGTTAATTGATTTTTTTTCTAATAAACTCAAACATCGTATCTCATTTTTGAAATTAGTCTCCTAATATGTGTTTCCGATGTCCAATTTGAATAATTCTAGAGTGTATAATTGGATTTCATGAAATATTTATGGCACTACTATTATCGTACTTAAAAATTACATGATCATATATAATCCCTTAATCTAAGAGAGTGTGTTTCATCCATATAATTTGGCCAAAACAACTCCACAATGCTATATATTTCATATCATTTTTATAGAATTTTATTTCCTACTACACGATGAGGCTAAGGATTTTCTTATATTTTTATAAGTCTCACTTGTGATCTTCTTATCTAATTGGTATCCCTCAAAATATTCATTAGAAAATATTTTAATTTCAAAATAAGATTCTTTTGAATAAAATAAAAATATAATTTTAGAACCCTTTAAATATTTGAAAATCCATTTAACATATTTTAAATGTGATAATTTTGTATTGTATTGAAAATTAGCACAAAGATAAACACTATTTTTTATCATAGTATTATGGAAATATAGGGTGAATTTTAATTTAAAATTAAAAAAAATAATGTAATACATTTTTTAACTAAGAAATAAATTAAATTATTCAATTTATATAAATATAAATATTAAAATCATAAGAAATATGAAATTAAATGATTGAGTAAGAACAATATATATATATATATATTAGAAGCAAGCCAATATTAGAGATTATATATCAATTAAATGAGTAAAAAATAAATAAGTTAATATATTAAGTGAAATTTTTTTAAAATTAAACAAAATTACATAGCATGTGAACTGATAAAGGAGTTCAATAATATATCAAAATGAGACCCTACTCCCCCCCCCAAATTTCTTGTGTGGATTTTTATTAATAGACCTTGAATTTAGTGATATCCAAGAAACCCAAGAAGAACAAAAACCCTTGACTTTAGTGGTGCCGAAGAAAAATAGAAAAAGACCATTGTTTTTTTAGTTTCTAAGAACCTGAAAAGAAAGACCTTGGTTTTAACAGTAGTAAAGAACCCAAAAAGCAAAAGAAAAATGAGGTTTTCTTAAGCACAAACCATTTGAATAAATTCTTTCAATTATATATAAATATATAGAATTTTAAATTGAATGATTTAGATAGAGATAAATATTTGAGATCAAAGTGTGTAAATAATGAAGTACAAAGAGATCTCAAGAGGAGGAATAATAGAATAAATTTTTCCATTGATGCTCATTGGATTGATTTTTGTTGTCTATAGATTAATTGTGTTCATTTAAATGGATTAAAAACCTCTCATTGGATGTATTAATAGGTTCTATGAGTCTCTAGATCAAGTTATAAGAGGTAATGGATCAAAGGAGTAGTTTAAGACCACTATAAATGCTCCCTTTGACTTGATGACTCAGCGCCACTGGACCGCTATCTGATGCCACCAGTTGGATGATCGGATTGTTTTATCATTACATGTATGTTTAGACCTCACTAGCTATCTAGTTATCTTCATATAGGTACAGATGTTCAATTTTTATCTGTCAGCTAGCTGGTGGTTTTCTACCGGACGGATGGTGATGTTGCTCATTGAGGGTCTTCAAAGTGTCCCCCCACACTTTTTTGATGATTTATTTGGTCCATTTATTCTCTATAATTATTCATAAACCTAATAGTTGAAATATACACAATTTAAATTTTTAAAAACATATTTTGAGATTGTTATCATTAAAACATTCTAAGAGAGTGAGGTAGAACAATCTCCCTCTTTTTAATAATCACAAACACTCAAAATAAAACAATAAGAAATTCATATGTAAACAAATTGATTTTCAAATATTACATCAATGAAAAAATAATTAATGTTAAAAAGATACCATAAAATTAACCCCCAATTTCAAAAATATTAAAATAATTAAAATAAACTTCTCTTAAAAATATAATTATAAAATTTACAATGACACCAATAATTTCTCACCCTTTGTCATTTTTACAAGATAACTTAAAAACGGATAAAGAAATTAATTTTAATATGAATATATCCAGTAATAATGAGAGTTAAAATGGATAAGAATATATCATTACCTATAAGTAATTCTCCTTCAAGAGATAAAAAATAAAATTTTAAAAAAGTTATAAGTGAAAATATATTTTTGAATTTTAAAATATTTCAACATTCTAAAATATAATTTAAAATTGGCATATTCTCAATATATTAAAAAAAATATTGAAGGTAAATTATAATCTTTGAAGAAAAAATATATATTCAATATTAATAATTTTTTTTCAAAAATGGTGTGTCTTATAAGAACTTTTCCAAATTAAGAATAGGATTTTATCCCTCAAAGTTAATGCATTAAAAAATGATCCCTAAAACAAATATATTTAATAGGTAAATGAAAAAATCAAGAAAATATTTATAATATGTAATTTAAAATCAGGAAATATTTTTTCAAAATAAATAATTAAAAATATTCAGCTCAATATATTTTTCATAAAATTAAAATTTTAATATATTTTGAAAAAAAAATACATAATGGATCATAAATATCATGTGAATTATCCCAATCATGTCCTCTATATTGTGAAACCTATTATATGGTAAATAAACACTACTCATACCAAGGGTAAAGATTACGTTAATACCCAACTATCCCTTTTCATGGTTAATACACCTTGGTGAATCTGTTCTAAAATCACATCCACTTGTTTATGTCCAGATAGGGATGTATTTGTTGGGAAAATCACACTTAATTTACTTTTGAAATAATTGAGGATTATAAAATAAATAATTAAAAATATTCAATCTATAAAAAGTTGGAATATGAGTGTTAAAAGGGAACCATTCCTAACCCCCTAATAAAATCAAAATTATCTAAAGAGTCTTGGTCAAGATATCGTCCAATTCTAGATTGGTGTTAATTAACTCAAGAAAGATACCACCTTTTTGAAAGTGATATCCCAAAAAGTGGTTTCTAGGATATGTGTCCTTTTTGAGAGAGTGTTGAAATTGATTTCTATAAATTTTAATGGCACTAGTCTCATCAAAATTAATAGGAACATGGCTATAATTTATCCCATAATCTAAAAGAGTATGTTTCATCTAAATAATTTTTTCACAACAACTCCCACTGATTATATATTATACTTAAAATATAGAAATAGTAATGGAATATTTCATCATATTACTCCAATATGTAAGTGATTTTCTATGTAGTTAACATGTCTCACTTGTACCTTTCCTATCTATGACATCTAGAAAAATTAGTATTGAAAAAACATGTATGTTCAAAATAAGTTTCCTTTAGATAGAATAAACCAAGATTTTAAGAAAATTTTAAATATATAAAAATTATTTAAATAGATTTTAAATTTTATTATTTATTATTGTATTGAAAATTAGTACAAAGACAAACCATAAACATGATGTCTGGATGGGTCGTGATAAGGTAAATAAGGCTCCCAGTCAAACCTCTATAAATTTTAGTACCTTTCTGTTAACTGAATTCATGAAATGTTAACTTATAAGAAGTACTCATAAGTGAAACTTTTTACATAAGTTCATCCATATAAATATATTTTATTATACTTTATTTATTTTATTTGACATATAAAAATACCATCTTTATTTTCAGAAATTTGAAAACGAAGAAAAAATTTATCTCGCCCATAAAACTCATTTACTAATATTTTATCAGTAAATATAAAATTTTGTTACAAATATATTATTATTTATAACCAAAAATAACATCATACACATAAATTTGAATAATTAATAAATCATTTATAATAGATTTTAAAATGAATTTTTAATCAGCTTTCCCATTTTAAAATAAATTTTTAAAAGAAATTAGTTAACCATTCATCCCATGAACGGGGTGATTTTTTTAAATGAAAAAGATCCTTGGTTAACTAAAAAACATGATTTTTTTCATTTTAGATTTTAAATCTAGAAGGGTTTTCAATGAAAACCTTTTTGTAAATAAATCCAATCAAAAAAAACTTTTGACATCCATTTGAAAAGGCTTAAAATTAAAATGAGTGTTGAATACCAATATGATTCTAATGTATTTATGTATTGTGATGGGTGTAAAGGAATAATTGTATTCAAATCATTATTATTGATTATATCCTTTTGAAATGAGTTTATTTTTGTTTCAATTTATGTGACCTTTCTCGTCTAATTTATTTTTAAACCCCCATTTTGTACCAATAATGAGATGATCATCAGGTCTTTAAATAAAAGTCTAAACATTATTCCTTGTTAATTGGTTCAATTTCCCATGAATTAAAAGTACCCAATTTTCATAATTTTTGGAATAATAAATATTTCGAGGTTTTTGTGTGAAACAAAATCATGAGTTTCAGCCTCATTTAAAACCTACCTTATCATAGGAGGACCGACTTAAAAATCACCGATAATATTTCATAAGGGATTGTCTTTAGATTTCACACATGCCTTATGTAAAGCGATGCAGATTTGCTCTTCAAAAACATTAATTTATTTAAAAAAATATTTTAATCAAGTTCAATATTTCTAGGTCAACCTCAACTTCATCAATTTAAAGATGAGGTTTAGGTAAATTCTTATCAAATTTTATATGGATTAATTCTTATAAGTTCTTGGTCGACTTTTTAAAGTCTTAATTTTATTTACTTGATTTAGAGTACCAAATAAAAACACCTTCATCATATTTGAGGTCAAAATTCATAGTTTTTTTTAGTGTTGATAATATATAATTTATATACAAACTCTTTTAAAATACAAATTTTTTATGTTTTCCTTTCAAAAGTTCATAGGGGTATTTTTAATGAAGTGTCTTACAAGAACACAATTCAATATAAAACAAGTTCTTTGACCAACTTATCCCAAAAATATTGAGGGAGTTAAAATTAATTTAATAGACAACTTGAAATCTCTTAATGAAATTCACTTTATCTTTCAAAAAAACTAATTTTTTTAGACCCCTTGGAGTAGAGAACGAATGATTATAACCTTATGATGTATAAATTTTATCAAAATATTTATTATAAAACAATCACCCTTGATCAATCTGAATGGATATTATCTTATAGAGTATTTCATTTTCGACCTTCCTAGAATATTTAATATTGAATTTATAAAAATAATTATAATTATATATAAAAGAAACTCTTATAAATATTGTATAATCATCTATAATTACAAACTTTTAATATTTACCTATTATACATGAAATTTGGGTTGGTAAAAAAAGATCAATAAGAATAATCCCATGGTCCTTAAATGTGGATATTTCCTCTTAAAATATAAAGGAAGGATTGTTTTTCTTACTTAGTTGGAAAGGTTTACAAATAATATTCTTCTAAAATATTATTTTGTAAATCCCATGCTAGATGATTTCGATTGACTTTTACTTGTGTGTGTTTGATACAATGACTAATGAGCCTATGAAAAATACCTGAATCGCAATCTTTTTCACATAAACATTTAACATTTTGTTATAAATGAAAGTTTCAATCATCGACATAAAAATTTTGAAAATGGGAATCTAAAAAATAAAATCTTTCCTTTAAAGTCACAAAATTTAACATAATAATTTTCAGAAGAGTGTTTAAAAATGTTATCATATAATTGAATAATACTTAGAAAATTATTTCATAAAAAAATCACACATATAAAATATTTAACAATAGAATAATTTAAAAACCCAATTTTACATATATTGTAGATCATACTCCCAAATTTATCACCAAAATTGATGTGACCTTCATCGAGCTTTTCACGAAGATTGAAATTGAATTGGTCACCACACATGTGTCTCATATACTCACTACATAAGTAAATTGTAGAACCCTGGTTTTTTTCTCTTAAAAAACTTTTCTTATAAAATTATCAAGAAACTGAATATTTTGGCACCCAAAATATGGTTTAACGCATGTTATCCTAAATAGATTTCAGAATCCATACTTTTTTAACATAATATTTTCCATAATAATTCCTAAAAAAGTATTATAATATAAATTAATTAACTTAGAAATACCATAACAAAAAATTTTACAATCACATTCATAGATCAGATGCCCTGTTTTTCTACAGTAATTTCAAAATTTATTTTTAGATAATCCTCTTACAAAATTAAAATTATTTTTTAGATTCTTACTTTATTTTTGGAACCAAAACCAAAATATTTTTTGACATTTCATTAAGAACCAATAATTTAATTTTAAACTTTCTCACATTGGGTGACCTTAGTGAGAAACTTTTTATCATCTAAAATGGTTTATTCTAATTTTCCAGCATTAGGATACTCTTTTAATTTCAATGATAACTTATCACTTTATTTAGAGAGTTGATTTTTTAAAAAATTAACTTGATTATATATATTTTTGAGTCTTTGCTTATTTATGTAATTTTAAAAAAACTATCACAAAGTTGATATCTGACATATTAAAAAATTGTATATATTAGGTGACTTGATGAACAATTTGAGGTGGAAGAATCAGCAGTGTCATTAACCTCAATTTCATCAATTATACATTTTACTCTATAATAACTTGATTCAAAATAGGATATTGGATCATCACTTACGCTCCAAGTATAATAATTGAGGACATTATGTATTTTCTTCTGTCCTTTTTAAGTAAGGGGAAATCTATATTTATGTGAACCTTTTTTGTGAGGATAACAAGTTACCTAAGCTTCTTTCTATTGATTCTCTATTTTTAGAATGATAAATTATCTAATATTCTTCATAAATATTTTTACTTTATTATCTATATGGGAATTATTAGTATCACTTCTGTATGATTAATCATCTATTACATTAAAATAAATTTTTATTTTTCCCTTCACTTTTCTTTTTTCATCTTGTTTCGTAATGGTGATCTCATGGTTCATGATAGAATCAATGAGTTATTTAAGTACCATGTTCTTGATATCGTTTCTTTTCTTGAAGTTTCATTAACTTGGGTTCCCATGTACTTATAAAAACCCAAAGTATCTTTTTTACAAGTTTTTATGAATAAATAACATCACCAAGAGACTTTATTATATTTTATAAGTTAGTAAAATGAGTAAATATTTTAGGAATTGATTTATTAGGATATTTTCAAAAACATTTAAAATCTTGTCTATACATGTTAAGACTTGTGTATTTAACTTTATAAGTTCCTTAATAAGTAACATTAAGTACTTTCCAAATTTCATAAGAAATTTTACTAGTGAAAAATATATTAAATTCATTTTGTATAAACCACATTGAAGGGAATTCATGGATTTTCTATCTAGTTCAAAAGTCAAAATTTTATTGGGACTCCATTTTTACTCTGATTATTTAGTGTGTGCATAGTTATGCCTGAAAATTCTTCAAATAGTATAAATTAGTCCATAAATATTAGTAAAAATGTAATTTATTCAATAATTATAGTCTATTCTATCAAATAAAGTGACATGTCCCATCGAGTGTCCTTTAGGAGCACCATGGGTGTGATAGGTCGAGAATATCCTATTTAATTATTAATTGAAACTCATTATGCTTCTGTAATATAATATCCCTTTAATACTAATTATTGGTCAGAGTAAGATGGAAATTCTGGGGGTGAATTTCCTTTTAAAAATTTAAAAAAATTGATACAATTATATAATTAATTAATAAATTAAATAATTATATATATATAAATATAAAAATTAAAAATGGAATCAAAATTAAATTAAATGATTTAGTAATCAATATATATATATATATATATTATAAAATTAAACATGCATTGGAAATGATATATCAATTTAATAAATAAATAAATTAACTAATTCAAGAGATTAAGGGAAAAATATGTGGACAGTAAATAAAACTCATGGCACACAACTTGACAATGGAGTTCTTCAATACTTTAAAATGGGTCCCTATCTCCCCCCCCCCCCCACACACACAATTTCTTGAGAGTATTTTGATCAATTGAACCTGAATTTAGTGGTAAATAATAAACTTAGAAATAACACAAACCCTTGACATTAGTGGTATACAAGAAACCCAAAAAAAACCTTAGTTTTAGTGGTTGTGGAGAACCTGGAACGAAATACTGAGGTTTTAGTTGTAGCCAAGATGCTAAAAATAAAGATAAGATAGGTTTTCTTAGTTACAAACCATTTGAAAAAATTCTCTCAGTTATCTAAGAAGATATAAAATATTAAATTAAGATAATGTGAGAGAGAAATATGTGAGATAATATTTATTAAAGAAATAAGTAAAAGATATCTCTAGAGGTGGAACAATGGAAGCAATTTATTCACTGATATTCATTGGATTGAATTAAATTATCTATAAATCGATAAATTTCATTGAAGTTGATTGATAATATACCCATGGGATGTAGTTATAGGAATTGCGGGAAATACAGGTTGAGTTATAGGTGTTTATGGGTCAATAAATCCTTTAAAGACCACAATAAATGCTTTTTTTGACATGCTGACCAGAAATCATTTTCTAGATGCCTGATTCCATCTACTGGCCAGTGGGATTATTTTTTGTCTTTTTGTTCAATTTTGATCTACTGGCTAGTTTATTTTCTTTTAATGGATTTCCAATGTTATTTCCATATGTGGGTCTTTAAAGTGGCCATCCATACTTGTTTTAATGCCTTTGTTTGGTCCATTGATTCCCTATGATGATGTCTTAACATAATTTCTCAAATATACTCAAATTTAAATGGTTAGAAATATATTTGGTGTTTTTGATCATTAAATAATTCTAAGAATGTGATATAAAACATAAAAATGAAATATGGTTGGGTTGTGGTAAGTTGAATAAGAATAAAAATGGTACCGCTATAAAGCTTATTGTTTGTTGGTTTAACGATTTTATCTAGCATTAACGTATATGAAGTACTCATAAATTTAATTATTTCCTTTAAATTATCCATGTAAAAAAATTAGATGTTCATTTCTGTATTTTCCTTGGATTAGAAAAATACCATCCTAGTTTTTAGAAATTTGATAACCTAGAAAAATCATTAACTTGCCCATAAAACTCATTTCAAATTCATTTCCCATTAAATCTGAAAAATCATTACAAATAGGTTCTTTTGTAGAACAAAAAAAAACATCATAAACCTAAATTTGAAAAATATTAAATAATTTAATGTATGTTTTAAAAACAAATTTGAATCATATTTTTTATTTTAAAATTGTTTTCTAAAATAAATTTACTTAACCTTTCATAACAAGACATGGGGGGCTTGTTTTCAACCATAAAGTGACTTGGTTAACTAAAATTGATTTTGAAATTTCTAATCCTCAAAATTAAGAGGTTTTTTAACAAAAACATTTTTAAAAAATAAAACCATTTAAAAATTCACTTTTAATGTCCATTTTAAAAAGAATAAAAATTAAATGAGTATAAAATGCTATAACATTAAAATTTATTGTAGACCAGAAATGAGGGGAAATTACTCACCATAATAAATGAATTATTTTTTATTATATCCTTTATCTATAAATCTATATTTTTTATTAGTGTTGTTATCTTTCTCATCTAACTTGTTTAGAAAAAAATCATTTATTACCAATAATGGGATGATCATTGGGTATTTCAGAAAGAGTCTAAACATTATCACTTGTGAATTAATTCATTTCTTTTTTCATTACAAGTACCTAGTTTTCATCATTAATGGGATAATCAATATTTAGGGGTTCTAGGTATGAAACAAAAGTGGTATGTTCAATATCATATAAAACTAGCCATCTAGAATGAGAACCAACTTCCAAATCATCGATAACATTTTTAAAGGATGTTATTATGATTTCACCCATACCTTGGATAAATGGATAGATTTTTTTCTTCTATAGATTTAATTTATTTATAATTAGGTCGATTATTTAATGTCAAAATTTCTATCTCAGCTTCAACATCGTCAATTTGAGGATGAGGTTTAGTCTAATTCTCATCAAATTTTATGTGAAATGATTCTTCTAAGGACATGGTCCTTTTTTAAATACTTGGTATGATTTAATTGAGTTAGAGTATCCAAGATAAATACCTTCATTATATTTGGGTTCAAACATTACTAGGTTGTATTTAGTTTTAATAATATAGCAGTTACTTCCAAACACTTTACAATATCTATCTTTAAGAGTTTTTCCTTTGAAAAGTTCATAGGGGTCTTCTTAAAGAAGGATCTTACAAGAACATAGTTCAATGTATAACAAGCGGTATTGACTAATTTGGAAAAAAAATTGAGGATATTTAAATTCATATAATATTTATTGAAATTTTTTGTATAGTTTTATTCCATTTTTTAGTAAGCCCATTTTTTTATGGAGGTCTTAGTGTGAAAAAGAGTGTTTATATCCTTGTAAAGTACAACATTCATCAAAATATTTATTTTTTAACTCTCCCCCATGATCAATATAAATTTATATGAACGTGTAGAATTGTTTATTTTAAACCTTCTTGGTATATTTACTCATGTATTTAAAAGATTTATTTTTATGAGCCATGAAATAAACCCATGTATATATTGTATAGACATCGATAATTATAAAAGTGTAATATTTACCTCCTATACTCGCAACTTGTGTTAGTCCTAAAAGGTCAATATTAATAATCTAAAGGTAATTAGTGGTGGATACATACTTTTTATATTCAGAGGGATTTTTTTGTTTCTTACCATGTTGTGAAGGTTCACACACATTTTCATTTTTGACATGTAATTTAGGTAGATCTAATATTAGATGATTTTAATTGAGTTTGATAATTGTGTGTATCCTATAATAACCAAGTATCCTCTTATAAATCCATGAATCTCTATCTTTTACACTCATACATTTATAATTATAACTTGAAAGATATTTTAAATCAAAATCATAATCATTTTTTAAAAAGAGAAACTCAAAATAAACTATTTTCTTTAGAATAAAAAACATGTCAAAGATTTTTTTTAAAAGAAACATTCAATCCATTTTCACATATTTGGATACTACTTATCAAAGTTTCTTAAAAATATTAAAAATAAAACATCTTTTATAATGTTAGAATTTTAAAAACCAACATTACAAATACTGGTGATCTTTCTCCTCAAATTATCACCAAAAGTTATG
Organism: Viscum album; assembly: GCA_963277665.1. Lineage (NCBI taxonomy): Eukaryota > Viridiplantae > Streptophyta > Magnoliopsida > Santalales > Viscaceae > Viscum > Viscum album. The sequence goes on from OY728132.1 coordinate 1,811,735,202, forward strand.
TGGCCTCCTTCAATATTTTCCAGTTGTTTGAAGTTGGAGTAGTCATTGTGCATCTATCTTGATCACCCAAAATACATGTACTAGGTAACTCCTTGAAATTTTATATTAAGATATTTTTATCATATAAAATAATGAAACTAAAGACTTTGGTACCCAAATTTTAGGTATACATGTGCTAGATAAAAGATATTTTGGAACCCTAATTTTTTTTGAATGACATCATATAAAAGAAATATTTGAAAAAAGATTAACACTCTTTTATCTTCCATAATGATTATTTTTACAATTATATTAATAAATAATATGATATGTTTTATGATAATAATTAAATACATTATTTTTTAGTGAATACTCTTTAAAAATGGTATTTTTAGTGGTGATGGCATTATTTGAAAAACCAAGAAAAAATGGTTCGTTCTATTTCATTGGTAACCCAAAATTTTATTTAATATTTTTTTTCACCTTGTGTGAACATAGAAATAGGATTCCTAATATATTTAATTGTATATTGTAATATATAATCATTATTTTACACCTTGAATTTCATATATAATCCTTATTTCTCTTTTGAGAGATGATCCTTTTTAAAAACTAGTTGATTATACTTATTTTTATATTCTGTTAACTTTTTGTTATGTTTAAAAAATAATTCTTCTAGTTGATCTCTAAAATATTTAATATACTCATAACAGAGATAATTTTAAGAAATTGCAGAAAAAGTGGGATAAGTAGAATTTACCTCATTACTTACCTCAATTTCATCTTTGAGACATTCTGCATCATCATCACTTGAATCAGTTGAAAAGAGAGGATAATAACTTCCATTGTATATAGAAACCATAAGGTATTTCTTGATTAAATTTTTATTATTCATCTTATTTTTTAATTTGGGTCACTTAGATTTTATGTGTCCTTTATTTTTTTAATTTTAAGAAATTGAACTCTGCTTCTTCTTATTCGTTATCCATTTTGGTATGATGAAAATATTTCTTATTTCTCATTATTTTTTCCATCTTATTGGATAAAGCTTCAATATTTTCATCAAAATTATAAGAATCATTATTTATTTAATTAAATGAAATATTCTTATTTTCTTTAATTTCATTGGTTTCTTTTTTAACTTTTCATTTTTTGGTAATCTCATGGTTCATGAGAGATCAAATAATTTCTTTAACCAATATGTTTTATAAATATTTTTCATCTTGAATCATTGTTACCTTGGAAGCCCAATAATTTTTAAAAACCCAAATTATCTTTATTATATTAATTTCTATTTAAATATCATCAACAATAGGTTTTTATCCATTTAATATACTATTGAATAGAATTAATATCTCATAAATTCATTCATTATAATGCATGCTTAAATTTTAAAAATCTTGATAATACATATCAAGTATAGTATCCTTAAATTTATTAGTTCCTTCATGAAAAACTATAATAAATATCCAATTTTATTGTTAATTTTTATATGTGGGAACATAATTAAATTCATTATGATCTAAACCCTAATAAAGGGAATTTTTTTCCTTTCCATCAAGTTTAAGGCTACAATATCATGTGGAGTCCATTTGTTTCCAGTTCTTTAGAGGGTGTTTAACCATGCATGATTGTTTTAAAAATAGGATAAACTGTAAATCTAATAAAATTAGACATTCAAGTTTTCCAATAATTATAATACGTTCAATCAAAGAAAGGGGATCGACCCAATGAGTTTCCTTCAGAAGCACCTTGGGTGTTAGAGGTAGAATCTATCTGTTAAATATCATTCATTAAAAAAATTAATATTTCTAAAATATAATTTTGAAAAAAAATATATCCTTTTATACCAAGGGTTGGTTAGAGTATGATGGAAAATGGGGTGAATTATCTTTTAAAAAACTAAAACTAAATAAAGTGATACAATTTTGAAATTAAGCAATAAATTAAAATAAAAAAGGGTGAAATATATGAATTTAAATAGTAAGTTTAATGGAAATTAAAAAGTAAAGTAATAACAATTTGATAAAGTATTTAAATAATAATTCAAGATGATTCCCTATATCTCCTCCCCTTAAGATCTGTAGATGTCTTAGATCAACCTATTAACGTTAACGGTACTCAAGAAAACAAAAAATAAATCCCCTTGGATTTAATGGTAGAAAAGACACCCAAGAGGAAATGAACTTTCTTTTTAAGTCTTTTTATAATGAAACCTAATAAAAATAAGATTCCATTTATTTTTATATGGTTTTAGTAAGAAACCCAAGTCCCAATATTTAAAGGTAGTGAGTTTCTAATAAAATAAGAGGATACGGAGATATTTTCTTATAAGAAACCCTTCTAAAAATAACAATATAATATTTTGAAAATATATGAAGAATAAGAAGGATATAAATAGAGAATAAAATATGATAGATAATTTGAGTATAATAATGAAGCATACGAAAATTCTATAGATAAGGAATAAGAGGATTTGATTCTCATATGATTTTATTTGTTTTACATTTATTGATGGTCATACCTACTTGGAGTTCTATTTATAGACCACAAAAGTCCATTGGTTGTTCTGAAGAATTATTGGGTCAAATTGAGCTTTAAATGTTGAGTCAATGTAGTGGGGTGAACCAAAACATTTGACTGGGCTCACTAGATATTGGATAGCCTATGGGACCATAGTTTTGTTTTTAGGTGGACATAGACTATACAGTGGGCCTATTAGTGTTTTATATCTTCTATTATAGCCAAAAGTTATTCAATTATTTTTTGTTGTACAGTTTGTGGGCCAGACAGTAGATGGGTTCCATTAGTCTGGTCACTGGTAGGCCGATGGCTCTCCTCCTACTATCTGTCAGTGATGGATAGTGAGGGTCTTCAATATAGCCCTCCAAAGTCTTTTTTATTCCTTCAATACATTAGTTAACTTATTATATTCTTTTACAAATATAAATACTAAAATACACTCAATTGAAATTATTAGAATAATAAATGGTTTTTATGATAATAAAAATAAATTGAGGTAAAACACTGCTCACTTGAGTCCAATAGAGGCATGGTACTACCTCAGGATTTCTTGGACAAAGACCTTTGTGAACATGTCATCAAGAATTTTCTTCCCAGCTATCTTCTATTCCACTAACACCTATTATTCTAGAGGATATTGGATAAAATGGAATTTCAATTTAATGTGTTTCATTTTGATAGTCCCAAAACAACCCTCCTCATTTAGTACACATCCTAAATGTCTTCATTAAATATGAGTTCATATTTCTGATATATTGGTATATATATTTATATAATTGAGGAAAATATTCTACAAATTCAATAATTTCATTGGCTAGGGATTCAAAAAATTGGTACTCACAATCTTCTTTGAGGTCTTTAATGAAATCCTTAATCATATCATCCTTATAATAAGACTTTTAAAACCCTTTTACATGTTCTTATAAAATTAAAAAAAATTCAATCATGTAAATTTCATCAAAAATAAATTTAATTTTTAATATCTTTTTAATGAAAACAATATTTTAATAATATCTTAAAATGGGTTGAGTAAAATACTTTCCTCATAATAATTATGTTAATTTAATTAGTGTTATCGCATACACTCTCAAAATATTTTTGATTTTTTTGACAAGTTCAACATAATGGATTACCTAAATTATTATATTGGGGAAAAATTGAATTAAATAACCGTAAAAAAATTTAACAAACAAATAAAATAAATGGAAAAGGATTAGAAAAATATGGGTGATTTTATTTGAGTTATTTTTTAACTAAATGAAGAAAGGAAACAATTTCAAGACAAAACAAGTAAGTGAGAAAAAATTATTTGAAAACAAATATTTGTGTGATTATAATGAATATAATATAACACTTAATTAATCATTAATAATTATTATTTATGATTAAATTCATTCAATTTTTTATCCCTTCTTTTTTAACACTGAACCCTATGGAAGAAAACACAGCCACAAACCATAATCCAACTTTCCCATTTCCAATTATGGAACCATGATATGATTTTCATCCCAGGTCTAACATATGATTAGTGTAAAATTTGGATAGAACTTAAAATCTTGAAATGTGAATGTTTTGAGTATGGGTATTAGATTATAACCCTAAAAATCAATCCCAAGTTGATAATATTTAGAAATTAATGTGTATCTCTTTTGATTCACATAGGGTCGTCCTCCTGGTAAATGTGCTAATAATTTGAGTTATTTAATATTTAAGAATAATTTAATTAATGATATTTTTTTTATAATTATTAAATAATTTTTTAAATATTATATAAAATAAATGACTCGCACATTTACCATGAGTTCGACCATGTGTGAATCGTGAGAGAGACACTTTAATTTTCAAATATAATCCACTTGGGATTGATTTGTAGGGTTAAAATTTAATAATCATACTCAAAACATTAACATTTATAGAGTTTAAGTTCTATGCAAATTTTACACTAATCATAAGTTATTCTTGGGATAATAATCATAGCAGGGTTCTACAATTGGAAATCTCAAAGTTGGTTAGGGTTTTTGGTCATGTTTTCTTCCCTAGGGTTGAGTGTTAACAAATTAGGGATTCAAAATTGAATGAATTTAATCCTAAATGAAAATTATTAATGATTAATTAATGGTTATATTATATTTATTATAATCCCAAATATTTTTGTTTTCAAATAATTTTTTTCTCTCTTACTTATTTTGTCTTGAAATTGTTTCCTCACTTCATTTTGTTCAAAAACAACTCTAATAAATCCCCCCATATTTTTTCCCCTTTTTCCATTTGTTTTATTTTTTTCATAAAAACAATTGTGGTAATTTAATTCACTTAATACCCAATATAATAATGTAGGTTATCCATTATTCTAGAGATAGTAATAAAAATCAAAAATATCTTGAGAGCGCATGAGACAATGCTCATTCAATTAGTATCATTTTTAGGGGGAAAGTATTTTCTTCAACCCATTTTAAGATGTGATTAAAATATTGTTTTCATTGAAAATATATAAAAAATAAAATTTATTTTTGAAGAAATTTATATGAGTGAAATAATAATAATTTTAGAAAAACATGTAAGAGGTTTTTACAAGTCTTCTTGTAGGGATGATATATTTAAGGATTTAATTATATACCTCAATGAAGATTTTGAGTACCAATCTATTGAATCCATATCCAATTAATTTATTGAATTATCATGGTATTTTCCAAAATTCTATAAATGCATTCCCATAGATAAGAAATATATTCTCATCATTAATGAAGACATTAGGGATATAGAATATACATTGAAAAATCCATCTCTTTTATAACTATCAGAATTCCTCTCAAGGGACCTCCAAAGAGAACACACGTAAAATGTTTATTAACTAAATGGGGTAGGCATAACTTTATTTTATATTTTATTATTTTACACTATTATCCATGCCAATTTTCTACCCTTATTTTTTTAAATAACCAACACATATGATTGCCTTGGAGAGTAATAAAGGTAAGGATGAAGTTACAGTCTTCAAAGAGAATATGGTGGTGTAATTAAAAGATAAAGAAATTCTAGGGCATGTTCAAGATGAAAAATAGTAGGAATCCAATTAAAACCATGGGGATTATGAATATTTTAATTGAAACATTTGAAACAAGTCATACATTTTTATCATGGAAAATAAAAAAGTCGTGGTGGTTAAAAACATTAGTAGATATCAAGGAGTCCATGGTGATTATACTACCTCCTCTACATCAACATGAACATATACATGAGGAGGAAACTAAAAATGTCGGAATGGAGTACCCCGTCCCCCCCCCCCACACCAATTTTTACTTGTTTCATTTTTTATTATGTGGTTGGGATCATGCTTTTTTTAACTAGGATATCTAATATTGGTATCCTCATATGGATATTGGGATAAATATCATGTGGTTTTTCTTATCAAAGAAACCACAAACTGCTTCATATTAGGGATAAATTTATAAAACTTTTAGGTTATAAACAATATAAATATAACACTTATAGAGAGTCCACCATTGTTTATTTTAAATTCTTAATTATTTATGGATTTTAATATTTATTTATTCATTATTTTAGTAGTAATTTTTATTTTTATTTTTCTTATAGGTATTTTGGATGCCCTCATGGGATCTTAATTTTTTCCAATTTGAAGATAATCATCATCTGGTTTCCTCCCATAATAATTGTATTTTTATTTTAATATTATTTTTATAATTTTTATTGGTATACTCATGTGTGATATTCATTTAAGATAATGTAACAATTTATGTCTGGGAGAGGGTAATACATTTTTTAGAAGATCCTTTAGGATTTTATTTTTTTGGGAGTTTTTTTATATTTTTGTTTTTTAAGTAAAAAAATCATGTCACGTTCTCGTTACATCCCTTGAACAAATTTAAAATAAATATTTCATTTTTTCTAATACTATATTAATCATGTTTATCATGGTATGTTTTTCATCATTAGCGGTTGATTTTAGTGAAAATTTAATTTTTCCAATGGTATAATTGACAATGTCTTTATGAAATCTTTTAGATTTTTACACCATTGAATATGCAGTTTTGTGGTGAAATTTCATCATTAAATATCTCTACACAACTTCACACATAATCATGACTTGTGAGTTTTTATTTCTAATTTTAAAGTATTACCAAGTTAAGTAATATTTTTTATATTTATTTATGTTTCAATCAATTCCATTATTGTACTGGATTGACCTATATGTGTGTTCCTGATTTTGTACTGTTTTACTCTATCAAAAAAATAAATAATAAATCAATCAATAAATAAATAGAGGGGTGATGAAATGTACCGTGTATGGGGATATCTACTTTGGAAGCGTAAGGTTTGACTTATAGGAATATGACAGAGTTCTAAAATTTGATTACAAATGATATAGAATAGCTTCAATGGAATGCAATCAAGTAAGAATAAAATATTTATTTGACTTGAATATATTAGATAAATGGTATAGAGATAAGATTGAAGTGATTTTCACACACACACATGGGGAATTAATAGCATAATTGAATTATAACATGTTTGAAACTAATTAGTTTCATTGATCTCATTTTATTTTATTTTTATAAATTTTATTATTCTATGACCTTCTAATTTGTTGATATTTACTTTATTTTATTCTTAGTATGCTCATATTTCCATCATGGGTTGGGAAATTTCAACATGCATCATTTTTTTATTAGATGACTTGGGATTTTTACTTAGAGTGAGAAAGTTTAAGTGTGGGGTAGTTGATAAACCATAATTTTAATGAATATTTTTTTATTATAATTGATATAATTTTCCCAAACTATTTTATATTTGAATAATTAATTGAAATTTTTATTTTTATCATGGATTTATAAATTAATTTAAAATTGTTTTTTTACCTTTTAATTATACTATAGTAGTTTTTTCATAAAATATTTTATATACGAAACTTTGACTTCAATCAATATAAAACTAATATCCACTCATTTATCTACATTTTTATTTATAACTTGATGGTCTTTTCCCACATTTAAATTGTGGAGAATGGAAATTAATGTAGAGTTAGGTTGGATTCGATGAATGAAACCATGATTCACCATTTGGGAAATAATATTTTTCATACTTGCATGGAATGGGACAAAAATTTTATATTTTTTAGGGAAATTAATTCCATGTATTCCATTAAAACTAATTAAATGCAAATTATTATGGGAACTTATCCTAAAATGTTGCTCAAAATTGAATAACTTTTTGATTTATAATTCTACATATTCACTTGTTGATATTTTTAACCCTAACCCCCAAACACTTAATTTAAATGATATTATCACTATTTTTAAGGTTTGGAACATAATTTAGGAATGTTTTTATAAATTATTAGTTCTATTAAACCACTCTAACCATTTTTAATAAGTAATTATTTTTGAAAAGTTCTCTTCCAAGAAGTCACTATTGTAAGATTATAATTTCTTTCATTGTATTTGTTGTTGTAATCTCACATTATATTCAATAAAACTAATGTTTTAATCTATTTTACTTTTTTTAGGCTATAAATAAAAAGTGTAAATGATATTGGGACATACCCATTCAAAAAATTGCTTATAAATATCACCTATACAATAAAAAATACACCCATGGGAGTATAATTCTCTTTATAAATATTTAATAACAGAAATGATTGGAACAATGACCGTGAGACCAGCCTTGTGTGAATCATGAGAGACACACTTTAATCTTTAAATTTAATCATCTTGAAATTTAATCATAAGGTTAAAATATAATACCCATTATTAGGACATTAAAATTTGTAGATTCAAATTTTGGTCTTAATTTTAAACTAATTATAAGTTATACTTGGGAAAAAAATCAAAATCATGTGTTGTGATTTGAAATCCTGAAGTTTTATTAGGCTTTGTGGTCATGTTTTCTCCAATAGGGTTCAAGGTTAAAAAATTAGGGAGTTAAAATTGAATGAATTTAATCATAAGGGATAATTATTAATGATGAATAATGGGGTATATTATATCAATCAAAGTCACTCATTTTGTTTCTTTAAGTAATTATTTTCTCACTCACTTATTTTATCATCAAATTCTTTCCTTTCTTCCTTTTGGTAAAAATTGTTTCAAATAAAACACACTTCTTTATCTTCACTTTATTCATTTTTTTTCTTCAATCCTTTATGCTCTGTCTAATTCAATTCCTTGTAAATAAAATGACCTTTTTAATCCACTATGATTTACTTAATAAAACATCACAATTTTTTTAGAGCACCTCCAACAACACACATCAAATTAGAATCGCTTTTAGGGAGGTAAGAGTTTTCTTCAACCTCTTTTAGGATGTGATTTAATTTTAAATGTATTAAGAAATTAATTCATTATTGATGACACTACCTTGAGGTAAGAAAGTTAAAATTTTAGAAACAAAAAATTAATTGGGTATTAAAAATCTTCTTGTAGGGATGATGTGTTTAATGATTTCATTTTATACCTCAAAAAACATCATGAGTACTGATATCTTGAATCCATAGACAATGAAATCACTTAATTCTCACAATATTTTTCTAAATTACATCAATATGAGTCCCAAGATAAAAAATAGATACTTAACTTTGATAAAGACATTAGGTAGGTAAAAGCTATATTTGAAAATACTTCTCTTCCATAACTCTCAGAATTCCTCCCAAGGGCCCTACAATAGGAAGATGCACAAGATATTGATTAAATAAAGAGATTGGTCTTAACTTTAGTTTATCTTTATTTCACTACTGTCAAATCTGATTCACTTCCATTATTTATGTTTTAAATAACTAACACTTATGATTTCCATAGAGAGTGATGATGATGATGATGAAGTACCATCATTAAAAAGAATATATTGGTGTAATTTAAAATTCATTGATTATAATCAGGGGTTCTTAAAGATTTTAATTATTCTTATTCTAACCTTTATCAATTGGAATTTTTAAATTTTTTTCCTCATGTTTTTAATAGAGAATTGGAAGTGTTGAAACAATCCCTAGATGTCATCAAGTAAACTTCAAAAAAGGTTCTGGTTTAAGAAGAAGTATATCTTAAGGAACCTATGGTAATGTGACTATATCCTCTAAATCAACATGGACATACTGGAGGAGGAAAATAAAAATGTTGATATTGACTCTCCCTTCATTACTTCCCATCCCCCTAATTATTACTTATTTCCTTTTTCAATTTTGGGGGTGAGATAATATTTTCTATTTTCATGGGGGTCTCCACTCTTGGTATCCACTTATGTATATCGGAAAAAATATCATATGGTGTTTACTATCAAAGAAACCACACCCCCTTCAGAATGTAGATAATTTTCTAATATTTTCTTTCTATATATTGTATAAATGTGGCACTTCTAGGGACAACACACTAGTTTATTTTATTTTTTATTTATTTATTCAATTATATTTATTTATTTATTTATTTATTATTTTAGTAGTGATTTTTTAAAAAATGCATATATTATTTTTATAATCTCATAATAATCATACTAATAATGATATGTTTTCATCATTGGTAGTTTATTTTAGTGAAAATAGAAGTTGAACAATTAAATGATTGTTTTTACTTTAAAAAACTTTGAGATTTTGACACCATTACTTATGGGGTTTTATGGGGAAATTATGTCATCTAATATCTCCACACAATTATATTATTATTCTAGATTATAATATATGCATGTACCTGATAACTAACTATGGTACTCCCTAAAAAAACAAAAGAAATACAATAAATAGTGGGTGATAAATATACAATGTGTGGGGATATCTTGGTCGGGAGGTTAAGTTATAGCTTTGAGAATGCTTAAAGGAGATGGTTTTAAATTTTATTTTAAAGGATATAGAACATGTTTAGAAGAATATAATCTAGTAATAATAAAATATTAACTTGACCTAAATATATTGGATAAATAGTGGAGAAATAAACTTGTAATGATTTACACAAACACACTTGGAATTAATATCATTATTGAATCATAACTTATTTGAGACTAATTATTCTTATTAATATTACAAGATTATTTTAGATAAAATCTATAATAAAATGACTTCCTAATTTATTGATATTGACATATTTTTAGTGATTCTTACTATGCTCATATTTTCATCATGGATTGAATAATTTCAATATGTACTATTTTTTTTGATTACATGACATTGTATTTTTTCCAGGAGTGAATAGGGTTATATGTGGGGGGTTGATAATCTATTATTTTATTGAATATATTATTCATTATAATTGATATAATTTCCCCACATTATTTATTATTTTAATATTTAATTAAAATGTTTGTTTTCATATTTAATTTTTAAATTAATTTAAACCTCTATTTTTCCATTTTAATTTCACTATAGTAGTTTTATCAAAAAATATGATCTATTTTTAATTTGAAATTGAAATTTTATGGAAATATGATCTGAACATTTATCTATATTTTTTTACTTATAACATTAAATAACTATTCAAAATTTTAAGGGCATAAAATGTACACTAATACGGAGATGGGATGGATTCAATATATTGGAACTTGATTCACCATTTTGACCATAAAATTTTAATCTATTCATATAATGGAGTGAATTTTTTTGTGTTAGAGGACACAATTATGAAAATTCTATTCAACTAGAATAAATGATAATTCATGTGGTAACTTAGTTGAATGGGTATCTCAATATGGAGTAAATTTTGGAGGTAGAATTCTGCATGAAACCTTGTTGATATTTTAAACCCTAACCCTCCCACAATCTATTAAAATAAGATTTTAACTATTTAAGAGGGTTTTTATAGGATTTTTTAAATTTTTTAAGGGTTGGTTATTTTAAACCACTCTAACCATTTTTAAGAATTAATTATTAGTGAAAATATATCTTCCATGAAGGAACTCTTCTCCTATATATACTTTATTTCTTTGTGTTTCTGCTTGTAATATCACTTTATGTTCAATAAAACGTATGTTTTACTATATTTTTTTCTTTAAATTTTTCTTATTTGGTATGTAAACAAATATTGGATATGATATTGGTTAATACCCCTTCAAACCAATTCTTGTATATATCATCTCTAAGGTGACAAACTCACCCATAAGAGTGTAATTATTTTTCTTTTTATCTAATTATTAACTCCTTTTTTGAATCCATGTAATTATTGAAATTCATAAAAATGTAGCTAATTAAATTAGTGTGAAAATATTAAATAACTCATTTAATTGACACATTGATCATGAGTTTACCCTTATGCTGATTATGAGAGTAACACTTTAATTTTAAAATTTAATCAACGTAGGATTAATTCATAGGGTTACAATATAATTCATATAAACAATACATTCACATTTATAGGGTTTAAGTTATTTTTTAAATTTACACAATTCATAAGTTTTCCTTGGGATGGAAATCAAATCAAGGTTCCACAATTGAAAATACCAAAGCAGGATTAGGGTTTGTGGTCATGTTTTCATCTATAGGGTTTGGGGTTAAAAAATTAGGGAGATATAATTGAATGAATTTAATCATAATGGAAAATTATAAATTATTAATGAAGGGGTAGATTCTATCAATTAAAATAAATCATATTTTTATTTTCAAAAAAATTCTTTCTTTCTCACTTTTTTATCTTGATATTGTTTTCTTTCTTCCCTCTATTCAAAAATATCTCCAATAAAATCTCCATACTTTTATATCTTTTTTCACTTAGTTTCTTTGTTTCTTGAAACCTTTATGATCTATTTAATTTAATTAATACTCAATGGAGTGACCTACTTTAGCTACATTTCTACACTTTGAAAAAAATCACAAATATTTTCATAGCATTTGTGATAACGTGCATTAATGATACACTTCAGGGATTCTCAATGTTCTCTTATGAGGTTTAACATAAAATAATATACTACTCTCACTCCAAATGAAGTGTCTAGACATGTGAAAATCATTACATACATTAAACATCTAACAGTTTATGAAAATGGTACTTTAACCATATACTGATCCTTATCATCCGATTTTGGTTTGTGTGCATTGGATAACCTGAAATGTCTAACAAGAGGGGTTGAGATAGGATTACATCAGATCATTTGAATTTTTTCAATGATATTACATATGTATTATTTATGGTACAATACTAATTTACTAGATTTACTTTCATAACCAGTCTCTCTTTGTATCTTTTACTTTTATCATTTTCTTCTTTCAAACAAAAAAACTATTTGTTCTCTATTATTCTCTTTCCCTTTGATAGACCATTCAGATTCCAGGTTTTATTGAACTGAAATTAATTCCTTTATTCCATTATTACTGACTCCAACTATTTTGAGAAACTAATTTTCAATTATTATTCTAGTAATTTAGGTTCCCCATCATCAGTTAGAAGTAATAAATTTAAATCATCACTCTATCTATAGATTGGATGCATGGCTCTAGAAAAAAATATGTTCTTCTTGTTATTTAACTATTTTTGATGCAGATATTTCAAGTTCCCTATATTACAGTGCACCAGATATTGATTTATAAACTTCTAATGATTTCCCTTTATATTTAGTAGACCTTTATCATTTTGGAACATCTATCACTGGTTTAAATTTTTATTAATTAATGTTTACATATAGATTCATCAAAACTTGTGATATTTACATGATTTCATCTAGATCAACTTAAAATTTAGTGGTTTTATTTTTTTCCTCAACCTCTAATTCATTAAAATTATTTTCCCTTCATAGGAACTTCTCATTGAAGATAATGATTCAGCTTCTAATGACTTGGTTATTTTAATCATCCCATAGTCTAAAACTGAACTCTTTATTCTTATATGTAATAAAAAACAAAACTTATACTTAAACTCATGTTTATCTATATCCTTAGAATTTATGTGGATGTTTACCAAACTTCTCGAGACATTAAGGTGCCCAAATGTTGGTAACTTACCAAACCATAGACCATTCTATAGACTCTATAATATAGAATACAACAAAATTATATTGGTTAAGAATGAAGTAGTGTTTATTACTTCTACCCCAATTTATATGGGAATTACAAAGAGAACCTGTATTTGTTTTACCTTCTCATTCAAAGTATGGTTCATTCTCTCTACCACACCATTTTTCAGTGGTGTTTCAGATACCATACATTCCAATTAGAACCCTCTATTTGGGAATAAATTACAAAAGTAGAATTCACTATACTCTCCACCATTATTTGATATGAGAGACTTCAAATTTTGGATACTATCTATTTACATCATGGATTTCCACTACATAAAGGAAATGAAGAAATAATACTTATACGAAGGGAAATACACTCATACCTTTATCATTGTATCACCTATAAATGTGAAAAAATTAAAGAGATCCTTCATGACACTAGACACAAGATGACCCCCATATTTCTGATTGAACTAATTCCAGGTTCCATGATCTAGATTCTAGCCATTTAAATTAAATAAATCCCATTTTTTAAAACACACAACTTTCATTGCTTTTGTGATCAAGCTTAATTAATTCTCTCCCTACTATAACCTTAATTTTATTCTCATTGAGGAAACTGATCCTACAACGATATACCTCAAGATATTTAGAGTTTCAAATTCAATTCATTTCCCTTTCAAATGAATTTTTTATTCAAGTAAAGTATCCCATATCTTACTCTATATGACACAACCATAAACCCTTAACTCCTTTTTCAAACTCCTTTTTCAAAGGTAGTTACATACCCAACACCATCCAACTATCTTACATAGATGATATTATTTTGGAGGAAAATATTGGGTCTTACTTCCTTGAATAATAAGAAACACCCATTCTACATCATGATGTTCGGATTTCCCTATCTAATGAATTTTAAAACTTCATTATCCACCAGATAAAAATTTCTAATGCTTCTTGATACATATTTGGCTATGAATTTTCAATATTTTTTTGAATCAAAATATGTACCAAATTATACCATTCATGACTCCACTGTAATAGTAACATTGAGTAGTAAGTTTTCTCCTCCTTCTATTTTATTAAAAAAATAAACTTCATTAATCTCTCATTTCATTGGATTCCTTGTAATTTTTTCAATTACTCTAGGGATTTCCATGTTTTACATGATTTTAATAGGTGATTAATTGATGAGTTGACTTTATATGAATTATTTACCTTGACTTATCTTCTGGTCACCAATGATATCATCTCTATGGTGAGTTCCCCCTTCTATCGAAATTCAAATCACAACTAAAAGGCACTTAACCTTATTTCTCTATATTTCTTCATTAAGGGTCAAATTTTGAACATCCTCAAATAATATGTGATTCTTTATGTAGAAATTAGTGACTATATTAACCATAATATCTCATGATTCCAGTAAATATTATTGCAAAATTATTTCCCATACATTATCCTTGAAAGTTCCTTTCATTACTTCTAGGGGAATCTTGACTATGTTAAAATAGTTCACATGACTTTATAAAGACAATATTTCCATTAACATCATATTAAAAAAAATCATTTCTAGAATAATTTCTGTAATGAATTTGGTTTCTCATACATTTCCAATAAGGACACCAAAAATTTTATTATTGTCTTCTTCTCTATGATGCTGAAGGAAACATTTTTTTCCCAAAAACATCTTCACCAATCCAAGAAAATTTTGTCTAACTTTTCCCATTATACCTTATCTATTTTCTCATGTTTTAATACACCTAATGGAACTTCTGAGACATTTTTGATTATATAATATTCTATCTATGTCTTCCAAAAACTAAAGTCACTTCTATAAAACCTTTCAATTTGAATATTTCCTTCTTCTGACATTATATATTTTGATGATAATAAAACCAACAAAAATCAATATAGAACTAAAATAATTTTTAAAATTACTTGAGATTCCAAATGTGAATAGAAAAGATCTTATACCATTTTTTGGTAAGATTACTATCCATGTAATTATAGGATGACAGAACATGAGATCATTTAAATGTCACACACATATTGATGGTCAGTGCAGTGGAATTAGAAACCAACAATAATTCACTCATCTTAGAGAACCAAAATTAAGAAATTTCCTACACTCTAGTAACTACCACTAATCAACACATGTCCCAGACTTTTCTAAGAAACTCACACATAAATATTTAAGTAGGGAAACAATAGGAAAAGTATATAGGAAACATAAAGATTTGGTGGTTTTTAATTTTTTCCTACATCTAGAAGAGAAAAATACCAAGTGTTTCTTTCCCTAGAAATAAATGTATTATAGTCACTATAGAAAGATATCTAATGATTTTACTTAGTCAAAATTAGAGATCCTTTTGAAGTTACTCACAAGTGAAAAACATTATTTAGTCCCACCTCTATTTTATAGATGTCTTCAACTGGATAATCAGGTATCACCACTATTGTAACACCCCGAGATTTTATGAGAAGTATTATTTTTAATTTTTTTGATGTCTTGTGTTGTATGCTACACCAATATTATCTTTTGTTATAAGCAACACTGTATTAGCTTGCAGTATATGCAGCACTATTCTTGGATCGTGTTAGACGCAATTTCAAGTTCGTTTGATAGAAGTTATTCAATGCAACATTGAGTGTATATATATATAGATATTCAATGTATAAATGAAATATAGTTGGATTATGTTATACGCAACAACAAAGGAATATTTCACTACATGAAACCATGACTTGGCTTGCATTACACGCAATCACGACCTTTCTCGATAGTGTGTGTTGTACACAATACCGAGATTCACTAAACAACAATATGTTATTAAAATATTATATAAACGAGCCGTTATGAATAGTAATACCCACTTTTTGATATTTTATAAATTTTATCTTTCAAAATGGACTTAATTTTTGGATTCGGAATATCGAAATTATCCTAGGGTGAATTTTTGGTATTTTTCTGAAAACTTTCAGTTTTTAATGAATAGTGAAAACACTGAGTTATTGGTTAAAACCGACTATTTATTTAAATAATCTTTTATTTTATTTAAATTTATTTTAGGTCAAAATAGATACATAATACCTATATAAGTTCAATGTAATTCATTGGAGTCATTTTATAATAATTTTTGATATATAAAAATTTTATTGAACTTTTTACCTTCCTTTACCCACCTCCTAGGAAAATTTTCAAATTTACATAAAAATTAATTTTACCACATCTGTGAGTTGAATTTCAAAACTCCGAGAGAAATGGTTAATTTCATTGAGAAGATGTGGTTCAATGAGATTAAAATTATTTTTGTTGAATAGTCACTTTTTACTTTTATTTACCACGGTTAAAAGTAAATAGGGTAATTAATGGTAAAAATGATATTATTATTAACCTAAAACAAGTCATAATTCTATTAGATAAGTATAATTCGACCAAAAACAAACTTAGGAATAAAATATTACCCTTTAGGTCCACTGGGATTATATTATGACATTTATTATTATTTAATTCGAAGAGGAGTTAAAAGAATTAAAATTAAAGTTTAATAAGTAAAACATTTTTAATATAGGGTTATTAATTAGATAAATTAGAATATAAATATTCATTAGAAATATAAAAATATTTCCTACATAATGGTATTTTAAATAATTTAATTTATTTATGACACAATGATGATGTAGTAATTACCTTATTAATGAAATATTAACAAAATTGATATTATAAATACCCAAAGAAATGTAATTTGATACT
Organism: Viscum album; assembly: GCA_963277665.1. NCBI lineage: Eukaryota > Viridiplantae > Streptophyta > Magnoliopsida > Santalales > Viscaceae > Viscum > Viscum album. The sequence continues at coordinate 1,811,752,381 of OY728132.1, forward strand.
TTTTATAAATTAAACTAATTGTAAAGGTTAATACAACATATCAGGGTTGGTTAGATTAATTTTTTTTTTGAAGTAATAATGTTGTTCTAAATTTATAGAAAACAAAATACCAAATAGTTTCAAAATTGACATAAAAGAGTTTTTAAAACAAATATTATATTATTAATTGATAGAATGGTCCTAAAATATATGGTTCTTCCAAAAGACTTATATAATAATATATATTCCATTAATGAATCAATTTGGGTTCTATTGGAAGTTTATATTAAGTTTGTTAACCATATAGTGTAAGAATACAAGAAGACACGGTAAAAGATAAATTATTTAACTTAGAGTTAAATCTAAATGATAAGGTTAAAATGGTATCCTAAACTTGTATAAAACCTATTGTCTGAGAGGATTTCGACCCATCCCCACCCTATCCTTGGAATAAGTCACTTTGGATCCATTATAAACCGAATATTATTTTATTATAAAATAATATTTTAAGTTTTTTTTAAGGTGCCCCTCTCCTCCCTAATAAAAGGGCACCTCCTCTCTCTCCTCTTTACACAATTTTGAGACTTCAAGCTCGGCCAAACCCTGAAAATTTCTCTTCTCAACCTCTATAGTTATATCATATAAGTTCGGGTCTTCTCAAAAGACCAACTCTAGTTCTATAAGAGGAAGTTTAAAAGAGGCACGTCGAAGAAGAGGTAATCTCTTCTACAGATTCTTTCAAGTTTCTTTCTTCTTATACTACCTCTTATTTAGTTGTTTCATTATAAAGTAATGACATAATTATTACTTATATACTGATATTTTATTATAAATATGAAACAATTCTATTTCACCATCAATCCATCCTACAAAAAATGAAATCCCTGTGCGTGCGTACGTACGGAAGACCGTCTCCACGTCGTGGTGTAATATGTTTTTCTACCACCACGTTACTTGTATGGGTATAATGGTGTAAAGAATAACTATATATGATTATTATAATATTATAATAATTCTAATATATTATATCATCCACTCCAATTCCATTCAATAATTATGGGAACGATATCATCGCTCGTGCGTACGCATGGATTACCGTCTCCACGACGCGATGAGATTCATTCTCCATGTTAACCATTAAAGAATGATTATAAAGTATATATAATGAATAATAATGAAATATATGACATAATAAAGCTAATGTATTTATATATATATATATATATAATCTACTTACTTCCATTAAAGTCAATAAGGAAAGGAAAACAGCGTTCAAGCGTACGTATGGCCTACCATCTCCAAGAACGGTGTATTTCATTCAGTTTATCGATATATCATATATATTTATACTATAAATATATATTATATATAAATCATGTTTTACATTCTGGAATTAAGTAAATCAGGATATTATTAGGAACAAAAAATTTGATACACGTACGGTAAATGAAACGATATTACCCAAAATGCTGCTTTAACATGGAATTTACAAAAGAACGGGTAATATAAGGTCATAAGTGAATAATATATGATATCATAACAATAAATATGATTCTGTAATAAGTAAATAAAATTATTTAAATCATTATACATGAGTTTAATATACGTACGAAGCATATCAGATCTAAGGTAATGGATAATATTGCAATCTAATTTTTATCTGAGATTTCTTATACGTAAGTATTTACTGGGGTTATATTTTTCATCCATGTACATAAAAATGTTTTTCATAAATTGTTTAATATTCTTACATATATGTTTAAAGTCATTTTTACCCTTTCTGACTTTTAAATTGTGTTATGGAAGGAATATTTCTTTTTTTTTACCATACGAGGAACTTTTTGACCTTTCCGGCAAAAGTACGAGGAGAATGTTTTTTTAACTTTTACTATGTGAATGGATTTTTATGATTTCATAATGCCTTATTTACATAAAGCTTAATCTACAATATTTCTTTATTATTTTAAAAAAAAATCCTTTTCTTTTAAAATTTCATTTCATTATTTGAAATGAAAATGATTTTGAATAAAAAAGGATATTTTCCTCAAGAATTCATTTCAAGTATTTTTTCAAAACTATTTTCCATCTAAGATGACATTATTTTTTATGATTATGTTTGAAGTATAATTTCTCTATGATTTACTTGGTTTCACATTTCTTATGATGAAATGATATCCATTTGTTTTATATGGATTATGTTATGATGGGATGATGTTTATAAAACCCATTTTATTCTTTGGGTTTTGATGAATGATTTATGTTTATGTTGTGGAACACGTAAGAATGATTTCATTATGAGATGGGTGGGACCTATATCTCCCTCCAATGCACTAGTTAAAGATTTATATCTCATGATATAGACATGTCTGGAACAGCAAGTGAATCCAGTTCAGTAATACAGGGCTAGAATGGCAAGTAAACCTGATTCAGTAATAGACTTTGTCCACTAGGATGGTCTTAGAAGCAATGTCTTGGATACTATGGAAATAATAACATGTGATTAATGGTTTCCCACAATTATAAGTTTTATTCCCATGATATTTTACCTTGACTAATGTTTCTTTATGATATATGCCTTACATACTTCCAAAATTTATGTCATTGCTCAAGATTTTGATGTTTAGATTTTATGTTCGTGTTTTTGAATTCAAATGTTTATGGATTGTTTTATGTTCTATATTCTTACCCTTACTGAGCATTTGAGCTCACCCTTTTTATGTTTTCTTTTCCCCAGGATATAAATAAAGGTTTTAGGTAAGAAAAAAAAGGGGGAGATCTTTATGGGAGATGTTGAAGATCTTTCACCACGATTAGAAGATTTTGTTCCGAGTTTCCAAAGACCCTAAACTATTACGGTCTTTGGGTGTCTATTTTTGTTATTTATTAAGTATTCCGAAAAATTAATGTAATGTACATGTACGACAATATTTGGGTATCTACAGTTGGTATCAGAGAAAATGTTTAGTTAACCTTTGAAAACTAGGATGTGAAAACTTTAGTGAGATCCCTTGAGATATTTCTAAGGTATGTCTAGGGATGTCTTTAAGGTTAAGTATAAGTATAAGATATAGTCCTAGAATTACGGTAACGATCTTAGAATTAATCCTAAGATGTTATATATTGAATTTACTCCCCCTTTATTATGTTGTTTTCCTAGCATGAGTTTTGTCTCATACACTATTCTTTTTGGGTTTTAGACGATGTTTGCAACCCGTAGGAACCGTGTTGATCAATGTAATGGTCAATGCAATGATTTTCCTCCGGAACAAACCAGTGTTATGGGAGATGGAGTGAAAAATCTTATTGTTATACTTACACAAGCAATGAATCATTCTAGACTTCCAAATGAGTAGAGAAGGGAACAATATTCTATTGATTCCTACATGAGGCAATGTCCACCTTCTTTCAGTGGGTCTTCTGATCCACTTGTTTCTGAACAACGGATCAGTACCGTTGAAAAGATATTTTCCATACTTCGTTGTTTGGAATATGAAAAAGTAATTCTGGTTGTTTACCGTTTAGAAGGTGAAGCTGACTAGTGGTGGACTCCAATTAAGAATACAAGGCCCCAAGGTGAAATTGAATCCATGGAATGGGACAAGTTCAAGAACTTATTTTTCAATAAGTACATCCCTCGTATTCTTCGAACAAATATGGAAAAGGAGTTCCTTGAGCTTAAGAAAAAGGATGATGAATCTGTTGGTATATACGAGGTGAATTTTACATGGCTTGAAAAGTATGCATTTGGCTTTATCATCCAACCTAAAAGTAAAGTTGATCAATTATTAAGTGGCTTAAAACCAAGTCTTTGAAGGGAATTAGCTATAAGAGACTTTAGTAGAAATGAAGAAATTGTGCATTATGCTATCAACGTAGAACTGGAAGTTGGTGTTACATATCCATCTTAAGGTTTTGAAAAAAAACGAAAGATGGAGTTCAAGGAAAAATCTCAGAACAATGGTGAAAATAATATTAATGTTTCTTTATGCTCAAAGTGTGGAAAGAATCATGGTGGAGACTGTCTAAAATGTACTAGAAAATATTTCAAGTGTGGAAAAGAAGGTCATCGAGCAGCTGAGTGCTGAAGTAATGGGAAAAGGTTTCTAATGACGTGAATAGAGAACGGACTACAGAGAAAACTCCACCAACACTTCAATTCTTCAAGTGCAAGGAAATGGGGCATAATTCTAATCAATGCCCTAATCCAAGGGTTAATGATGATCGATTTGAGCAACCTATTAAGGAAAAGGAAAAAGGGAAGTCACATGCGATCACTATTTGTGATGTTGAGTATGACAATGATGTTGTGGAATGATTAAGTGTTTATGTAATGGGATTTCAAAATAGTATCATGGAATCTCATTTATGGTATCATGGAATTTTGGAATATCTATGTATTGGTTTTCAATAATTGTACGTTACAAGTAACCATGAAACGTAATTGAAATATTTTTGGAAAGCAGATGATATGAGAATAATGAAGGGATAAGGAGAAAATGAAATGTTTGATAGTATTCATGAGCTCATGACTGCTATAAGGACAAATTGATATCATGGTTTAAGCATATAGAAATGTTGGGATTTTCGTATGTGGAAAGAGTTAAATTTTAACAGCATTTATGTTTTCACTAAGGTTCTATAGAAATTCATGTTTCATAAGATTACATGATTAAGGTATTCACATGTTTGGAATGTGACCAACATGATATATCTTATGATATATGGTGGATAAATGATGGTATTTGTGTTCTTATTATGTGACCTTTCAAGTAATCATGTTCTTTATACAATAATCATGGACCGAAGTATTTTGGATAAGCCTAAATATTAAAATTAATTAAGTTAGACATAAGATAGTATTGTTTAAGGCTAGAACTTTTTTTGATATTATTGCTGGAATGTTGTAATAATGTAGTTTTAGAAAAAGGGACAACCTGCAGGATGGTCGATAACCCGTCGCGTCGGACAAGATTGTGGGAACTGAACCCACAACCAAAGTGAGAAAAGCCTTTATCGCATACCACTGGCCTAAAAGAAGTCACTGGTTAGTAGAAACTAGTTTTATTTTATTAAGAGGTATGATAGATGAAGTATAAGTCCATTTTTGGAACCATATACGATTAATATCACTATAGATGGACTTATGTATATAACTTTTTCTAACCTTATGTTTGAGACAGATGGAATGACCTATCATTATATCGCATGATCTGCTAACACTTCACGGAAGACAAATTCAACTTCATTTCAATAAGATATGAAGTGGAAATTGTTCCAGGCACAAACAATAGTGAGATTGTACCAAAATCAAGTAAGTATTTCTTTTAATTAAAAAATTCTTCAACTTTAGGGAAATGATCTTGAAAACCAAAAATGTTGTCTTAGTGCCCTTATATCTGATGAATCAGATGGAACCTTAGATCATCAAAAATTTATGGCTTTGTGATTGTTGTCTTTTTCATAGCCAAGTTCTCTACCACTATCCATCAGAACATGATGGTTAGATTTCTCTTCCATATCAATATTTTCACCTATATTCTCCTATATGGAAACCCAGTGATGAGTTACTTTGGGTATCCATTATGTTTCTAACGTTCCTTTATAAAATGATTATTTAGTATTCATTTTTAGGATGTGGGCTTCTATGAAAGAAACATTCAAGTAGAAAACCATTTATAACCCTGATGAATTTCGAGGGCGAAATTCATTTTAAGGGGGGTAGAATGTAACACCCCGAGATTTTATGAAAAGTATTCTTTTTAATTTATTTGATGTCTTGTGTTGTATGCTACAATAATATTATCTTGCTCTATACACAACACCATATTATATTGCAGTATACACAACACTATTCTTGGACCGTGTTACACACAATTTCAAGTTCGTTTGATAGAATTTATTCTACGCAACAATGAGTGTATATATATGTAGATATTCAATGTATAAATGAAATATGGTTGGATTCTGTTATACTCAACAACAAATAAATCTTGCACTACATGCTGCCCTGACTTGTCTTGCATTACACACAATCTGACCTTCCTCGATAGTGTGTGTTATACGCAATACCGAGATTCACTAAACAACAATATGTTATTAAAATATTATATAAACTAGCCGTTATAAATAGTAATACCCACTCGTTGAATTTTTTTAAATTTTATTGTTCAAAATGGACTTCATTTTTTGATTCGGAATATCGAAGTTATCCTAGGGTGAATTTTTGGTATTTTTCTGATAACTTTCAATTTTTGATGAATAGTGAAAACACTGAGTTATTGGTTAAAACCGACTATTTATTTAAATAATCATTTATTTTGTTTAAATTTATTATAGGTCAAAATAGATACATAATACCTATATAAGTTCAATGTAATTCATTGGAGTCATTTTATAATAATTTTAGATGTGTAAAAATTTTATTGAACTTTTTACCCTCTTTTACCCACCTCCTAGGAAAATTTTCAAATTTACATAAAACATAATTTTACCACTTTTGTGAGTTGAATTTAAAAAATCCGACAGACATGATTAATATCAAGGAGTAAAATGTGGTTCAATAATATAAAAATATTTTTTTGTGAATAGTAACTTTTTACTTTTATTTACCATGGTTAAAAGTAAACAGGGTAATTAAGGGTCAAAATGATATTATTATTAGCCTAACACATGTAATAATTCTATTGGATAAGTATAATTACACCAAAAAAACCTTAGGAATAAAATATTACCCTTTAGGTCCACTTGGATTAGATTAGGACATTTATTATTATTTTATTCAAAGAAGAGTTAAAAGAATTAAAATCAAAGTTTAATAAGTAAAACATTTTCAATATAGGGTTATACATAAGATAAATTCGACAATAAATATTAATTATAAAGATAAAAATATTTCGTACATAATGGTTTTTTATTTATAATTTTTAGACATTAAATAATTTAATTTATTTATGACACAATGATGATGCAGTAATTACCTTATTAATGAAATATTAACATAATTGATATTATAAATTTGCAAAGAAATGTAATTTGAGACTTTTTATGAATTAAACTAATTTTATAGGTTAATATAACATATTAGGGTTGGTTGGATGAAGATTTTTTAAAGTAATAATGCTATTATGAATTTAGAGAAAACAAAATACCAAATAGTGTCAAATTGACATAAAAGATTTTTTAAAACAAATATTTATTATTAATTGATATAATGGTCTTAAAAATATAAGGTTTGTCCAAAAAGACGTATATAATAATATATATGACATTAATGAACTAATCGGGGTTCTATTGGTAGTTTATAGTATGTTTTTTAACCATATAGTGTAAGAATACAATAAGACATGGTAAAAGTAAAATTATTTAACTTAGAGTTAAATCTAAAAGATAAGGTTAAAATGGTATCCTAAACTTATCTAAAACCTATTGTTTTAGAGGATTTCGACCCATACCCACCATATCCTCGAAATAAGTCACTTTGGATCCATTATAAACCGAATATTAATTTATTATAATATAATATTTTAAGTTTTTTCTAAGGTGCCCCTCTCCTCCCTTATAAAAGGGCACCTCCTCCCACTCCTCTTTACAAAATTTTGAGCCTTCATGCTCAGAAAAACCCTGAAAAGTTTTCTTCTCAACCTCTCTAATTATATCATATAGGTTTGGGTCTTCTCAAAAGACCAACTCTAGTTCCCTAAGAGAAATTTTAAAAGAGGCACGTCGAAGAAGAGGTAATCTCTTCTACCGATTCTTTCAAGTTTCTTTCTTCTTCTACTACCTCTTATTTATTTGTTTCGTTATAAAGTAATAACATCAGTATTAATTATATACTGATATGTTATTATAAATATTAAACAACCCTATTTCACCTTCTATCCATCCTATGAAAAACGAAATCACCGCACGTGCGTATGTACTGAATATTGTCTCGACGCTATGGTGTAATATGTTTTTCTACCACCACCTTACTTGTATGGATATAATGGTGTAAATAATAACTATATATTATTATTATAACATGATACTAATGCTAATATATTATATCATCCACTCCAATTACATTCAATAATTATGGGAATGATATCATCGCTCGTGCGTACGCACGGATTACCGTCTCCACGACGCGATGAGATTCATTCTCCATGTTAACCATTCAAGAATGATTATAAAGTTTATATAATGAATAATAATGAAATATATGACATGATAAATCTACTGGATTTATGTGTGTATATATATATATTTCATCTACTTACTTCCATTCAAGTCAATAAAGAAAGGAAAATAGCGTTCATGCGTACGTACGGCCTACCGTCTCCATGAACGGTGTATTTCATTATTTTTATTGGTCTATCATATATATTTATATGCTGAATATATATTCTATATAAATAATGTTTTAAATTCTGGAATTAAGTAATTCAGGATATAAGTAAGAACAACAAGTTGATACACATACAATAAATGAAACGATTTTACCCAAAACGCCACTTTAACGTGGAATTTACAAAAGAACGAGTAATATAAGGTCATAAGTGAACCATATATGATATCATAACAATGAATATGATTCTGTAATAAGTCAATGACATTATTTAAATAATTATACATGAGGTTCAGATACGTAAGAAGCATATCGGATCTAAGGTAAGGGACAATTTTTCAATCTCATTTTTATCAGAGATTTCTTATATGTAAGTATTTACTAGGGTTATATTTTTCATCCATGTCCATAAAAATGTTTTTCATAAAGTTTTTAATATTCATACATATATTTTAAAAGTCATGTTTACCCTTTTTGACTTTTACATTGTGTTATGTAAGGAATATTTCTTTTTTTTACCATAGGAGGAACTTTTTGACGTTTCCAGCAAAAGTACGAGGATCATGTTTTTTTAACTTATACGACATGAATGGATTTTTATGATTTCATAATGCCTTATTTAGAGAAATCTTACACTACAATATTTCATGATTATTTTCAACAAAATCCTTTTATTTTAAAATTTCATTTCATTTTTCGAAATGAAATGATTTAGAATAAGAAATGATATTTTCCTCAAGAATTAATTTCAAGTGTTTTGTCAATACTATTTTCTATCTAAGATGACATTATTTTGTATGATTATGTTTCAAGTATAATGTCTCTATGATTTACATGGTTTAACTTTTCTTATGATGAAATGATATCCATTTCTTTTATATGGATTATGTTATGATGGTATGATGGTTATGAAACCCATTTTATTCTTTGGGTTATGATGAATGATTTATGTTTATGTTGTGGAACATGTAAAAATGATTTCATTATGAGATGGGTGGGACCTATATCTCCCTCAAATGCATTGGGTAAAGATTTATATCTCATGAGATATACATGGCTATAACGGCAAGTGAATTTGGTTCAGTAATATCGGGCAGGAACAGCAAGTAAACCCGATTCAGTAATGGACTTTGTCTTCTAGGATAGTCTTGGTAGCAATGTCTTGGATACTATGGAAATCATAACATGTGCTTAATGGTTTTCCACAATTATATGTTTTATTCCCATGATATTTTACCTTTACTAATGTTTCTTTATGATATATTGCTTACGTACTTCCATGATTTATGTCATTGCTCAAGGTTTTGATGTTTAGATTTGTTGTTCATATTTTTGCATTCAAATGTTTATGGATTGTTTTATGTTCTCTATGATTACCCTTACGGAGCATTTGAGCTCACCTTTTTTATGTTTTCTTTTCCCCAGGATATAAAGAAAGGTTTTATGTAAGAAAACCAAAAGTGGAAGATCTTGATGTTAGATTTTGATGATCTTTCACCACGATTAGAAGATTTTGTTCCGAGTTTCTAAAGAAACTTAACTATTACGGTACTTGGGTGTATATTTTTTTATGTATTAAGTATTCCACAAAATTAATGTAATGTCCCTGTATGACAAGCTTTGGGTCTCTACAAATATTTGATATTTTTAGTCAACCCTCCCTTGTTTTCACCATTATCTTATATCCATTCTCACCTCAACCACTAAAAATGATAGACTATTCACATATTTCTATATAGTCAATATATTATAGCACATCTCAAATTTTAGTGAACAAAAACCAGTATACACAACCCATTGGAGGATTACCATCATCTGTAAAATTTACCCTTATAATGAAGTCACTAACTTCAACTTCATTGACAAGGTATAAGGATCTACTCAAGTTTCTCTCTATTTTAAACTGGATCTGGAAACTAGAATAAGGACTTTCAATACCAACATATTCTACAACATGGTTGGCCATCTCTTTCACCTCTGATCATATCAATCATATTTTATTATTTTACCATTCATCCTCTCTTTGAGTTATTATCATTATTTTTAATATATCTTCTATTGATATTGAAAGTAATTTTATTTATTATCCCTATTATTACCTTACCTTTGATAACTTAAGTTTCATGAAGTCATTTTAATATATTATTTATCATTAGTTTACCCTTAACTTGACTTATTATGTTATATTTTCATTTTTGGGTTGTGTATTTCTAAAATCTTAAACAAGTCATGTTTTTGGAAGAGGTTGTAATCCTAACACACCATAATAAGACATTATTATCCTAAAATTCATTTTTTGGAAATTTCTTGGGCCCACATATTTTAGATGAATATGTTACTCATCTTCTATAGTTATGTTATCCTTATAGATACTTATAAAATCAATTATTCTCCCTTGACATATATTCAAGTGGAGACACTTTATCATGATTTATTCTCTACATCCCACACCATTTTCTACTCTTAAGTGTCTTTAAGTGTGTATTATATGTTCAAGACACCAATCTTCACCTATATAAGCTTGATACTAATTATATCATATGAGTCTTTTTCAGTTGTTCACATACTAAATGAGTCTATCATTGATACTTCCCAAATATGGGAAATTATGTTGTATTTGTTGATATTTCCATATATAGAGTCATCTACATTGTGGTGTCCTTTTTTATCTAGGTCTTATAACCCTAACTATGGTATTTTTATGCATAAACTATCCATTTTTATCATTTACCTTTTCTTATAGTGTCTAATTCACCTCCTCCATAGATGTTTGTTGATCCCTAGTTCAATCGAATAAATACATGTTACTTATAATGTAAATATAATAATACAAAGTTATTTGATTAATTTCTATATCTTCCACCTATTATTTAAATTAGAGAACAAAAAAATGAAAAAAAAACTGAACATAAAAATTTTCACTGTTTTGAAAAAATACCTTACATTCATTAATGGGAGAAACAATTCAGTATTTCTGGGGAGATATACAAATATATAGGGTAAGATATATCCAAACACCTAATTATAGTGACCAAGAAAATTTAAAAGATATAAAGTAAACTTTTTATAAATTCTATAGGTTGAAATTGTCTTCTACATGAAATAAATTTTGTACTCCATGTGTGAATCAATGAAACAAAATACCACCCCATGTCCAGGTGAATCATGCATGAAACATTTATTTTTTCAACCCTATGTGAACCCCATGTGAAATTATAAATTATGAATCTACATTCCATGTGAACCCTTCATGAAATTTAAAATAAAAACTCTATGTGTACCCCCCAAATTCTATTCCAAGTAAACAAGAAATGTGCCTCTATTAAATTAATTGGGTATCCTACAAATTAGTGATAAGTTTAACATATTCATCTATATGTAAAACCTCACATTTTAAATGAATTTATTAAATAATTTATATCATATCTAACATATCATAAATATTGAGGTTTTTTCCATTTACTTTGAATAGAGGCTTATTTCAATCATAAATTTCAATAGCACTATGGGGGTTTACATTTTTAACTTTGTGTGTCCTCAACCACTTCATTTTTATCTTTCATGTAACAACCCTGAATCCAGTAACCCAAAGCTAATGGTTAATTTAATACATAATTATATGATATAAGAGAATATATCCAATATTATCTTAGAGTTTACAATTATTGAGAGACTAAATACATACATTAGTCTCACATTACATTTGAAAAAATTAATTAAAACATAGAATTCATATGATAACATTATTATTTATTCTAGTATATCTGTAAAACCATTAAAAGTTCACTTATGAGTACCTTGGGGATAATAAAAAATGGTGATCTCAGATTATCATCAAGGAAAATCATACAATGGAAGCTATGATAGAATAAATAAGCATGAATAATATATTAAGGATAAACAATAATAAAATATTCCATATAAAAAATATCATGAATGGGGGATATATCCAAGGATGACATATAATGATAAATAATCACATTGATCAAAATGACTATTTTATAATGATAGAATTCATAATTTCAGACATTATAATTTTTCCATCAGGGCCTTAGTCTAAGAAATCATATATAAATAGGTAATTCATATGCTAAAAACCCAAGAAATGTTTTTCCATTAGACCTACCAATGCATTGAAGGGTTATCTAATAGATGTCCCTAACTATTCACTTACTAATTCCAATGCATCCATCATGTAACATCCTGATTAAGTTATACTCTCTTTTAAATCTCTAAGAGGTTTTACTTTAGGTTTGGGGGTGTTAGAGGTGATCTGGGGGTTTTATAAATTGCTTGGTTTGGGTGTTGGCTAAAGGATATGGTTCACACCATGAATCATACATTCATGATGAGAGTTAATTCTAGGAAAAATCCATGAATCTAGTTCAGGATGTGATAAATGTTCATGAAGTGAAATCAAATTAACTTCCTCAACTTAGATTCTAGGATTTAATATTCAGGTGATGCATTTTTCTATGTGTCATCCATTCTGAGAGTTCACATTATGAAATAGTAATCCACTCCATGAATTATACCTATTCAAGTTAATTATACATGTTGAGTGCTCAAATCATTTCTTATTATATTTCCTCCTCTCTCCCTTGAACCTGAGGTATGCAATGATGGATTTTAGGTGAATCTGGATCTTTTGGACCTCTCTAATTGGTGTTATGATCTCTGAGTTGGTTGGTTTCTCCTCTTTTGGTAAGTGTTTTTATTATCTTTACATTTTCCCTATTTCTATTACATTTGGAAGTGTTTTTAGGATTATTTTCTAGGATCCATTGATCATGTTATGATCCTTCTCCAATCTCTTCTAGATCCTTTATGTTATTTTCTTATAGAGGTCTGATATATTGTCTATTGTGGTGCGGTGTATGTGTTTCTTATAGTATGTGTTGGTCTACCTTCTTTTCCGACCCACTTTGTTTATGGAATGAATTATAATATGTTAGAATCCTTGTTAGGGCCTTTATTTGTTTGTCTTTATTTGTTTTTCTTTTTTGATCTGTGTGGATCCCATCATGGTTAGTTTGAGACCTCTGTTTGAGGTAGGTGGTTTTATCTCTAGATTATTTCTATGAACATTGAATGTTAATATTTTATAAATGGTTTTCTAAATTATTTTTCATGATCTTTTCAATGATTGATGTGTGTGTGTAAATGGTTTTTAATAAAATACAGTTTTTTCCACTCATTTAGGTTAGAGAAAATTTATTTTCAAAGCATTGTGAAATTGATTGTCAAATGGATTTTCAAAGAATTTTTCTGAAGAATAAAGGGTGGTTTTGAATGGTTTGTGAAATTTTTAATCCCATTTTAAATATATTTTTCATATGCCTCACATAGGAGCCTCGGGTACCTAGGTGGGGGGTTTAGTATTATTCATTTTCCTTTGTTTCATATGGGGTCTCACTCATGGTTTTTTGTTCTACTCTCTCGGACTTATGTTCTAGGTACTTTATTGAAATTATAAGGAGTTTACTTTATAGGGTGATTATATTTCCATAGATTATTTATGCATTAATTTTGGGGACTTGGGTGCATAATAGTCATCTATTTTTTATTGCGGTACAGGTGATATTGTTATCCTAAACATTGTTATCCTAGGGGTTTTTACCATTGTGATTTGGGTGGTACAATTTTAATTTGATATGATGTGATACATGTTTTTATAAACATAATTGGTTGTTTGAAATATGATTTGAAATTTTTTTACCTATATTTGTTTTAGATTTGTTGGAAAGGTGGAAATGTTTACCATGATTTTGATATAAAACCATGTAACTACTAATCATTCAATTTTTTATTTAAAATTTATCATATTTGGGTTACTGTATAGAGACATGATATGGAACACTTGGGTGGGATCCTTTTGATCCTATTTAACTCACACCCTAGGAACTTCCTTAGGGGTGTGTAGACCTTATTTTATCTAATGGGAGAAAGGTAAAGGTGCCTTAGCGAGGTAGAAAATTTCTTTTGTCAGATTGGTATATCATTTTAGTGGTGAGATAGTGGGGGATTTTCCACATATCACATGGAGTATTAGTTGTGAGTTTTAGTTATATTTCATGGTTTTTTATGGACTTATAGCTTTAGGTTTATTATTGTCATTGGCACTCTTCTAGTTATGGAATATCTCTATTTTGGTTATCTTTTTGTATATATATATAGACACCATGTATCTTGTTTTAGGTTGGGTTAAATTGTTACCTCTTTTAGTTTTTTGATATTCGGGTGCTAGTCACGAGCCCATGTACATAAATAATTCCCTTCGAGTTAGTGGAAAATTTGGTTGGGTGCTAGTTTAGAGGGTATCCTAGGTTAGTATGTTGTAGTTGTTATTAAAGGGATAAGTTTAGGATAAATATTAGGAAAATTTTATAAATAAGATAGGATTTTTGGGACTTTAGAGGTAGGTTGTGGAGATTTTATGGAAAAATATTATTCTAATGAGGATTAAGTCACAATGGGATGTTGGTATAAGTGTATCATGTGTTGGGTTTTGACCTTGAGATCAGATTCTGATTGTAATATTTTATTTTAAAATGAGATTATTCTATTTCATGTTTTCTTTCTTCTATTTATGGTATGTAGAAACATGCCTCTGAGATGTCTTCTATGGGTTCTCTAAGAGAGTGCTGTGGGAGATCCTCCTCAATGGAATCCTCATTTGGATCTGAATCTCTTAGAGGCTATCATATGGCTAGTTTATACCATGAAATTTAATATACCATATGTTCAAAACCAAGCTACTGGGGTGAAACTAAGATTTTAGGGAGATAGAAATATATATTGAGAGTTCCTATGTGAGAAACCCTTTTCCTTTAAGGGGGTGGATAAACACAAAGAGTCATAGGACTAGGTAGAAAATATTGATCAATTATTCAACATCCTAGGTAAAACAGAGGCTATAAATGTGAAATGTGAATCATTCAATCATTAGGATCCTAGTAAAAAGTGGTGTAATTATATGTTATAGTAAAATATGCATGTGGGATTAGTTTTTAAGGGTTTCAAGACCCTATTCATTCAGTAGTTCTATCATGATTCTCTGATAAAATAAAAGTCTCTAGAGTTCCTATATTTGTGACTATATATTTTATTGTAGGTATATATGTTAATGTTTTTTATCTATATTGAAAAATTCAACAAGGCTAACATGGAAGAAATAGATATCATGATCAATATTGGATTCTCAGGCTCTTCTTTTCCTTCTAATGGTAGTCTTAGTAGAGAACAAGGAAAGAAGAGTAAGTGGAATGATAACTATAATGGTGGCAGATGTGGTTCTCTATAACAAACCTTCTATCCACTATCAGTAGTGGCCCACAGTGTGCCTCTAACTTCCAATTTGTGCAGAAATATAGGGCACACTAAAAGTTATTTCCCTACACCCTTGAAGATTTGTAGTGATTGTGGCTAACAATTCCATCTATATAGGTTCATCCCAGATTTTCCTTTTCTCCATTAAGGTTAGAATTATTCAGCTCTAAATTCCACTATAGTTCAATCAAAAGCATCAAAATAAACAAGGCTCTATACATAGGCATTATCAGTGAAGAACCTCCATGTATTAGTTGAGTTTTTAACATAGGTTAACACAGAATTGACTACAATGTGAGGTATTATATATCTTGCATCTTCTTTAAAAACTGCTCTATTTGATACAGGTTTCTCATACTTTTTTATCTCTACCTATTTTATTGATTTTTTGAAACTTCTAATGGATATCATATCCTTTTTTGAAGCTAGATATTCCTCTAGAAAAGTGTAAGGATATCGATTTCATTATCTTATTATTTAGTCTAGGTCATCCATTATTTTTAGTTTTATTATTTTAAATTTCATGATTGTTGGTTCCATGGAGTGGGTGCTAGTGGTGGGATAAAAAATCAAGATCCTTGGTTCTGTTAGATGCTTTTTTGTGTATTTGTAGTTCCGAAAATTTAGCACACTATGAAGGGGTGAACGCCTAGTGTGACTATTTGATTATCCACACCAAATTCATGCTTCTTAATTTAACTAGTTTTTTTCAATAATGGAAAGGAATATCCCATGATTAGGCTCATCTTAGTGGATGGCTCTTCCTCTACCAATTGATCCATGCAAGGGAATTGGGTTTTTTGGATCCCTCATCCTTCAGGATTCAAACTTAACACTGATGGTTCTTGTATCTCAAGTATCATAATAGGAGGATGGATAATGTGTGATCCCAGTGGATCTATTATCTTTTCATTCAATGCATGATTTGGTCATGGCCATTCTCTCCTAGCTGAAGAAATGGTGCTTCTCATGGGGCTTTATCTTTTCCACAAATAGTAGGTTTCCATTGTGTCAGTGGAGATAAATTATTTTGTTCTCTATGAATCCTTGATGGGTGTCGGTTAGGTTTTTTGGTCTATTATATATTTCATAAGAAGGTGAAAAAGGTTTCTTAGTAACACTATGGAGGTTATTCACACCTAAAGGGAGGGGGGAAAGGTTGTGTATTGTGTGGATTCCACGGTGTCTCATGGTATTTCTATCACCTTGTTTTCACATTTAAAATCCTTACCTCCCAAGGGGGAGAGATTTGTAAGGGGGGTTCCCTCAGTCTGCACTATTTTAGACCCCCCTGAGGGATCTTATATTGTACTCATATCCTCTTATTTGAATAAATACATGATTATTAGTAGTAGATATAGATGTTTTTGAACTCATTGTTGGGATGGAATGGCTAGTTTCTTATCATGCTGAGATTGATTTTTATTATCAGTGTGTTTGGTTTTCTTCTAATAATAGAAGCACTTGATTTTTTAGGGGATAGTGAGACCTGAGGTATGGTCATAAAGGACCTTCCCTCTTAGAGATTAGGATTTTATTTTCTACCATTATAATTGATCCTAGTGATGTTCCCACTATCGGTTATCTTACTTTGGTTATTAGGGATTTTCCTGAGGTTTCTACAAAAAAACTCTAGTATTCATCTAAAAAGGGAGGTGGAATTAATTATTAAACTATTTTTGGGTATTCATTAAATTTCTATTACATATTATGGTATGGAACCTATTGAGCTAAAAGATATCAAGATTAATTTAGATGATCTACTTGATAATGGATTAATACATCTAAGTGTTTCACCATGGGTGTACCCTATGCTAAGGGATTTATTCATCTGAGTGTTTCACCATGGGTGTTCCCTATTATCTATTTCATGAATTACCATTTTTTGTTAGGATTATATGTGGAAAATCAAAAGTTAAACCAAGGATTGTTAAGAAAAATACATTTTTCCCCATGTAGATGACCTTTCCGGTCAGTTAAAGGGGTGAAGTGGTTTTCAAAAATCGATCTTTAGTCGTGTTATCATAAACTGAGGTTTTTAGAGTCTAATATCTAAAATACCTCTTTTAAGAGTAGTTATAATAATTATAAATATATTTTAATACCTATTAGACTAACTAACACTCCTATAGTTTTCATGGTTTTGATGAACTCGATATTCTATCAGTATCTCGATACCTTTGTCATGGTGTTTGTGGATGTTATCCTAGTTTATTCAAGATTTGATTATGAGTATGAGTTCTATCTAAGTAATGTTTTAGTGATCCTTAGTAGTCTCTACCTATATGGGAAGCTATAAAAATTAAATTTATGAATAAAATAAGTGAATATTTTGGGATAGGTGATTCTGGAACAAGGTCTCTCAATTGGTCCTGAAAAGGGGAAGGTTGTCTTGTTAGGGGAAGTGCCACATAACCTCTTTGATTTATAGATATTACTAGGTATTTATGGATATTATCAATGATTCAATAAGGTTTTTTCAAATTTAACATCACCTTTTACTAACCTTATCATGAAAGGGATGAAATTCAATTGGGATGTTAAGTTTCATACTTCTTTTGATGAGTTGAAAAGGCTTCTTACATCAGCACATATTCTAATTTTTCCTAATCTTGGTAAGTGGTAGTGGTATATTTTGATGTTTCTAGTGCTACTCTTGGGTTTTTTCTTATGCATGATGATCATGTTGTGGAATACAGATCTCATTATCTTTGTCCACATGAGAAAAATTAACCCACTCATGATTTTTAGCTCACCTCTATTATGAATGCATTTAGGTTTTGAAGACAATATCTATTTGGGGAGATTTTTATAATATATTTTGATTTTAATAATTCAGGATATATCTTCTCTTAGAAGAAAAAGAATCTCAAGTAGTTTAATTTGGTGTTATAACTCTAGACATTTGACATTAACATCACCTACACTCCTGAGAAAGGGAACATTGTTTCTTATTCTATCTATAGAAATATTCCTTCCCATATTTTTATAGAATCATAGGAGGATTGGAAACTTATTAGGTTTTTTCTTTTTTGTATTTGGTCACATTTGAGGATGATTCATGTATGGTTCTGGCCATTTTTAGTTCTCATATTCTCTCCTTGAGTATATTTTTCTTTGCTAGAAGTAGGATAATGAGTTCAGAGGTATCTTGGAAACATTATATGGTAGGAATATCATTTCAAGTTTTCCTTTTCCATTATGATTTCAATCTCTACTTTAGGATTAGATATTTCATCCCATAATATAGGGGGAATTTAATGTTTCATGATTTTCATAATTATCCATGGGTTTTTTACCTTGAAACTATGTAGATGTATTATAAAATGATATTGAATTTTTAGAGGCTGGGTATAAATCACAATATTTTTTATTATGTGTCATATTTTTACACCTTCTAGAAGATAAAGATAGAGAACCTGAAGCATTATTGTTTAATCTATCCAATTTCAATGTCATTTTTAGTGTTCTATGATGTGTCAATGGATCCCATTATTGATTACCATGGACTCTCCAAGTAATTAATTCTATATAGGTGGTGATTGATCAGTTAATGAAATCAACTCATTTTATTCTAACCAAAAACACCACCCAGGTTGAATATTGTGGTAAGACATACATATGGAAGATTGTGAGGTTTCATGGGGTCACCTATGTCATTGTCTCGGACAAGGATCCTAGGTTTACTTCCAAAATTTGGAAGAGTCTCCAAGAGGTGAGATCAGATTAAGTGCATCTTACCATCCATATTGGGATGGTCATTTGAAGTGTGCAATATAAATTCTAGAGGATATGCTCCAATCCTACATCTTGGATTTTGGTGGATCATGGGACATCCATTTAGGATTGTTTGGTATTTCTTATAAAAATATTTACTAGTCATCAATCAAAATGAATCCCTTTAAGGATTTTTATGGTCACCCATATAGGTCACCTCTTTATTGCGTAAAGGTGGGTGAGGCATATCTCATGGAATTGAGTCTCATTCAGGAGAATTCAGTGAGGATTTAGGATATACATCGATTCAGGGATATAGCTTAGAGTTGTTAAAAATCATGTATTAATAGTCGGTACCATCCTTTGTAGTTTTATGTTGCTAATTGAGTATTCTAGAATGTATCTCCTCGGTTGGGTCACCGTCGTCTTGGGAAATAGGGGAAGTTGTCTTTGAGATATGTTGGACCCTTTGAGATCACAAAGTGTATAGAGAACCATTTTTTCCTTGTAAGACTTTGATATATTTCTAAATATATTTCCAGGCCTATGTGCTGAGACCCCATGCGATTCTGAGGTCTGGTGTTCCCAGAATTAATTTTATAAAAATATTAAATATAATTTATATTTTGAGCACACTATTAATTAAAGAAAATGGAATAACTCTTAAATAATTGATCAGGTCATAAATATGAGACCATGGTTGGGTCTGGAATGCGGTGTTTAACCTAGGTGCGACATAAAATGAGTGGGTGCGGGGTGTTCGTACCCCTCGCTTGTTGCGGTGTGTTTAAGTGGATTAATTAATTAATTTTAATAATTAATTAATTAAACCTTTAACCAGAAATATTTTTATAAATATTTTTCTAAGTAGAATTTGTGGGGTTGTATAATAATTCCCCCACCGCTGTCGAAGCTTCCCTCCCCTCCTCTATTGGTGAACCCTTCGACGGATGACAACCAACCTATGGATCAAGGAAAATCAAAGCATGAAGAATGCAATAGCTTATTCTACCTATTTCATTATCACTTCCTTTACCAATGATCAATCCAAAATAGATTTAGGACTCATAAATTGTGGTACCATACCCTTTTTATTAAATCATTGAAGCATATATAATTATCTATTTTTGATATGCGATAATTGTTATTCGCATGAACCTTTTAATTTATTGATTATGACCATTATTATTTATTCATCATTCTAACAATAATTAATCAAGGCTAACCTAGACAATGGACAAGTTTTATTCATCAAATTTCTTAATTATGTTTTTTTCATCATTCTCCATTCATTCATTGATGTTGTTTATTATGGTCAATGGTTAGACAAATACCTGATAATGAATCATTGTGAAACCGATCCTTGACACATTAGATTTATTTTTTTAGAAAAATATTCCTGATCGATCGAGGTATGATATGGTTTTATGGGGGTTTTAAAATGGATTAAAGATAGGTTTGAGGTTTTACATACTCAATTTGGAAATTCAGAGGTACGGTTCTCATATATAATTTCCCAAGAAGATTGGGTGTTCATAATTTGACCACTGGTGACTGATCGGTCGGTGGTGACCAAGGTTCAAATGGTGGGGGTTCCTCCCTACGAATGGTAGTGGTCAGGGTCCAATGGAAAGGCAATGGGGGAGGCCTCAGAAAATGAAGATGGATTATTGGGGGTGGCCCATGAAAATTTAAGGTCTGGGTTAGGGGTTCAAGAATGATTGGTGAATGAAATTAGGGTTGTAGGGAATGAAATCCATGGTAAGAGGAGGATATTGGAGAGATAAAGGAATAAAAATAAATTAAAAGGATAAAAAAGAGAGTAAAATAAAAAGGAGAAATATAAAAATGAAATGGAAATTAAGGAGGTGAGGCCTCCAGGATGGTACCACCTTGCAAGGAGGGAGGAATGAAACAATCCTCTTAATGTATTCATTTATAATTCATTTTTAATAATAATAAATTATGTTGATGAGTTTGTGCATGGGGTTGAAAAAGAGGAGAATGTGGGTGATTCATGCATGAAAATTTGGGGGAAGTGAGAGGGAGTCCTCCTTCCTTTATTATATTATTATAATATTATTATTATTAATGGTAATACTATTATTATTATTATAAAAACCTTGTTTTTCATTGTAAATTCATCACAAAACATAGGATTAATGAACCATCAGCTAAACCATGATCTTAAAATTTACATGATCATTTTAAGCCCAATGTTGAATACTTTTTTGGACTTGTGTCTTGGGTCAAAAACAACCTAATAATAATAAAATTATTATTATTGTGGGATGTTGTATCTGACATGTCTCTCCCATATGGTGTAAGGATAGAAAACCATCTATGATGTTGTGACCCTAAAATTAAGGAGAATGTTTGAAGACCAGTTCTTTTTATTTAATTTAGGCTCGTGGCTTAGGATCATGAAGCACCGTTTGTGCATGATGTGTTAAAATGCAACTTTTTTACCGTGTGTCCAACTGAGGTAAGTGAATAGTATATCTAGAGCATTTTTCCATGGTAATGACAACGGTGTGATCCTTTTGACCATCCATGGTCATTTGAAAAGGCATATCATTGAAATTATATTTTTCCCTCAAACTGACGATGAGCCTCGTGTGTTCATCTGGACTTTGCTCGATACATGTTGTGTAGTACGCTAATATGCCATATAGTGTAACATGGATAGAAAATCATGTTATGGAAAATAAACATCCATACAGCAAAGCTGGACCACACACCTTCCCAATCCCCTACGTGCCTTGTACCTATTTTTGAGGAAACTTCAAAGTTTATAATCTCCTTCACAGGAACTCTGATTTTGGCCCACGAGTAGCCCATACTATGTGTTTTTTTCATAGAACGTGATGGAACCCTTGGATGGGGATTTAGAGATATTATTTGGAATCTTTTGAGCATGGAATATTGTGATGACACCTGATGAAAATAGTGATTATACAGAATTACCAAAGATTTTCGGGCATAACCCTTCAATAGGGCTGGTCTGTGAAGTTCCTTGATGACAGTATAGGTATTACCCACCAGTAGGGTTATGTAATGGAGTTTCGTGATGATAATACCAGGATTAACCTTCAGTAGGTCTGGCCAGTGGAGTTCCTCGATGACATTACCAGGCTTACCCTCTAGCAGGGCTGGGAAGTGGAGTTCCCTGAATATAGTACCATTCTTACCCTCTAGTATGATTAGGAAGTGGAGTTCCTTGAAGATAGTACCTGGATTACCCTCCATTAGGACTGGGCAGTGGTTTTCCCTGATGATATGTCTGAGTTACCCTCCAGTGTGACTAGGAAGTGGAGTTCCTTGATGTTCTGGGATTACCCTCCAATAGGGATGGGAAGTATCATTCCTCGATGAAATATTCTAGGTGTAACCCTCTAGCAGGGATGTGTAGTGGATTTCCCTGATGAGTCATCAGAATTACCCTCCAGTAACACTAGGCAATAAAATTACCCAATGAAATTCCCAGGCATAACCCTCCGGTTTAGCTATGAAGTGGAGTTCCTCGGTGACTATCAGAGTAGGTCCCTCCTATTATACCAGGGTACGATATCCTAACCTAGAATTTTTGGCCTGCCGAATGTGAGTTATAGTGTCAAGACATGGTTTGACATAGATTTGGACTCATGAGGAAGACAGAAGATTTCCCCACCAAGATGCATTTTTGTGACATAACCTAAAATCGTGCAGGCAGGTCAGTGCCACCCAAATTAGATAGTATCAATGTGTGGTGATTGAGTCCCTTAGGCTTGTGTGTTCATAAAAAATTCCTGAGACCCTATGAATTTTTTATGGACTTACTATGTAACTTTTTGTCACTCATCTTCTTAAATTAAGCAAAAAGATGGATATCCCTTACCTTCTCATTTGGGTTTCTTTGACTGAGAATATATATATCCTTCTTCATTACCCACTCCTTGGGTTTTGGTTACTCTCCTTCTAGGAGAGGCGAAGACGTGCGGGGTATTCCACTTGCTTTCCATGTCTAGATTCTCATGATTGGATGATTCTACACTCCTACTATAGGTAGCAAAGACTCTAAGAGAGGTTCATCTTCTTGCTGTGATGAGTTCTTTGTATTTTGACATGCTTAATTTCACTCTCTTGTTGGGTTGAGCTGCACTCTTTCTATGAAACTTATTCAATCATTTGTTTCAATCTTCAATTGTATCACTTAATACTCCCCCTTCAGCCGTTTTAGGGAAATCAACTAGGTATGTATATACTCATCGTCACATGGTCTTCATCCAACACATCTCATGACTTTTTTAGATGACATACAGGTTGATCAAGACTATATAGGATCTTAGGGATATGGTGTTCTTGGATTGCGTACCATGGTCATAGCTTGGGATTCAAGAGTTGTGATTTCTTAGCTATTTTACTTTTCAAGTTATCAATCAGGTCAGGATATATTTATATTTTGGGTATGTATTTTACTCCTTCTTAATTTTCAATATACCATACCTTACTTTATACTAACTAGAGGTCCAACCATGTTTGGTTTACTTTATAGAAGTCTTTCATCATTTATTTCTTTACCTCTTCACTTTTTTATTAAGTTGGTTGTATTCATGTGTATAGGTACTTAAGAAAAGGCTACTCTGAGTTTAGTTGTTCCTTCGGCTCTTATCAACACCCTATGACCTATGGTGGTGGTCTTGGGGTAGTTGTGTCTTGAGCCCCGACATGGGTCGGGTCCTGATAGATTGGTATCAGAGAAAGTTCATTCCTTAGACGTTGTTTGGACACTTACCCTTAAGAGGGTTGTTTGGGTTTATAGAAACATTGTTGAAGTGTCTTGAGTGTGGATCTCGGGCCAGGTAGTCCAGTGATGGGGCAGCCGGATGATGTATCCATTCACTAGGACCTCGACCAACTTCTTGGTGACTTATCATGTAAAGACATTTTTTGTAGGGATTAATGGTACATGAATTATATATTATTGAGTATTTTACTATCCTTCTTGAGTCATCGCCCCATTTTTATTTATATATATATACTCATATGACTATTATACTGCTTGATAACATTCAGGTTACCTCCATGATGATATCTAGACAGGATACCAGCTCTGATTTTTGATGGCAACCCTATAAGCAATGAGGTCTCAGTTTAGGGTTCATCCTATGATCCCCTTCCTTGAGGTGGGAAGACAGTAGTACCTCCTCTTTTTGAGAAATAGATCATCTTAACAGAGGAGGTTGAGGACGTGCGCAGGCTTAGCGCACTTCATGAGATACAATGTCAAAGACCATTGACGTCTAGTGGAAATCCAAATCCCTAGGAAGTGGAGGATTGGATAGAGTAGGCGATCTATATCTTTATAATTATCTGGAAAATGATGGGTTAAATGGTGGCACTGGAAGCCAGCCTTTTCAATGAATCATCTGGGCATTGGTGAATCCTCATTACTTAGATGCCCGAGGAGTTCACACTCTCATGGGATGAATTCTAGCAACTATTCAGTGAGGAGTACTACCCCACTTGATTGTGATCTGTCTAGAAATAGGAGATTATAAAGCTTCAACAGGGAGAGATGATGTTGGATGAGTATGAATCGAGGTTTACAGACCTTATGTATTACTCCCCTAACATATTCCAGGACGTCTACTTCCAAGCATGAATGTTTAAGCAGAACTCCATAGAGATACATGAACCTGATATAGTGGTGTTGGTTGGATTTTCTATAGGACTATGCCCTCATGATAGTATATACATTAGTGAATGGAAAAATTGTAGCAGATTCCCTTAGTAGAAAGTCTCAGTCTCGTCTAATGTTGGAATATTTGAAGCAAATAGCTTCTCTACAGCTAACCCTGGTAGAGCATAAGGGTAAAAATTTTATTTAGTTGAGGGTGTTGAAATCTTTACTCCTTGAGTGTGTAAGGGATTACTAGATGGGAGACCTTGACTATGAGGTTATTCAAGATTATATCTTCATAGTTGATGCACCATATGTGTATTCTAGAGGAGGGCATCACGACATCATGTTCTAGGGGTAAATAGTGGTTCCATTCATGATACATGATGAGGTGATGTTGGAGTTCCACACTTATCCCTTAGTTGTACAAACTGGTGTGAGAAATATGTTAAAATACCTTTAGAAATAGTTTAGGTGGCCCCCTTGATATGAATCATATCTAATGACATCTCTCAATGTCTTTCATGTTAGCAGGGGAAGGCTGAGCACCATGTTTCACCAAGTTTGTTACAACCTCTTGAGATCCTGAAGTGGAAATGGGATGACATATCCATGGACTTCTATGTAGGGATTATACTCACAGAAAAGTTCCATGATGCCATTTGGGTGATATTTTATGGAATCATTATGTTGGTTCACTTCCTTTCCATCAGGGAGCAGAGTTCGGTAAAGAGTTTAGGAAAGTGTACGTGTGGGAGATCATCTTCATTCACTGGGTACACTTAACAATTGTCTATGATCAGGAAGTTAGATTTATTTCGCGATTATGGAGGGTCCTTTAGAAGGAATTTGGGACACATATTCAAATGAGTACATCCTTTCACCCCCAGATCATTGGGAAGACCGAGTTCACTATCCAATTGTTGGGGGATATGTTGAGGGCTTGCATGTTGTACTTTGTCCAGAGCTGGGAGGATCACTTTCCCTTGGTAGAGTTCTCATAAATAGTAGTTACCACTCTACCATAAGCATGGAACCTTTTGAGGAACTATATGGGAGACCCTGTAGGTTACCCTTGTACAATATAGGTATTGGAAAATCATCTCTTGTGGGCCCAGAGTTAGTGTATGAAATAACGTACAAAGTGCATATCATCCATGATTGGATGTGGATGGCCCAGAGTAGACATAAATCCCATGAATATTGTCATCATAGGAACTTATATTTTGATTAGGCAGACCAAATTATCTTGAGATTCTACCCATGATGTGGAATGAGAAGGTTTGTACAAGAAGGAAAGTTATCCCTAAGGTTCATTGGGTCATTCGAGATCATACAAATGTTTGGTGAAGTTTTTTACTGTCTCTCCATACCCCCAAAGCCGGAGAGGGTGCACAATGTCTTCCACGTGTCTTAGTTGAGAAGATACATACATTAAACTACACACATAATTTACTAGGAGAATTAAACATCGAGGATTGATCCACCTTTATAGAGCACCTGGTGGAGACCGAGGACTAGCAGGGGAGACCTTGTGTGGATGAACCATCTCTTTGGTTTATGTGTTGTAGCAGCATAGAAACATGCAATAATGTTCCTGGGAGCTGTAGAGTTAGATGTGGGCTCAGTATCCCAAGTTTTTTTCTTAGTTTTTATTTTTTGGGATGAAAATATTGAATGATATAATGATGTAGACACCCAATTTTTTCCTTATATGACATTAAAAAATTTATAAATATATTTCTAGAGCTAAGAACTGAGATGGAATGTGATTATAAATCCTGGTTTTCCTAGAATTAATTTTATAAAAATACTAAATATATTTTATATTCTGCATGTGTGGTTAATTAAATAAAATGGGATAACTCTTAAATAGTTGATCATATTAGAAATCTAAGACCACACTTGGGTTCGGAATGTATTGTTTACCCTCGGTGCGTTATAAAATGAGTTGGTGTGGGATGTTCAGACTCCTCACTCATCATAGGTGCATTTAAGTTGATTAATTAATTAATTTAAATAATTAATTAATTAAACCTTGACCAAAAAAATATGTTTATAAATATATAGCTAAGTAGAATTCACAGGGTCAGCTCATAATGCTCTCACCACCGGTGAATCTATCCTCCACTCCTCCATTGGAAAACACTTTGGTGAATGATAACAAACCACTAGATCAAGGTGAATCGAAGCACAAAGAAAGCAATATATTCAAACATTCATTGTGCAAGTGTATTCTTCACCAATGATCAATAAAAAATAGAGGTAGGACTCTTAAATTTTGGTTCCCATCCCTTTAGATTAAATAATTGAATCATAGATAATTATCTACTTTTGATCTGTAATAATTGTTATTCACATGATCCCTATAATTTATTGATTATGTCCATTATTCTTCATTCATAATTCTAATAGTGATGAATCAAGGCTAAATAGAACAATTTTTGAGGTTTATTCGACAAATTTATTAATAATGATTTTGTTCTTCATTATTCATCCATTCATCACTTTCATTTATTATGGTTGGCGGTTCAACAAACACTCGACAATGAATCATTGTGAATCTGATCCTTGACATATAAGATCATTTATGCAGATATAGATTCATGATCAATTGAGGTTTGATATGGTTTTATGGGAGATTAGAAATGGATCAAAGACCGGTTCGAGGGTTTCCATACTCAGTTGGGCAAGGCAGAGGTGTGATTCCCAGATAGTATTTCTTGATCAGATCAGGTGGTTGGAATCTGAACACCAGTGACAAATCGAGTGGTGACAACCAAGGATCTAATGGAATGGGTGCCTCCTTAAGAACATCAGTGGTTGAGGTTAGATTAAAAATCAATGGGGGTGTTCTATACAGATAAAGGTGACTAATTGAGGGTGTCCCATGCAAATGGCAGGTGCAGGCTGGTGGTTCAAGCATAACTGACTGTTGAAATTTGGGATACAGGGCATGAAATTCTTCGGAAGAGGAAGGATATTGAAGATATAGAGGAATAAAAATAAATTAAAAGGGTAAAAAATAAATTAAAAGAAAAGTTGGAAATAAAAAAATGAAATAGATATCAAGGAGGTGAGGCCGCCTGGGTGGCTCCACCTTGCAATGAGAGAGATGTGAAGCAATCCTCTTAAGGTATTCACTTATCATTTATTTTTAATAATAAAAAATGATGTGGAGGGGTTTGATTATGGGGTTAAAAATGAGGATAATGGGGTGATTCTTGTTTTTAAATTTGGGGTAAGTGAGAGGTATTCCTCCTTCCTTTATTATATTATTATAATAATGTTATTATTAATTATAATATTATTACTATTATTATCAAAACCCTGTTTTCATTATAACTTCATCATGATACATTGGATTGAAAAACTGCCACCTGCACCCTGACCCTAAAAATGAGAAGGCCATTTTAATATCGATGCTGGATACTTTTTTTGGACTCGTGCCTCAAGTCAACGAAACATCCAATAATAATAAAATTATTATTATTGTGGGATCTTATATTCAACATATCTCCCTCATACAGTGTCAAAATGACAAAACTTTTGCGATGTTGTGACCCTAAAATTGAGGTGTATGTTTCAATACCAATTTCTGTTATTTAATTTAGTCTTGTGGATTAGGCCCATGAAGCACCATTCGTGTGTGATGTAATGAAATGTGACTTTATCACTGGGTGTCCAATTGAGGCAAGTGAATAGTATATCCCTTGAATTTTCGATAAGGATCACAATGGTGTGATATTTTTGACCATCTGGTGATATTTAAATAAGCATATTAATGAAATTACATTTCGTCCCTTAGAACAAAGATGAGCTTCATGCGTTCATCTTGACTTTGGTTGAGACACGTCATATAGTACACTTACGCACTGCCATGTAGTGTGACATGGCCATAAATTCATGTTCTAGTAAGGACATGGTCATTCAACATAGTGGGACCACACACCATGTGGGTACTTGATATGCCTTGTACCTCTTTTTGAAGAAACTTCAATGTTTCATATCTCCTTTGTTTGAACTCAGATTTTGGAATGTGGGTAGCCTATCATGAGTTTTTTTTACATAGAACGTGATGGGGGACTTAGTTGTGGATTTCGAGATATGATGTGGAATTTTCTGGGCACATATTACTATAGAGACACCCGATGACAATAGCTATTATATAGAATCATCAGAGCTTTCCGGGCATAGCCCTCCATCAATGTTGGGAAGTGGAGTTCCCTAATGACAGTAACGGGATTACCCTATAGTAAGAATGGGGAATGTATTTCCCTGATGACATTATCATTCTTACCCTCTAGCAGGGTTAGGAAGTGGAGTTCCCTGATGATAGTACCAGGCTTACCCTCCAGCAAGGCTAGGTATGGATTTCCCTAAAGATAGTATCGGTCTTACCCTTCAGCGAGATCGGGTAGTGTAGTTCCCTAAAGATAGTACTAGGCTTACCCTTCAGTAGGAATGGTTAGTGGCTTTCCCCGATTACCTTTCTTTGTTACCCATTAGTGGTATTGGGCAGTGGAGTTCCTTGACGTTCTGGGCTGACCCTCTACTAGTGCTGGGTAGTAGCATTCCCCGATGACAATTTTTGGATTACCCTATAAAAGGGTTGAGTAGTGATGTTCCCCAATGTCATATTTTAGGTGTAACCCTCCATCATGGCTGGGCAGTGGTGTTCCCTAATGACTCACTGGGTTTACCCTCTAGTAGGACTAGGTCATGGAATTCCCTGATGAAATTTCCATGGAGAAACCTTCATTCGGGCTGGGCAATTGAGTTCATAGGTGACTATTGGAGTAAGACCCTCCTATCATGCCAGGGTATGAGATCCTTACATATAATTTATGTCCCCTCTACTATATAACATAGTTGTGAGACATGGTTTGATTTAGCAATAGACTCATGAGGAAGAGAGATGATTTCCCCCACTGAGATGCATTTTTGTGACATGACCTAAAATCGTGCAGGTGAGTCAGTGTCACCCAAAGTGGATTTTATCAAGGTGTGGTGATTGAGTCCCTTAGTCTTGGGTTTTTAGAGAAAATGCAATAGATGTTGGGAATCGTTGATGGACTTACTTTGGAACTGTTGGATACTAATCTTCTTGAGATGAGCTACAAGATGAAGATCCCCTACCTTATTATTTTGGTTTCTTTGATAGAGAATATATATATCCTTCTTTTGTAGACACTCATTGGTTTTTGGTTACTCTCTTTCTAGGAGAGGTGAAGACACATAGGGTATCCCACATTCTTTCCATTTCTATCCTCTCATGGTTGTATGGGTCTACTCTCCTACTATAGGTGGTCAATACTCAACGAGAAGTTCATATTCTCTTTGTGCCGAGCTCCTTGTGTTTGTAAGAGTTTACTTTCACTCTCTTGTTAGGTTGATCTATACTCTTTCAAAGTAACTTGTTCTATCGACTCTTTTCCTCTTCATTTGTATCTCTTATGTCTTCCCCTTCACTCTTTTTAGGGCATTCTATTGGTTATGTATATACTCACCCCTACATGGGATTCAGCCAACATGTTTCATATCTTTTACATATGATTTATAGGTTGATCGTGACTATAGAGGATCTTAGGGATAGGGGTTCTTGGACCGCATATGGTGGTCATAGCTTGGGATTCAGGAGTGTGTCTCTCTCAGCTATTTTACTTTTCTATTTTTCTATTAGGTTGGGACATATTTTTAATTTGGGCATGTATTTTTACCCTTTTTACTTTTCAATATACAATATTGTTCTTCATATTATCTAGAGGTTCATGCATGTTTGGTTTACTTTATATCATTGTTTCATCATTTATTTCTTTTCCACTTCACTTTTACATTAAGTCGGTTATATGCATGTTTACAGGTAATTATGTGAAGTCTTCCTCAAGCTTAGTTGTTCCTTCAGTGCTTGTATCCACCCCCTGTCCTATTGAGGTGGGCTTGGGGTAGTTACTACTCAAGCCTTGGTATGGGTCAAGTCGTGAAAGAGTGGGATAGAAAAATTGTTTATCAGTTGGCATTAATAGATTAACTGACAAATATACATGATTTTTTCCACATATATTATTCAACAAGTATCATCTTAATCATCCCCACATTTTGAGTTGGGAGAATATTTAGTTGGATCTAGATGATTATTTTGTGGATAAACCAACAGATATTATTGATTTTAAGATGAAATTATTATGTGGGAAGTATATTAAATTAGTCAAAGTGTTATGGAAACAAATATTTGATTCTCATGAAATTTAGGAGCATGAATCATCAATAAGGGAGTACTGGCCTCACCTCTTTTCAAAGAATCCTTCTTCCAAAAGACTTTTTAGGGACTAGAAGTGCTATATTGGGGAGATTTGTAACACTTTATTTAATTTATTCTCTCTTTTTAATGTATAATAGGTTATAATTTGAGGTATGGGGTGTTAGAGGTGATCTAGGTGTTTTATAAAGTAGTTGGACTAGGAGGTGGCTATAGGATGCAATTCAAACTCTGAATCATAAATTCGTGACATGAATTATTCTTTGTAAGAATATTTGATTCTCGTTGAGGACAATAAAATTTTCCATGATAGAAAATTATATTCATGATGTGAACTTTTATTTCCTTATTTAAATTTAAGGTGATGTGTTTTCGGTATATTATCCATTCTGAGAGTTCACATCATTAAATAATAATTCACATTAAGAATTATACTAGTTATAGTGAATTATATGTGTTAAGAAACTAACTCCTTTTTCATTCTCCTTCCTCCTCTCTTCCCAAAACCCTTGGTCTACACCAAGTGATTTTGGGTTAATATAGCTCTTCTGGGCTTCTCCAATTTGTGCTTTTATCTCTAGGTTGGTTGGTTGCACTTATTTTGATAATTTTGATCATTATCTTATCATTTTATCCATTTCTCTTATATTTAGCAATGTTTTGGGATATATTACTAGGATATATTGATAATTTTATAATCCGTCTCAAATATCTTCTAGATTCCTTGTGCAATTTTCTTCTAGAGGTTGGATCTCTTATCGGTTGTAGTGTGATGTGTGTGTTTGATAAGGTATGTGTTGTTATAAATTATTCACCAACCCTTTTCCTTATGAACCAAATTAATAATATGTGAAAATAAATGTTAGGTAATCCATTTGTTTCTCTTAGGTTCTTATCCCTTTCTAGTGTGTGTGGATCTTGTCATGGTTAGTGTGTGTGTGTCATTCTTGAAGTGGGTGGTTCCATCTCTAGCTAATGTTCTATGAATCGGGAATGATATTATTTTATAAATGGTTTTATAAATGACCTTCCATGATATTTAAATATATTTATTTGTGTTTTTAGATGGGTTTTTGAGAAAATATGATTTTCCACTCATTTTGGTGAAATAAAATGTATTTTTAAATAATTATGAAATGAGTTTTCTAAGAATGTTTTGGAATAATAAAGGATTTTTGGAATGGTTTTTTAATTTTGTAAGACATATTTCAATTGATTTGTTATATGTCACACAAGGTATCCTTGGGTACCTAGGTGGAGGGTGTACTATTAGGCCTTTTCCTTTGTTTCATAAGGGGGATTGATCATGGGGAATTCATATATTCCCATGTCCTTATGTTATAGGTACTTTATTTACATTATAGGGGGTTCACTTTCTGGTGTTATTAATTTTCCATATATTTTGGATGAGTTACTTCTTGGAAATTTGGTGCACACTAGTTGTTGATTGCTTATTATGGTGCAAGTTATCTAGTTATCCTAAATGTTTTTAACATAGGGGTGTTTATAATTATGCTTTGTCTTTTTCTATTTTGATTTTATATGATTAGATACATAATTTGATAAATGATATTAATTATTTGAAATTTGTTTTGATACTATTTTACCATGATTTGTTTTCTAACTATGGAAAAAGTGGAACTATTTACTGATCACTCGATAAAAATTTGTATAACTGATTATCATTCCATGTTTCCTTTTAAATTGAGCATAATGGGATTTTTGTATAGATAAATGATATGTAAAATCTAGGTGGGATCCTATGGAACCTATTTATATCAAACCTTATACACTCTCTTGGGGGTATGTATACCTTGTTTTTTCTAATGAAAGAGAGAGTAAGGTGTCTTAGTGAAGTAGTTAGTATATTTGGTCTGTTGGGTATGGGTAACTAGTGGTGAGATAGGGGTAGGTTTCCCAAATATCACATGGAGTATAATTTTTTATCTTTTTTTTGTTCTTCTTGGGTTTTTTATAGACATGTACTTTTATTTTTTATTGCAACTATTGGAACTCTTATTCAATAACATGTTTATTTTCTAGTTATCTTTCTATATATATATATATATATATATTTCAATGTTATTGTTTCATTTTTGGAAAATCATTCCCTCTTATTATTGTTCAATGCCCTGGTTCTAGTGGTCAGCCCATGAGGATTGGGAGTGCCCTTCAAGCTAGCAGAAGATTGGTTCAGGTAACATTTTATATGGTGTCCTGAGTCAGTTCATTACACATCATAATAAACAAATGAATAAGAAATATAATACATAATTAGTATGCCTTATTTATAAACATCTGGATTTGAAATCTAGAATACATAATGTCAATATTTTCCCCATTCAATTAATAGAACAACATGAACATAATCCATATAATGAAATAAGGTGAATAGTATCATTAATATTCCCACTAAATAAAAATAATAGTTTAAGTATATTGAAATAGATGAAAAAAATTCCTTTATAAATACATTAAAAAGTATCATTTAAAATAAGAACAATTATTTTCTTTTGAAAACATTTTAAAACAAAATATTTCTATTATAATGGGAATGGTATTTATTTTAAAAACTATGGAATAATATAGAGTAATATTTATAATTAATAATTACTATAATTATAGTAAAATATGGTCTTGTGATAAATATTAAAAAAATACTCTTTTCTCGATTTTATAAAAAGTAAAAAAATGACTTCTATGGAAATTTTTTTTAAAAATAATTTTAAAATTTTTAATAGAATTAAAATTAGAGTTAAATTGACCTTAATAAATAATTAAAGTATATAATAGAACATACTTGATGAAAAATAAATAATGTGGATATGAAAGAATAATATTCTTAACTAAAAATGTGAAATAAGTTTAGTTTTTCCTAAAAACATTCTTAAGATGGTTTTGAGTACCAAAAGATATAAAAGAGAGATAATACTTTAAAAACCTAGAAAAAATCACAAGATAATAAAATATATGTGGATTAATTTAGAAATAATGTGAAATTTTCCCCTAATGGAAATAGAAACCTAAACAATCTAAATAAGAATTGTGATTGTAACATAAACTCTTACCTTGGGTTCCCACTTGGTCAGACACATTACAACATCATGTATAATAAATATATATTTATTAATAATATATATATGATCCATATTTATATCTATATTTTTATATATCATTTATTAAAAACTTATTTTTACCCAATTACTAATAATACTTTGTTAAACCCAATTATTTCAATTTTAATTATTTTATTTCTAATGTGTGTTTTCATTCCGTGATTTAGGTATTCGTAATGAGGTCATGGTTTCATCAATTATATAAAGTTAATAATGTCATATATATCATATTTATATATATATAAAACTTTTAAAACCATCCATATAATGAATTTAGGAAAAATGAATTACATCGCTTTAAAGAGGCGGTAGTTCACACATACACACGACTGATGTTTTCATTTTTCAATTAATGGAAATAAAGGAAGCTAAATGATAATTTATATTTCTAAAATAATAATTATATCATAAATATCATATATAATTATTAAATACATTAACATAACCATCCATTTTATGGGGTGATGAAAAATGGAACACATCACTTCATGGAGATGGTAGCTCATATGTATGCATGAGCAACACATTCATTTTCCATTGCATGGAATAGAGATAGAAAATCATCATTCCATTAACATAACTAAATATAATTATAGTAAACATAAAATTTTAATTATATTAATATGTTTATAGAATATTAGGATTATGTGGACGAATAATAAAACTTGATATAACTCGGTTAAATGATTACCTCTCCTATGAATGTCTTCCATTGGCTTACAAATTAAGCATTCTTGTAAGTTAGAGGAGTGAAACTCTTATAAATATAGTTTACTAATGTAAAAGGGGATTCCATTACTAAATGAAAGTGCACATAAATTGATAATTAATGTTTAAATTTTTATTTAAGGTTGTTAAATCCAATATATACCCATTTAATGTTGTGTTTTTTGATATTTTTTGACTTACCTATTGATTAAATATTTTTACCACAATTTAAAATTTACGATAAAAATATGGACCCGATTATTATAAATATGTGATCCATTTTATGATATTAAATTTCTATAATTAGAATAAATTTATTCTAATATAAGAACACAGAATTGATAAAACCTTTTTTTAGAAAATGATGTATTTTTATGTGTAAAAATTAAGTTATACTTATTTTGGAAATATAATCTTGAGTGGTGGTGGTTAAAATAGATTTATTGTATTATTATTAAAAATTAAGGTTATTTTTCATTATAAATATTCCAAAACTAAATGGAGCCTTTCGAATTCACTATTCCAAGATCCAAAAAAATATTTTATTAAAATATAACATAGGTTCTAAAAAGTCAAGCATGAGTTTCCAAATTCAACATAATACTTTTAAATGTTTCATTTTACTCCTTAAACACATATATTTTTTAGTCAATGGTTTCATATTTTTTAAGTTGTTCTTATATCATAATGATGTCATAAATGTTATAGTATTTGTAAAATAAGTATTTTTTACTATTCTCCAAATATAAACTTCTTTAGAAAAATCCCCAAAAATCACCATAAGATAGTATTGACATGATGATTTAAAAATTTAAGTTCCACTTATCAAATTCAAATTATAAAAGAGTGATTATATTTATATATGTTATTATATATTATTTA
Organism: Viscum album; assembly: GCA_963277665.1. Classification (NCBI taxonomy): domain Eukaryota; kingdom Viridiplantae; phylum Streptophyta; class Magnoliopsida; order Santalales; family Viscaceae; genus Viscum; species Viscum album. The sequence continues at coordinate 1,811,788,359 of OY728132.1, forward strand.
TTATATTATTGATAATTAATAATTTATGGTTCTAAAATATATATATATATATATTATGAAATTATTCTTATAATTAAGTGGAATTTATATTTTAAATACAAAATTGAGAAAATGGTTTTAGTGTAATAAATTTTATACACTACGATCAAAGTTAAATATTAATAGCCATTTTACTTTTAAAAACTAAATCATCAAAACTTTATAACCATTTTGTGATAATAAGACACTATACATAATATGAATCAAATTCTAAAATAAAAATAAAAAATATCACATACTATTGTTTTATTATAAATTATGTTACTTTATGTTTTAAAAAGGATATTTTTTTAGTAACAAAATGTGCTTATAGAATATGATAAAAACAATTTATAAAATTAAATTAGATATAATGTAACTAAAAATTCATGATAAAGTATTATTTTAGTATAAAAATGATATTTAACCATTTATCATATGTTTCAATTATAATATTATATTTCATTACATTCAATATATTAAAATTTTATGAATTTGAAAATATGAATCATACTATGTTAACCATTAGAATGTAATGACTTGATTACTATAATGATATGAAAATAAAACTAAAAATTAATTTAGTTAAAAAATAAAACTATTTACGTGAGGAGATACAATTAAATATAAAAAGGATGGAATATGAGATTTGTACAACACATATTCTAGTGTGTGTCATTACACCCCCATCTCCCTTTGGTCGTGGGTTTGAGGTTGTAGCCTCACCGGATGCAATAGGCTATCACCCACCCTATGGACTTCCCATTTATTAATAAAAATTTAAATAAATAAATCCCATTATACATGAAAAATATATAAACAAAAAAACATAGTTGATAAATAATTTTATTCATGTTTTTTTTACATTATTAAAATAAACAAAATATTTAGAATTATCATTTGTGAATTACGAAATAAAGTTTATAAAAATGTTCATTAGTAATATGGGGTGTTATATTTATTGAAATAACCATAATCCTTGATTTGAAGAGAATTAATTTTTCATATAGTGAAAAAAAATCATTGTTAAATTCTATTATGAAGCCCGACTCAGGTTTTCTCATTATAGATCATGGGATTGTCATACCCTTCTCTCCTTATCTCATTTTTCTTATTTATCAATAAAAAGATATATTATTTTGGAGTTTTGAAATCCATGTTAAAAATTTTCACAACCAAGTGGGATTTATATTAGTTCTCTATAGGTAAGTGATATGTGTTTCCAAGGACTAAGTGATATGGGGACAATCCAATTATCATTTTGTATGTTTTCAAGTATTCCCAAAGTGCTTCATAAATTTAGTTGGCCAAATATTTTTTAGGTATGTTCATTGTTTTATTCATGACCCCTTTAATCTCCTTGTTTGAAATTTTAACTTGACCATTTTTTGTGGATTATATGAAGCTATAATGTAATAAAAACTTTCTTTGTGTTTGATCATCTTCTAGAACATATTATTGTTAAATTGTGTATCGTGGTCCCTAATGATAAATCTCAGAATTCTAAACTAGGGAAATATGCGTTATTTCAAAAGTTTTCTTACAACTTGTGAATTATTTTCCATACATGCTTCAACATCCACCCACTTTAAAAAGTATTCAACTCATAATAGGATGTATCATTTTCTAAACTATTTTTGAAAAATGACTCATGAATTCAATTCATCATATATCAAGAATTTCAAAACATATGATGGGATGTGGTGGCATATCACGCTTCCAACTAATACATCCAAATCATTAGAATTGATCAAAATTCAGGATGAAGACTCAAATATATTTGTAATGTGGTCCAATATATATGACATTGTAACACCTCACTAATAGAATATTTAATTCCATGATTCCCTTCACCTTTTCTAAAACAAAAAATATTCAAAAAACTAACAAATTTTTTTTTCAGGATAAATCTTTTAATCATTTTATATAAAAAATCATTAAAATAAATAGATCATACTTGTAATAATGTAATGATTCATTTAAGAACCTTATCCTATTATCCTTTGATAAATATGGATACACCACATCATAATTTATGTAATTCACAATATTAGTATACCATGGTGTGATAATATCGATATCATACAATTGTTCATCATGAAATGTTTTCTTAATTAATTTGATATTTATATACCTTGAGTTTGGTTAAAATCATGATAAATGATCAACAATGAAATTATCAATTCCCTTTTTTTCCTTCATTTTAATATAAAATTTTTATCCAGATCTGTCAAATAGTTCTGGCCTTGGAAACCTTTTTCATTAAATATCATAGGGTTGAGTGACTTATATACTCTTTGAATTTTCATAAAAACAAGTATGACAAAAATTTATCATATTTAAAGACAACTAAAAATATCATTTTTATTTATTTTGTTACTTTTTTTAGAATCATTCAACATTTAGATATCCTTATAGATGGTTCATAGGATCCTATATTTCCTTTGTCCTAAGGCAACACCAACTGACATGTCACTTTCATCACACACTAGTTCAAATCATTGTTTCTAATTAGTTGAAATAATTATTAAAGATTATAAAAATAATTTTATTATAAATTCGAAAAGATTTCGGAAATTGATGCTTAAAATATAATGTAACATCTGAGCCTTAATTATAGAAATTAAATTTTTTATTCTAATGAAATTGTAGTATACTGCACATAACATTATTCAATAATGTAATCAAAATCTGAATTACAAAATTTTATAATTTTAATTTTATGAATTTATTTTTAATTTTTAATTCATCATGAGAAAATTATCTTAGAGTTAATTTTTTAGATTTTTTATTAATAGTAGATTTTTGGGTGAATAGTGACAAATACTAATTTTCAAGTAATGTCACTTTTATGATATTATAATGATATAAAAATGACTTTTAAGTTTATGAAAACTTTTTTATAGACCAATTTATAATTTAATAAGTAAAAAATCATTTAAAAATATAATTTTTAACATATAAATCAATGTTTAGCATTTTAGAAATCTAATTAATGTTTTTATTGAAAAAAAACAATTTTTGGTTCTTCTATTTCAGTCTCACAATTTTACTTTTAGTTTTGGTTTGGTTTCAAATTAAAATATGTATCATTTTAATTAAAAATATAATTTATTCCATGGTAATCAGTATTATACTTTATTTTTTTGTAAAATCATTTTTATGCTTAAAATGGGTATTTTTCTAAAAATGGTTTTAGCTGCATTATCTCAAATTATATTAAAAATAATATTTACCAATTCTGGAAATTGAATCTTGTAAAAAGGATTAATTATTTTGAGTCATAATAATTGATATTATTTTATAAGGTCAACTTATTTTTTTAAAATTAATAGTAACCATGGTAAATATTTATCACCTTAGTTAAGGATAAATTGAGTTAAAGGGTTAAAATAAAGGGATAAGGCATCAAGAAAACACAAAATATTTTATTAAGTATAATTGGTTGGTTTTATTTCAACCTCAAACGTATAATATTTTAAAATATATAGATTTTTAGCCACTTTACTTGAGGAATACAAATATTATATAATAGTTTTTCAAGTATTTACAGGTTTTCCACCCACCTCACTTATAAAAGGGAATCATCTCTCCACTTTTCTATACACTTATTGAGCCACTTAGATCAACCAATACCTACACAAAAACCTTCTAAAATATCTTTTTCTCAACCTATAGGTCCTTTTATTACCAAAGGAACACTTCAAGGATGATTAAGGTGTAAGCCAAAGGAGATTACCAAAGCAAGAGGTATATGTTCTTACCTATCTTTTCAAAGTCCCTTTCATCTTAAACCTCCTCCAACCATTCAATAAAAATATTAAAATAATTAAATAAGTATATCTAACATAACAATATATTTTTATGTAAATGTTAAATTCATTTTTTCTCCATTCTATCCCATGGAAAGTGAAAACATCGCTCTTGCATACGTATGAACTACCATCTCCGCATAGAATTATAATTCCGTTTTCATAACTTTCTAATTTGGATGATTATATACAAGGAATTAATGAATATATATTTATGATATAATTATTATTATGTAAATATAATATATCATCAAGCTTCTTACCCTACCATCCATTTGAAAATTATAATGTCGCTCGTGAGTACATGTGGACTACCACCTCCACAAAGTGATGTGATTCATTTTTTCTGTTACCGCCTTGCATGGAAAATTATAAAATTTTATATAATAAATAAAAATGATATCCATGAAATTATTAAAAAAATTAGTTGAATAAACCATTTCATAACACCATTAACTGTAGTTAATATACTGATATAATTTTATAGAAATTGACTGAAGAATCTTAAGTGGTATGCATAAGCAATAACTATTTAATGGATGGATGTAAAATGATTATAAAAGGATCTTAAAATTTAATATATAAGAAAAAGGTTCTTGATAAATTATATAATTAATCTAAATTTAGTATCCATGAATATATAATTTTTTAGAGGAAGAAGGAATCCATGTTAAGGGTTTTTCATCTCAATTCCACTCCAATAATGCATATTTTGTATTATGCACCAAATTAATTTTATATGGTGTATATACTACCCATTTGAAATATTATATATTAAATTAATATTTATTCATGGTATTTAATGTTTTAATTCATTTTTTCTTTTTTAATGTTTTTTGATTTAAAAGTCCTTAAAGTCATAAAAGTTTATTTTACAGTCGCACTCTTATTCAGGATTTTTCATGTTTAAATTTGAAATGGAATAATTATATGATATTTATATTACTAAATCCCATAATATAGTTATCTGATTGGTTTTCATATTTTTATTCCAACTTTTCCTCTCTTTTTTACTCAAATATCAATGGAATGTTTTAAATATAAATCTACCTTATTTCCTCATTTATGTTGGGAATATTTGTCTTCCATATCCATATTTTTCAAATTATTTTATAAAATATTTAAATACTTTTAAATGATTGGTAAATGTCATTTTATAACACCTTTGACTTTATTTAAAGAGGTTTAAAATGAATATTTTTAAAATTTTATGAATAATTGTATTTTGATATTTTATGAAAGTGTGGAAGGAATTTTCCTTTTAACATATACTGCATGTATGACTTTTCTCACTACCATAACCATTATTCATATTTTAGATACCTATACAAGTTTCCATGATTTTTGTAAATAAAATCCTTTTTCCATTAATTTATGAGTATTTATATTTTATATTAAAATAAAATGGAATTAACATGCTTCGTGATCATTAACTTTCTTGTGATATTGTCATCTATCAACTCCATTATTAATTGGATATTATTTTTAATTTCACAAAGGATTGGATAACAACTGAGAGGTTGGGTTGAACTAGTTTTATAATTTTTATAAGTTTCAAAATATTTAGAAAAATAACCCCTTAAAAATATTAAATTTCATTACATTATCAACTTTTCTTGAAAACTCGTGAATGAAAAAAGTATGAAAGAAAGTAAATAACATGTTCTTTACAAGGTTCAACCTCATTGTGAGAACCTAGATCCTTGTCATATCCACTTCCTTGTGTTTATGGAGATTCACTGTAATGAATAGAGAATACAACTTGTTCCAACTCTTTTAAGACACATTCTATATCCAAATAGGAATGATTATACTAACTCTCATTAGTTTACAAATTATTATTCTAAAAAAATGATCCAAAAAAATAATAAATACTTTGTTAAAACTCCACCCCAAATGCTCTACTCGGATCGTCAGTTTTCTTTAGACGGGTTCAATTCTCTCTGCCCGATGGGGCTAGGTTTGATGGAATCAATCTGATGAACTTGGACCAATAGACTCAATATGATGAAGCCATTTTAAATATACATTTCTAAAAATCTACTCAAATGCTCAGTCTGATCTTCCTCAGTCCAGTGAACAAAACATTCAGATGTCTGGCCTTCTAATGAGGTCTCAGTCCAGAAATATAACTTTGAAATGAATTCTGTAGTGCTCTACCTATTCTTCTCATATGAAGAAGTTTCAAAGTATGAATGTACTAAGATTATATTTATAGGAATATTGGAATATAAATTTAGGGAACATGAAAATCTTTTCTATCTTACTCAAATTAAAAAACACTGATCTTTTATACATATTTGAATTTCAAGTTTGACCACTTCAACTCTTTAAAAATATTTTGTAACCTTATTGTCTCTTCTCTTTAATTAGTATCCTCATATATCCTATCTTTTATTCAGTATGATGAAACTTCATCAACTCATTATGATGGAACTTCCTAGGATCATTATGAAGAAACTTCAACATATCATTATGATGAAACTTCCTCAACTCATTCCGTAGTGACTTTCCTCATCATATTTAGTCTAATTGACTTTCTATATTAGATTTAGTCTGATTGATTATACTTATCAGATTTAGTACAATATAACTTCCTTTGAATTAGTATGATGTAATCCTCATAATGATGGAATTATAATTATGTTGGAATTATCATTATGATGAAAACTCCAATCAGTAACTTTTAAATTCTTCAAACCTCATTAGTTATAACACTTTCAGACTTCTGAAAACTTTTGTGCCCAGTACTTCTAGATCCAATACAAAATTTTTCTTGATTCATGGAACCTATACAATCTTTATGATTCCTCCATTTCATTAAAATCTTTTATCCTGATATTTTTCATGATTTATGAGAACATAAAGACTGGAAAATCATCTTTTGACATGCATAGGAAAGTGTTATGACTTCCCTTACTTTCATCACCTTCTTTCCTTCCAACAAAAACTCATTATGAATGGATGCACCTATTCTCCCCCTTTAATTTATAAGGCATTAATTACAAGTTTTACATAAAACATATGATATTTTAGACTTAGAAACCATAAAAGCATCATATGAATTTAGGTTATAAATTTTAAGAACTTTCTAACTCCTAACATCACTACCTTCATTCAACTTCTTCAGTAGTATTCTGAATTTTTAATAACCATAGTGCCTGATGAATCTTGACCTTCATGCCAATAGACCTAATACCGATGGATCATCGGATAAAAAAATTTATATTTCTAACAACTTCTGTGACAGGTGTTACTCATTTTGATACTCTACATCTGGTGCTTCTTAGTCCGATCATCTTCATCCTGAAAACAACTTTCTCAAAAACAAAACTTTTCTCCCATTTTGGGTTTAGGTTTTCATATTTAGAAAATTTCGCATATTTTTCAAAAAAAAATCTTTTACCAAATATTATTTGTCAACAAATACAAAAACCATGTTAAAAAAATCACAAAGAATCTTCAATATCCCCCTTTAGATTTGTTTGAAAACATTCATTGATAAATTTTACAACTCACTTTTGGTAAAAAAACTCAAGTTTTTTGAATTTTACTGAAACACATATTTACTCAAAAAGAGTGTCATAAAACCACACTACTAGATAAATTAATGTTTTTGAAGTAATTACTTCCTTAAGTGGTAATACAATTTTGTGGCAATACTAAGATAAACTCCCCTTAACTTTTATCTTTTCTTACTTTCCTTTTTCTCTCTCCATTAATTGTTATCTCCACTATTATTTGATAAACACAAATTCATATTCATAAAATAATGATAACTGAAAACTTCTTACAAATTACAAATTTTTTACTTTATACCCCCCTATCAACATAATCCAAATCATAGTGGTGGACTTACTTATCAAATTTAGGAATTCGTTGGAGGAGTCTAGACATGAGGTTGTATCCTCAACTCAACAAACTTTTATTTTGGAATTACCTTTGTTAATATTTATGAAATTTGATACTTCATAGAGATATTTTCTAGAAAAATAAATATCTAATAGAAACCTTATCTATTATAAAATGAAACTTTATATCAATTTGTTTTGATCTTGAATGTTGTACAGGGTTTTTAGAAAGATCAATTGCACTATGATTATCACAAAGTATCTTTAATGGTTTAGAAACTTTTACTTTCAAATATTCTTGATAAAATTTCATCCAAAAAAATATATTTACAAGCATAAGTAGCCTTAATATATTCTGATTTTATTGTTCTAAAAGTTATTTAACTTTGTTTCCTACTATGACAACTCACACAACATTCCCCAGGAAAAATGTTTCTCCTAAGGTTGATTTTCCATCATTATAATATCAGTCCCAATCAACATCATTATAACAATTAATCTTTATCTCATAACTTTTTTATAAAAAACCATGTGAATTTCTTCTTTTTTACATATCTCATAATTCAATTTTCTTCTAACATATGTGATTCTTTCAGATTACTTTGATACATGTCACATTAAGTCACAACATAAACAATATCATGACTTGAGGTTATAAGGTAAAGTGTACTTTCCTATCATGTTCATAAAGTCTTTCTGATTCACACTTTTACTGGACTGACACACGCTTGTCGTGTGGTGTGCAAAAATAATTAAATCCCCCTAAGGGAGTAGTATGAATGGTAACCAGAATGTCATTCTCCAAGGAGCAGTGTTTTAATCTTGGTGTCACTTAAAAATAACAAGTTTGAGAAATTAAAGAAAGTAAGAGGTTTTCTTAAAAAGGTTTGTGAATTTAATATGAGAGAGAAGTGATTGGATTTAGGTCGGGCTTTCCCATTTGTGATTTCATCATAGTTTTTATAAAAATATGAATCCTTTGGTTTTAGAAAAGATAATTAGGTGAAATGAATAACAATTGTTTCTTCGTTTCACCTTTGATTTAATTATTTATCAAAGCATAGAAATCTTAATGTACTAATATTAATTACTTAGGAAATAGAAAATCTGGTATTTACTTCCCTAAATAATTAAATTAATCTATCTTAATTTCTCCACGTGATTTAGCAATCACCAAATCACTCCCTTAGTTGATTTTCTTCATAGATTAACCAATCGGTGTAAAAATGAATAGATCAAGCAAGGGTAGAATAATATTTAAATCAAAGCAATATAATATTTAAGAATAAATCAAAATACAATCGTATTTAATTTAAATTCAAAAATAAATTAAATTGATAATCATTCAATTAAAAGAAAATAATCCCTTTGAATTAAACTTCATAAACTCAAACATCACAAAATGGGGTCCCCTTCCCTTCATCCAATCACAAAAGATTCTACCCCTTCATGCAATGTGGGGTCATCGAATTCAAATTAAAAATAAACATGGAGGAAGTAATTAAAAATTAAGAACAAGGAAGAGGAGGTTCTCCTCCTCTTGGATGCTTTCCACTGGCTAGAATGGGAGGTGAAGGAATGAATTGAGAGGTAGGAGCTCCTCTCCTTTTATAGGCAGAATTATGTCCTCTGGATGTGTACGCGGGGAAGGCCCATTAGATTACATTTTTTCGCGTTTCCTCCTTCATAAAATATGTTCATAAATGTGTTTTCTATCTCCCCTCAAAATATCAGAAAATTTGTACTCCGGATGTAGAAGTTATAAATTTTTCATTGAAGGATTTTGTTTCTGGACGAAGCTTCCAGGAAGGTTCCTCCAAAGGTATATCGTTCAATGGCCTCTTTAATGACCTCCAACATCCAAAAAATTTATTTTATAGTCGTCTCTAGATGTCCTCGTCACATATAAGGTGGAAAAGCCTCAGTTGGATGTGTGTAGGCAGCTTTTTGGTTCCGTTACTTTGCTGGTGTCCACGCTGTCCGCCCGAAACAATTGTCCAACTTCAATGAATTTTCAAGCCCTCTATATGACCGAATCAGCTCCTGGTCCAGAAGAAAAAAATGAAGGAAATAAAATAAGGATTATAAAAAAAATTTAATCACAAAAGTTGGACATATATTTTATGCTAAATGACAAAAATACCCTTGTGGTCAAAATCTGTCCAAAATCCAGAATTATGCACTTTTCTTCAATTATGAGCATTTTCATTATAAAATTCAAATTACCCATTATTTTAATAAAATAATGAAATATATGGGTTTTATCATTGAAAAACAGTAAAAAATACTCATTATTTGGTCAAAAATATGCACGTAAATTTGCTCTGTCAAATACCCCCACACTTAAACCATGCTTGTCCTCAAGCATAAAATCTCAACATGGAAATCAGAGGAAACCAATGTTACCAATATTCAAATTTCAATGAAATAAAATCAAACAATTTTCCATGTAAAATCAAACATTCAATAATCTTAATAAAATATCAATTTAATTTCCCATTTTTCAATGAAACAAATAATTCACATATTTTACTTTTCCCCTTTGAAAATTGATAGAACTTTTCATTTAATTCATTCAAGCTCCTTGATTCATCATTATTAAACATGCCATGTCATGATTTACCTCACTTTTGATTTTTTTTCTCTCATCACTCATGATATAATTCATGTAGAGTTATGCTCATATCATGAAAACATGCTTCTTATCCATAGGCTTGTAAATGAACTACTTTCTCCACTTTGTAAAGACAAAAGACACATAAAATCATGAGGACTTGCAATTAAGGTTCAAATGACTCTGAGGCTTAATGTTGGTAGGATTTGATGCTTTAAAAATTAAGGCTCAAGGAGGAGGATAATCTATTAAGTACAATGCATGATATCAAATGTAAAAGTGTAATGAACTTCTCCCCTTCAAAGTAGCAACACCCACTTCCCAAAACTCAAAGTAAAGGTTGTGATCAAATTATGCATAATGAATGATTTGTGCACCCTCTTGAATATTTTTTTTACTTTTGTACTTTTTTTTCATTTTTTTCGAAAATTATGATTTGATCAATCCTCACATCCATCACCTAACCACATATGATCAGAATATCGTCGGTCTAGAAAATGGTGATTTTTGGTTTTCCCAAATCACAACCCATTTTTCTATTTTTTTGGATTTTTTTTTCATTTTTGTCATTTTTTTATTCAAGAGGGGAAAACAATAGAGTATCATGAATTATTTCACAACCTTTTCTAATTTTCACAATAACACCCCCATAATTCTTCCTTACAATGTGTATCATCCCATCCACCATGATTTCCTTTACCCCCACACTTCAACTTTAAATATCATGAAAATACCAAGAGTAGGGTAGGAATGGATAAAAATGGCTTGAAACATGGTTCATCCCTATAAAGGTCATTCATGGTCTCTATGGGATAAAAGAAGGATTCATGTAAAGGTGGTATTTTAAGGATAAGTGGATTTTCAAAGGATGCCTCAATCATTTTAAATGTGTTCTTGTACAGTCATATCTTTGACAAGTTTCAATACAAGTTCTGGTCAGTTACATGTCCCAAGATCACTCAAGAAATATGCTTAAGAATAAATAGGAAGTACTTGGTCTAGAAATCCTCTCGGGAATAAGAAATATAAAATTGGACAATCAATCATGGCATGACTAATAATAATAAATCAATTCACATAAATTTCAGAAATTCAATGCATGAAAGATGGTTGGGAAATTTTATTTACATGAATTAATTAGTTCCTTTGAATCATGAGTCATCATTTAAATATCTATGCTTCATATTTAAAAATTCAATTCTGCATTTCAATCATTTAATCATATCAACCTTGAAATCTAAAACATGGCATCATTGGGTTCCTAAGCAACTCATGTCTCCTAGACAAGTCAAGTAAAACATGAATTCAAGTGTGGGTATGAAATTTCAACTTTTAAAGCTCAAAACATGATTTTGATGAGGGAAAAAATGAAGGGAGTTTAAATGATCATCATGATAAGTGAACTCCCTTTTGACATAAATATTTTGTTCCTCTTCCTCTTGCTCTTGGGTCTGCCTTGTGGCTTCCTTCCATGATGGTTCTTGAAAAAAAAATTAAAACCACTCATACCAGTGTAAGAACCATTCCATTATAGCTCAATTGGGTGATGTAAGAGGTAGCTGACTAGTAAATCCCATGAAAACAATGAAACTTGGGTTGCCTCCCTAAAGCGCCTTTGTTTAATGTCGTTGGCTCGACCTTACCGCATGAAAATAAATCAGTATATGGGTTGGAGAAGATTGACCTCCTCAACTGGTTATTGAGGTAAACTTCCATAGAACTTCTTCAGCCTTTGACCATTGACAGTGAATGGGTTTCCTCCTTGTTTCTCAACCTGAATGGCAAAAAAAGGATATACATTAGTAACAATAAAAGGACCTTCCCACCTAGAACGAAGCTTACCAGGCATTAACTTCAATCTTGAATTGTAGAGTAGAACTTGGTCTCCAGGTTGAAAGGTCTTCGGTTGAATCAGTTTGTCATGTTCCACCCTGGTTCTTTCTTTATAAATTCTTGAATTTTCAAAAGATTCTCTCCTGATTTCTTCCAGCTCCTGCAATTGTAGTTTTCTCTCCTTCCCAGCACTCTCCAAATCCATATTCACCTTTTTCATAACCCAGTATGCTTGGTGCTCTAATTCCACCGGTAAGTGACAGCTTTTTCCATAAATCAACCGATATGGGCTCATACCAATGGGAGTCTTGTATGCTGTCCGGTATTCCCATAATGTATATTCAAGCCTTTAGCTCCAATCTTTTCGGTTTGGCTTGATTGTTTTCTCCAAAATTCCTTTAATCTCACGGTTTTAAATTTCAGCTTGGCCATTTTTCTGCGGATGGTAAGGTGTAGATGTTTTGTGATGCACTGAATACTTCCTCCGCATAGCCTCCATTCTTCTATTGCAAAAATGTGTCCATTGGTCACTGATGATGGCTCTTGGTACTCCAAACCTACAAAAAATGTTTTCCCTGACAAAATCACAAACCACTTTGGCATCATCAGTTTTGGTGGCTTTGGTTTCCACCCATTTCAAGACATAATCAACAGCAAGTAGAATATATGATTTCCCAAAAGACATGGGGGATGGTCCCATAAAATCAATTCCCCAAACTTCAAATATCTCACAAAAAATTATGGGGTTTTGGGTCATTTCATTCCTTTTTGAAGTGTTTCCATAAAATTGACATTTTTGACATTTCTTATAGAAATCAAGAGCATCTTTAGACAAGGTAGGCCAATAGATTCCAGATTCTAAGACTTTCCTAGCTGTTCTTTGAGGTCCAAAATGTCCTCCACAAGCAAGTGTATGACAAAATTGAAAAACATATTCTACTTCACTTCCTAGGAGACATCTTCTTATGACTTGTTCATTGAAAATTTTCCATAGAAAGGGATCCTCCCAGATATAGAATCTTGATTCAGTCTTAAGTTTATGTTTTTGATGGGAGTTAAAGGAAGAAGGTACCTGAGATGTAGCCAGATAATTGACTATGTTAGCATACCATGGCACTTCATCCTCCAGAATGTAGAGATGCTCCCCGGGTATGTGATCATTGAGTGGGTCTAGCTCAGGAATTCCTACTTCAGCAGTGTTGGGAAGCCTACTGAGGTGATCTGCCACCTGGTTTTCAGCTCCCTTTTTGTCTTTAATTTCTAGATTGAACTCTGGTAATAGGAGTATCCATCTCACCAGTCTTGGTTTGGCATCATCCTTCTTCATCAAATACCTGAGTGCTGCATGGTCAGAAAATACCACTACTTTAGTTCCAAGTAAATATGACCTGAATTTATCTAAGGAAAATACAACGGCGAGAAACTCCTTTTCAGTTGTTGAGTAGTTGACTTGAGTAGAATCCAAGGTTCTTGAAGCATAAGTTATGACTTGGGGTTTTCCTTCAATTATTTGGGAAATAACTGCTCCAATAGCTTGATTTGATGCATCACAAAGGAGCTCAAATGGATGTTCCCAATTTGGGGGCTGCATTATCGGTGGGGTGATCAACTTCTGTTTTATCTCATCAAATGCCTTCCTGCAATTATCATTGAAAACAAATTCAGCCTTTTTCAATAGCAATCTTGAGAGTGGAATAGAAATCTTACTGAAATATTTGATGAATCTCATATAAAATCCCACATGCCCTAGAAATGATCTGATGTGTCTCACACAAGTGGGGTATGGTAAGGAATTGATCACATCAATTTTAGATTTATCCACTTCAATGCCCTTTTGAGAAATGATATGTCCTAGAACAATTCCTTTTTCAACCTTAAAGTGGCATTTTTCAAAGTTTAAAACCAATTTTTTCTCTATACATGTTTTCAAACCTTTTTCAAGGTTTCCTAAGCAATGATCAAATGAATTCCCAAAAATAGTAAAGTCATCGACAAATACCTCCAGGTAGTCTTCTATGTGATCGGAAAAAATACTTATCATACATCGCTGAAATGTACCTGGGGCATTGCAAAATCCGAAAGGCATTCTCTTGTAGGCGAAGGTTCCAAAAGGACAGGTGAAGGTCGTCTTCTCTTGGTCTTCTGGGGCAATTGGAACCTGAAAATATCCAGAAAATCCATCCAAAAAGCAGTAATGCGTTCTACCTGCCAGTCTTTCTAACATCTGATCAATGAATGGAATTGGGAAATAATATATTCGGGTGACTTGGTTTAGTCTTCTATAATCAATGAATACCCTCCAACTGTTCTGGACTCTCATGGGGATTAATTCATTTTTCTCATTCTCCACAATGGTCAAACCTGTTTTCTTTGGAACCACATGGATAGGGCTGACCCATTGAGAGTCAGAAATTGGGTAAATTATATCAGTTGCCAACAACTTTTCAACTTCTTTTTTCACAACGTCCATGATGGTGGTGTTTAATCTCCTCTGGGGTTGCCTAATAGGATGTGATCCTTCTTCTAAAAAGATTCTATGCGAGCAGACCTGGGGCTTGATCCCGGTTATATCCCCTAGACTCCATCCTATGGCTCGAGAATTTCTTTTTAGAATTTCAATTAGTGTTTCCTCCTGGGTTTCAGACAGATTATTGGAAATGATCATAGGAAATTTTTCTCCCTCTAATAGATATACATATTTCAAATAACTTGGAAGAGGTTTTAATTCAATACTCAGTTGTTGTTCTATGGATGACAATGAATTCACTTCCCCTACATCAAAAGCTTGGATTCCCTTGGAAACGGGCATCATATCAGTTTCTTCCAACAAGTTATCAAAGAATTCAGAGGTGACTTCAGAATTTTCAAATATTTGAGTATTCTCTCCTCCCATGGTGTGAACTTCTAAAGCTAAGAATTCTTGAAACATACCTGAATCATCAATGGAGTCGCTGCCTTCTTCATGGGAAACTGCAAAGAGGGAATGGTTTCTTGGTGGGCTTCTTTTTGATTCAAGGACATTGAATTTGACCTTGCTATCTCCTAGACCCATGGTCAGAGTTCCTTCATGTACATTGATGACTGTTTTTTCCATTTTCAGGAATGGTGTTCCCAAAATTATGGGTGAATGCCTTGGCGTATTGTCCTCCTCCATGGTGAGTACGTAAAAATCTGCTGGAAAAATGAGTTCTCTAACTATTACCAGCACGTCTTCCACAACTCCGGCTGGATAAATAGTAGATCCATTTGAGAGTTGGATCACCACCCTTGTGGTCTTCAACTCACCTATTTTTAAAGAAGAGAAAACAGAATTAGAAATTACATTTATGGATGCACCAAGGTCACACAAAGCATCAGAAAAATCTAAAGAACCTATTGTACAGGTAATAGAGAATTTCCCTGGATCTTGACATTTTTTGGGTAATGGTGGGGTGGAAACGGATGAGACACTCTTTCCAAAACTGATTTTTCCATCCTCATCCTGCTTCTTTTTCTTGGTGCATATTTCCTTTAGAAACTTTTCATATTTGGGTATTTGACGGATTGCCTCCAATAAGGGAATGTTGATTTCCACTTTTCGGAAGGTTTCATGGATCTCCCTTTGAAGTTGTTCTTCTTCAGCCTTCGATGATCGAGTTAGTGCAGAAGGGAATGGTACCTTGTTTCATCCTTTCTCTTTTTGTTACCTTTGACTTTTTGTTTCTGCCTTCTTCTTGGGGTGGATGATTTTTTCTTCAGGTTTTTGTTTGGAATCATCAAAATTACTTGGCTCAGGTGGTGGAAGCTCCTTTCCGCTTCGAGTCGTAATTGCACTAATATTCTCCTTTGGATTTGGGATAGTTTGGGATGGGAGTTTGCCTTGATTCCTGGTTAAAATATCCATAAGGTTATCAAACTTGTTGTCCAAATTTTTCACAGTCTTCTTCAACTCTTCAATCTCTTTTTCTTGGTGGAACTTTTCAGAACTTGATGGTGGCTGTTCAAAATTCTTTCTTTGGAAAGGTGGTGGTTGAAATGATTATTGTCCCTGGAAGGACTACTTGTATGGTGTATGGTTCTGAAATTGCTGTTGAAATGGTGTCCTGGCCTAGTTTTGTTGTCCTCCGTATCCTTGTTGGGTTTGACCTTCTCTCCATTGTTGATTTTGTGGGAATTTCCTTTGTTGGAATGCAGCTACACAACTTTCGGTATCTTGTATCTCAGCACATTGATCAGTATAATGTTTTGGTGATGAACATAACCCACAAACCTGAGGTGGAGATGGATTCTCATTCACCTGCTTGATGGCTATTTGCCTCACAAGGCTTGTTAGTTATTGAATTTTTGTTGTAAGAAGAGGAGATGAGTCAGAAGTTCTTACCTCATGCATCCCCCTTGTACCGGTGCTTCTTGTCCCGAATTATTGTGAATTCTGGGTGATCTTATCAATCAGGTTTTGGGCTTCTCCAGGTAATTTGTCAATCAATGCTCTTCCAGAGGATGCATCCAAAAGGTTCATATCGCTGTCTAGGAGTCCTTGGTAGAAAAATACAAGGAAGTTGTGCTCCTCTATAGCTTGGTGGGGGTAACTTGCGCTAGGCTTTTTGAATCGTTCCCAATACTCGTAAAGAGTATCACCGGTAGCTTGTCGAATGGCGTATATCTCCTTCCTGATTGCTGTACTCTGTGAGGCTGGGAAGAACCTTTGCATGAAAAATTGTTGAAGATCATCCCAGTCTTGGATTTCTCCAGGTTGTAAGGTATACAACCACTCCTTCACTACTCCCTCAAGTGAAAAAGGGAATGCTTTCCACTTCATTTTCTCCTCCGCTACTCCTCTTGGTTTGAAGCTTGAACACACATGGCTAAATTCTTGAATGTGTCGATTGGGATCCTCACCTACAAGGCCATGAAATTTAGGTAGCATGGGAATCATGTTTACTCTTAATTCAAAATCATTTGGTTGTTCAGGCATATTTAACCGATTCTGCTGGTTAGAAAATTGTGGGGCACAGAGGTCCCTCAAAGTTTGTCGTGGGTTTTGTGCCATTATTGGTGGTTCTAATTGGACACTAGAGTCTTGTAAACTTATTTCTTCAAAATGGATTTCGATATTGATATTCCTACGCCTATTAAACAATGTTCTTTCTATCTCTGGGTCGAAATCAAGTAGTTCCTCGTTAGAGGTCTTGGTCATGCAGATTTACACTTACTCCCCGGCAACGGTGCCAGTTTTGACACACGCTTGTCATGAGGTGTGCAAAAACAATTAAATCCCCCTAAGGGTGAAGTATTAATGGTAACCAAAATTTCATTCTCCAAGGAGCATTGTTTTAATCTTGGTGTCACTTAAAAATAACAAGTTTGAAAAATTAAAGAATGTAAGAGGTTTTCTTAAAAAGGTTTTTGAATTTAATATGAGAGAGAAGTGATTGGATTTAGGTCGGGTTTTCCCATTTTTTATGTCATCATAGTTTTTATAAAAATATGAATCCTTTGGTTTTAGAAAAGATAATTAAGTGAAATGAATAACAATTGTTTCTTCGTTTCACCTTTGATTTAATTATTTATCAAAGTGTAGAAATCTTAATGGACTAATATTAATTACTTAGGAAATACCAAATCTAGTATTTATTTCCCTAAATAATTAAATTAATCTATCTTAATTTCTCCACGTTATTTAGCAATCACCAAATCACTCCCTTAGTTTATTTTCTTCATAGATTAACCAATCGGTGTAAAAATGAATAGATCAAGCAAGGGTAGAATAATATTTAAATCAAAGAAATTTAATATTTAAGAATAAATTAAAATAAAATCGTATTTAATTTAAATTCAAAAATAAATTAAATTGATAATCATTCAATTAAAAGAAAATAATCCCTTTGAATTAAACTTCAGAAACTCAAACATCACAAAATGGGGTCCCCTTCCCTTCACCCAATCACAAAAGATTCTACCCCTTCATGCAAGGTGGGGTCATCGAATTCAAATGAAAAATAAACATGCAGGAAGTAATTAAAAATTAATAACAAGGAAGAGGAGGTTCTCCTCCTCTTGGATGCTTTCCGCTGGCTGGAATGGGAGGTGAAGGAATGAATTGAGAGGTAGGAGCTCATCTCCTTTTATAGGCAGAATTCTGTCCTCCGGATGTTTTCTCGTTGAAGGCCCATTAAATTACATTTTTTCGCATTTAATCCTTCCTAAAATATGTTCATAACTGTGTTTTCTGTCTCCCCTCAAAATTTCAGAACATTTGGACTCCGGATGTAGAAGTTATGAATTTTTCATTGAAGGCTTCTGTTTCTGGACGAAGCTTCCAGGAAGGTTCCTCCAAAAGTATGTCATTCAATAGCCTCCTTAATGATCTCCAACATCCACCAAAGTTATGTTATAGTCGGATCTCTATGTCCTCGTCACATACCAGGTGTAAACACCTCAGTTGGATGTGTGAAGGCCGCGTTTTGGTTCCGTTAATTTGCTGGTGTCCACGCTGTCCGCCCGAATCAATTGTCCAACTTCAATGAATTTTCAAGCCCTCTATATGACCGAATCAGCTCCTGGTCCAGAAGACAAAAATGAAGGAAATAAAATAAGGATTATAAAAAAAATTAATCACAACATTTGGACATATATTTTATGCTAAATGACAAAAATACCCTTGTGGTCAAAATCTGTCCAAAATCCAGAATTATGCAATTTTCTTCAATTATGACCATTTTCATTATAAAATTCAAATTACCCATTATTTTAATAAAAAAATGAAATATATGGGTTTTATCATTGAAAAAAAGTAAAAAAAAATACTCATTATTTGGTCAAAAATATGCGCGTAAATTTGCTCTGTCATGGACTCATCTTTACTCAACTTCATCCCTATTGATATAAGAGTAGAAACTAGTTTGGATTCCTTCATTCCAAAATTTTATAACAATTCCCCAATATATTTTTCTTGGTATAATAAAATGTATTTTTCTTTTTTTTCTAAACTTGTAAACCAAGGAATATTGTTAATTATCTTAACATTGACATATTAAAGTTGCTTTTCATTTCATCAAAAAATATTTTACAAACATATTCTCCATCCCCAAAAAAATTATATCAACCACATAAACAATTAAAATTAGAGTTTCAGATTCAACATCTTTCACATATAAGTTGTTATCAACTTTTTCTTTATAAAAAATTCAACATTCTAAAACAATTTTTAATCTTAAAATACCAAGAATTTGGATTTTTTTGTGATAATATAAAGATTTATTCAATATAAAAACTTTTTTTTCATCATCATCAAGTAGAAACCCAAATGGTTGTTCAATTTAAACTTCTTCTTCAATTTCTCCATTGAGAAATGTTGACTTTACATGAATCTAATATTCTTTATAATTATGATGATTGGACACTATTAGAAACATTCTAAAAGTTTCTCACCTTACTGTAGGGGAAAAGGTTTCATCAAAATCCACACCTTCCACCTATCTATAGCTTTTACAAACAAGCCTTTCTTTGTTTCCTGAAACTTGTTCATGTTCATTCATCTTTTTTATGTAAACACATTTTGTTTTGATAAAGAATTTTCCTTTTGGACATAAATTTTTTTTCCATGTTTCATTATTCTCAATTTGATCCAAGTATTCATTCATATAATTTACCCATTATTTGAATTGAATATCTTATAAAACTAATTTTGGTTCAACTTTCAAGGTGAGTGAAGTTTGATTTTATAATCATGTCTTTCTTCTGGTATGAAATGAATCCTTCTAATTCCCAAAAATATTTTCAATATCAACTTTTTTTTATAAAATAGTAAATTTTATAGTTCCACTTCCTTCTTCACTTTCCTCATATCACGATTCATCTGAATATTCATGCATATTACTTTTCTCAATTTCATTTTTGTTGTAAACTTTCAGTTTTTATTCCTCAACATTCCCAGCAACTTTTGTTAAATAAGTTGGATTCTTAGTAACATTAAAAAAAATACAAGTCCACAAAATTTTTTAAACATTTTTTCTAACATTTTTAACTTTCTACATTCGGTGAATAACCTATAAAATTTCTTTCCTCTTCCTTCTCATAAAACTTTCACAAATCTAGATTTTTAATTTTAAGTAAACATGGACTTATAAAAAAATTAATATAATTCAATGAAGGTTTTTTATACCACATTTCATAAGAATTCATGTTGGATTCCAACCTTAATAGAAATTTGTTATGAACATGTACAGGAGTACTAATTGATTCTCTCCATTAGAACTTTGACTGTTTATATTCTACTAAAATGCTTCTTCCCATTTCCACCACACATCTATTCTTATTTTTTTTCTACTCTAGTTTTCTATGGGGTATATAGATCCCTATACTAATTCTTAATAACATGATTCCTCAGATAAGTTTCAAAATTGTTTCTTGTAAACTCTGTTCCATTATCTGTTCTCGTCTGCTTTATATAAACCTTCATTTCTTTCTCAACTTCTTTTTTGAAAACATTGGACATTTATACAGCCTCTGACTTTTGTTTCATAAACATGATGTTTTCATCCGATTAAAATCATAAATAAAAGTGATAAATTAAAAATTTACTTTTTTATAGATGTCTCATTGTCCCATATAAATAATAATGAATAAGTTAAATAGGTCTTGTATACTTAATCTCAACTCCCTTGTTACTTTTATTAGTTATATTATATTTCTGAAAAGTTACAAAAATATATTCTAATATTCTTTTCAATTATGGAAATTTTTAAATAGCATCAACCTTAGAAATTTTTTACATATTTTTCTACCCAAGGTGGCCATGTCTTTAGTACCAAAACTTATTTTCATCTTCAGCACTTAAGCAGTATGAGTTATTAAATTCTCTTATTTAGAAGAGATTCACATTGGTTATTTTTCTTTTTTGTAATAACTTTTCCATATTTCACACTTTTTATAACACAATAATATTTTATGAAGATCACTTATTTGAAATTTTCAATGAGTTGACTTACACTAAGTTTTGTTTTAGCACATCAAAAAATAAGACTTTCTTAGATTTCAACTTTTCAGATTGAGTCTCAGTCATTCTGATTCATCTAATTTTTAGAGAACTATCATTCCCAAAGGTAACAGCACCTACATCATGATTTTGAACATGATTCAATATTTTTAAATCATCTATCATGTGTGATGAAAAACTACTGTCATGTATCCATGGTTTTTTTAAACTAGTTTCAAGGAAATATCAACAATAAAGTCTCTTTCTTTAACTTTCTTATTTCCTACTTCCCTTACATTTCTTGCATACTAAACTGGTCCTAGAATAGTAGTCATACATTTTTCATAAGAATGATCTTATTTATCACATATTTCATGAACTTATTTTAGACAATTAAATTTATTTCTCATTGGAACATTTATAACATCTATATATTTCACTTTTTCAACTTTATATAAGTTAGGAAAGTTACTCATGCTACATTAACTATTTATTTCACGCTATTATAACCTTATTTAAAGAAGATATAATTTATTTTAGTAATTATAATACTTGTATCCATATATTATAGAGAACCAATAGTAACCATAAAATCTTGATTTTCTATTCACGTAAGATCTTTCTCTATAAAAACCTTTGTGAGGTTGATAACTTCTTTTTCCTCTAATGTACTCTGTGTATGGACAATATTTATTTTTGAAGGAGTTCTCAAATTTTGAGGATGTGATATATTTCTCACATACCTTATTTACCCATGCTTTCCCAACATTTTTATTATCATCTAAAATGTTATAAAAATTAGATGAAACCATATTTTGTGTGTGTAAGGATTTCATCTAATTATTTATTTGAACATTCTGAAAAAATTTATATATCTCATATTTTAATTCTTGAAGCTTTATTGAAATTTTAATTCATATTACTCAATTTACTTTTCAACACAATAATTTTTAATTGAAACTTGTTGACTTCATCTTCCTTATATTTCACCATCTTATTAAGATCATTAACCATCTTTCCCTATTTTGAAATTCTAAGTTTGAACTTAATATCTCCTGTATGTATTCCTATTCTTTATTAACAATGTATTTTTCACCTTTAGAGACCTTTCCACTATCTTTATATATCATTATAATTTCTTTCTTGAGAGGTTTGTTTTTTTCAAGACATACAATAGGTTATTTTCTAAGCTAATACTCTCTATAAGTCTCTTCACCTCCTTCTTCTTTAATATTTGAGAAAATTTCTCAATTTTTTTAATAAATTTTATGAACTTTTAGGAAATATCGACCTCTGGGGAATTGTTGTCAGTTGAGTCTAATTCATCTTTCTTACTCACCATACTCCTTTTGTCTCTAATGAACTTCTTCTTATATTTTTAAATGAATTTTTTTCTTTAGATCTTTTGTTCCACTTCTTCCACCGAGGTTTTTCATTAAAATAGTTTTGAAAATCTTCAAATTTTTTCTTGGGTGAATTCCTAGAAAGGATTTGGATTCCACCACACTCAAAACATTTAAGATGAAGTTTACCTCCATACTTTCCTCTTCCCATTCGATATTTCTTAGATATAATAGACATTATTTTTTCAATCAACTCATTATTTCATTCAACTCATTATTTTATTTTATTCTAAAACAGAAATTTTAGAATCAAAATTTTCCAGAAATTTTATCATAACTTAATGATTTTATCCACTTATTAATAATTTCTTATCTAATATCCTTACTGATTTTCAAGAAAATTTTCATAATTAGTTTGAAATGTACGTGTTTTAATATTAATTATAATTTGTGAACATTGTTTAAAATAATCCATATTATTTTGACTAATGATCATATTAAATTCTTAAAATATTAATTTATTATAAATTAATATTGATGTAAAAAATGGATAAAAATTGATATTTTTAGAATATAATATGATCATTAGTCAAAATAATCTAATAAATAAAATTTTGGATAAGTTTAGATTAAATTTATACCCTTATCGTTTGGTTTTAACCCACTGTTAACCATTTTCACACTTAACGTGACAACAAGGATTTTTACTATTTGAGGGTCAGATAGTTAATAAAAATGGAAAAAAAATCCCATAAATGAAATAAATATATTTTCAATCATATCCTAATCAATTGGATAAATATATAAATTTTATGAATTTTATATCTCTCAATAAAATATTTTCATAAAATATCAAAATGTCAATTTTAGAACAATTCATATACCTTGACTTTTAAAACATAAATACAACCATGGAATTATAATATAATTAATTTAAATATAAATAAATTTTATAGTTGTCTAAAACATTTGTATATCACATTAATTCTTCCAATTTATATTATTTCTAATATTTTAAATATCATTTTTTAATTTTTTTCACTAATTGAATAATTAATGTGTATGTGTTGTGTAAACATTTAGGTAATCATTTATTCACTAAAAATTAAAAAAATACCATAATTAATATAAATTATTTATATTTTTAAATACTATTTATAACATAACATACACTCTAGTTATCCCTATGTTAAAAATATTATAGTTATTAAAAATAAAATTGTGACATTTTTTACTTTTCATTAAATAAAATATTATAAAGGTTATAATCACACCAAAACGGAACAAAATGACATATATTATAAATTTTGATGATTATGGGAGAAATATACTCATAAAATAAAATTTAGGTAGGTTTTAGGGTCATTTTATACTCCTTGTAATTTTATTTTTAACTTTGATTAAATATTTTACCCTTTATCATGATAATCAAATTATTAAGGTTACTATTCATATTAAAAAAATAAAAGGGCCCTATTTATAAAATTTAAACTAATTATTTCAAATATGGAATCCATTTTTTAATATTCAAAATAAAAAAGTGTTGTAATTTAATTTTAAATTAATCCAAAAAATGGAAAAAACGGTTTTTCAAAAAAACCCCTTTTAAGTATAAAATGGGTTTTTACAAAATAGAAGTATAAAATTCATTTAAAACCCCATAATTGGATAATTTTAACTCATATTTTAATAAATAAATTTTAAAACCAACCCAAAATAGAATTTTACTTTTATAAATAATTGAAAATAAAATACTGTTTTTAACCAAAATCACTATTTTTGCTATTTATTGAAAATTCAATATTTTCAAAAAAAATTAAAAAAATAATTGTAATATAATATTGACATGATGAATTAAAAAATATAATTTTTTAAAATTAAAATTATATAATTTTTAAATCATGATTTTAAATAATATTGTATAATACATAGAAATCCAATTTTTTTAGGAATAAATCTTTTCCCTTTTGACCAAAAAATTATAATATTTTTATAAAAAATAAAAAACTACAAAATATAAATAATGAATATATTAAAATGTTTTATATAAACATTAACTAGGCTATTACAACTAGTTTTGGGGGCTTTACATGATGGTAATTTGGCAGACCTTTTTTATAATAATGGTGTACTGAAATTTGAAAAAAGTTTATGTGTTCCATCAATACATAATATAAATAGGGAATTACTTGATTAATATCATAGCTCAAATTTCTCTAAACACCCTAGTAATACAAATATGTATAAGGATTTAATAGAACATTTTTTGTACGAAATGTGAAATCTCTAACTCTGTATTAAGATTCTTGGTTTTTCAATATGTAAAGTTTGGGAAAGAACTTCTTATAAAAGTCATGAAACCTCTCCCAATTTCTATATGGATGTTGGATAATATTACTATGGAATTTTTCATTTTATTTCCATATACTCCTAAAATAAATTACATGATAAGGGTTATTTTTATCGCCTTACCAATTATACTAATCTCCTCTCTATAAGGGATGAATTACAACTTGAGATCCTCACATGACTTTATATCAATGAAGTTGTGAATCTTCATGGTGTGCCTCCTTAAATTATTTATTATCATGAACCATGATTTATATTGAAATTATAGAAAATAATTTATAATGATCTTAATACTAAGATACATTTTAGCACTACATATCATCCTTATTTAGATGGAAAATCTAAAAGGATTATTAAAATATTAGGAGACATATTAAGGTTGTGATCACTTAACTTTGAAGGCATGTGGTGTCAGTATTTTCTTTTGGTGGAATTTTATTATAATAATATTTTTCATTAAATAATGAAAATAAAACTATATGAAGTGTTATATGGGAAAAGATATCATACAACAACTTTTTGGGAAAAAGTTGGTGATAAGAAAATTATAGTCCCAAATTTTATTGATAAGACAATGATGAGAGTGAGAACTATTTAGATTCATATTAAAACAACTCAAAGTAAGAAAAATATCTATGTTGACAACTGAAGAAATAATCTAGAATTTAAATTAGGGGGTTATTTGTTCTTAATGGTAACTCCATGGAATGGAGTTATAAGGTTTTGAAAGAAATGGAAACTATGTCCCAGGTATATTGGGCACTTTGAGAGTTTATAAGGAATTGGGGTTGCATCTTGGCCCTTGGTAATGCCACCCAGCCTCTCTAAAGTGCATGATGTTTTCCATATCTATTTACTGAGGAAGAATGTGTCAGAACCAATGCATGTACTCACAACTAAATAAATATAATTTGGATATTTATCAATCTTATTGGGAAGATCTGATCCAAATTCCTGACACTAAAGAACAAGAGTTTTGGAATCAAATAACTTAGCAGGAAAAGGTACTTTAGAAAAATCATAATACAGAAGAGGCTATATGCGAATCTAAAGAACTTATGATTAAAAACTATCCACATTTTTTCATGAGGTGACATTATGAAAAAAAAAATAATGCACTTTTTTAATGGGTGAGAATTTAACACTAGTGATTCAATTATAGTAAGTAAATATTTCTTTCTCAAGAAATTATATCATAAAGCACATAAATCTATTAATAATGTGATAAAAACCTAAATTGAAATTTTTTATAATTTTAATTTTATAAAGAAAATTTAATTTTTTAACTCTTCATTTTAGAAATATCATAGGTTGATTTTTTAAATTTTTTAGAAATGGTTCATTTTTTAGTGAATAGTGAAAAATACTGATTTTAAAAATATTATTTCTTTTATGAAATTATAATAATATAATAATGAATTTATTTTTTATGAAATTATTTTTATAGAATAAATATTTATTTAATAATTAATTTATTGTATTTTCAAATATAATTTAGAAATTATAAATATATGTTTACCATTTTGTAAATATAAGTAATTTCTTTATTCATATAAAAATTATTTTTAGTTATTCTCTTTTAATAAAGTATTAAATAAGTTACTTTGGGTTTTGTTTTAGTTTAAAAGTAAAATAATTATAATTTTACTCAGAATAATCTAATTAATTCCATAGGAATCAACGTTATACTTACTTTTTTGTAAAATCATTTTTATGCTTAAAGCAGGATTTCTTCTAAAAATGGTTTTTGTTACAATTTATGTACTTATTAAAAGTAATTATTATAACTTATATAAATTTAATCCTATAAAATTTAATACATATTTGGAATAAAAATAATTAATATGAGTTAATAATTTCAATTTAATATTTGTTCATACTGAATAGTAACCACGAAAAAATATTTATCGCCCTAGTTAAAAGTAAAATGAGTTAAAAGGTTTAAAATAAAGGAATAAGACTTAAAGATAACAAAAAACATTCTTAATTATAATTGGATGGTTTTATTTCAATATTAACCTAATAATATTATAAAATATGACAATTTGGAGCCAATTTTATTGAGTAAGACTTAGAATATAATATTAAAGTTTCAAGTATCTACAAGTTTTCCACCCACCTCACTTAAAAAAAGAAAAAATCCTCTCCTATTTTATCCACAATTATTGATTCAATTATCCTTAAAAAATCTACCCAAAAACCTTCCCAAATTTCCTTTTCTCTACCTAGATTCCCTATTCTCTCCAAAAGATCACTTCAAAAAGGCTTAATGTGTAATCCAAAGGAGATTAACAAAGAGGTATATGTTCTTACCAATATTTTTCATTTTCCTTTATTATTAAACAACCTAAAAATATTCAGTAACAATATCAACATAATAAAATAAATATATTTTCCATACTTATATATTTTTATATTAATGTTGCATTCATTTTCTATCTCATTTCCATCTTATTGAAAATAAAAATATCTTTCGTGCATACGAAAGGACTCCCGTCTCCACATAGCGATGTAATTTTTTTTCATCACCACCTCACATGGATGGTTATAAATTTATAATTAATGAATATATATTAAATTTATTAAATAATTGTGATTTTTTAAATATAATATATCATCTAACTTCGTACTCTACAATTTTTTGGAAAATGATAATGTCGCTCGAGCATATGTGTGGATTACCACCACCATGAAGCGATGTTATTAAATTTTATATTACCACCTTGAAATGATAATAATAAAATTCTATATAATAAATAAAAATATATTCATGAAATTATTATAATTATATAGATGATGGAACCATTTCATAATTCCTTTAGCTATGGTCAATATACGAAAGTAATTTTGGATAAATTGATCGAACAGCCTTAAGTGGGCGATGTAAGAAATAAATATACAATGAATGGAATTAAAATGATTATAAAAAGGAGAAAAACGTTATATATATTAAAAGGTTCTAGGAAAGTATTTAATATATTTAAATTGATTATTTATAAGGATATAATACATCCTACCAAGTAGAAGTCCAAGGTAAGGGTTTTTCATCTCAATTTGACTCTAATGAGACATATTTTATATTATTCACCTAATTTATTTTATATAGTGTATATATTACCCATTTGACATATTAAATAATTAATTTTGCTTTCTTCATGTTATTTTAATTTTTAATTCATGTTTTCACTTTTAAGGGGTTTTTATTCAAAATTTATTAAATCCATAAAGGTTTATTTTACAATATCACTCTTATTTAGGATTGTTCATGTTAAAATCTAGAATAAGAGAATTATATGATATATTTCTCTCCTTAAATCCCATCATCTAGTTATTTTAAGGTTTTCCATGTTTTTATTATAAATTTTTCTCTCTTTAGTATTCAAAGACCAAAATAATTCTTTTAATAAAAACCAACCTTCTTCCTCTCTTTGGTTGGGAATATTTTTATTCAATATCAATATTTTTTAAATTGTTTTATGGAATTATTATATAATTTTAAATGATTTTTAAAGGTAATTTTTTTCTTCATTTTTATTTCTTTATAAAGTTTTAAAATGAATCTTTTAATATTTTCCCAAACTGTTTATTTTGAATTTTTACAAATGTGTGAAAGGAATGTTATTTTTAAAATATATGATTTGAATGGATTTTCCCACCACTACAAACATTATTCTCCATTTAGATTCCTCTAAGGGTTTCCATCATTTTTCCGAGAAAATAATTTTTTCATTATTCTATGAATTTTTTATTTTTTATAATAAAATAAAAAGGTATTATTTTCTAAAATATTGAAAAGAATTATGAAAATGATTTACAACTTTGTTTTTTATAACAAAGTTACAAAAGATATAAGGAAAGTTAGTTTTAATGTTTTGCTTCCATTTTTATCTCTAATTATCCAAATAATTTCCTTTTTTCAAGCCACAGTTTTTGATGAATTTATTGTCTTCTATGATCATTTACTATTTTATATATTATACCATATTTGGTGATCAATCACACTCTTGTTATTATGTCCTATATCACTCTCCATTATCCATTAGATATTATTTTTCTTCTTTAGGTCTATATTTTCAATATCATGGATATATTCAATATCATTTCCAATATATTAATATTTTCTTAACGATGTACCATTTTTATATGTAGTGTTATATAATTAAATTTTATTAAGATAGTTATTTCATTTACTGGGTAAATATTTATGTTCTGTATTCTTGATTCAATATCGATATTTATTGATTGATAAGGCATATTGATTATGTATTATATTTTTTATACTATATATGAGATATGAATTAGACATATGTAATTTATGGAAGGTTACCATATATATATATCCCCTTAATGCATTGATGGGCCTCATGAGACAAATAATTGGCCAAATTAGTTGGGTATTTGGTGTATCCCTATGCATTCATTGAAATTTCTTAACATAATGTCTTGATGGAAAGGTTCATAATGTCTTTCCATGAGGCCTTGATGGTAAGATTATGATTTCTAGGTTTATACATTTCCTTCATTAAGATTTTAGTTAATATTATCTGTGTGATGGTGATGTTGATAATTTCCATGGATATATTTTGTATCTCATGTTTTTTATTAAACTAAATATGTATTTATTATCCACTCAATCATATTATTAATGTCTTCTATACTGATGAAATATTTTATTGTATGTTTACCCTTAATAGTTATCTAATCACATAATTTAATATATTTTACTTTCCCTATGGTGTGAATAATGGATCATTGAATGATCTTCAAGGATGAAAGAATGTTTTTATGCTATTATTTTTTTTTCCAATATGATGTGAAAATCATGTGTGTATCTAGTCTCCTAAGACTAATAACCTGATTAAACCTTTATATTTTGATACCTTATATCATGTAATAATGAAAAAAATTAAACACTAGCTCTTGGTTATTGGATTTGGGTTGTTACATATAAGGTAAAATATTTTACTAACAGGGTAGATAGTGGATGGGAAATAACAAAAAAAAATCCTTAATATTGAACATGTAAAATTCCAAATTCCTAAGAAACCCTTGGATAACATGAATTGATGTACGCATAGGTAGTATGGAAATTGTATAAATCTTGGTTAGTTAAAATTTAAGTCCATTATTTTAAATTAAATGGCATAAAACTATATTGATTAGTACCATTAAGTTTTATTTTTTCTGAATTGAGAACTAGATTAGTTTCTTCATATATTCCTAAAAAATTATCCAAACGAGCTAAACATATATCAAAGGAATTTTTATAAACAAAGAATTAATCCATGAATATTTACAAGAAATATTCAATTATTAAATGGAATATTTCCATCATACATCACTGAAACATGGGTGGTGTATTGTATATTTCAAATGGAATTCTTTAATAAGAGAATATTCCCTATTGATAGGTGAATTTTTTTATCCTTATTTTATAGTGTGACCATGAATTGATTATAACCAGATTATCCATCCCAAAGATAATAGTAATATATTACCAAAATAAATTTGTGAATTTTATTGATTAAGGTTAATGGGAATTTATCCTTACATGTTTCATCATTCAATTTATGGTAGTCGATACACACTATCCATCCATTCACTGTTCTAGTGGGTATCAAATCTCATTAATCATTTTCAATAATTATGGCTCCACCCATATTGGTAAAAACTTTCTTTAACAACCCAAGTAATGATATAATAAGTCTATATTCATTTATTAATATTTATACAATCATTTAATAGATTTGACATGCATAATATAAGTATAAATCTTGCTTTATTCTTAAAAAATGAAATTTTCAAAAAAAGTAGTTTTACCACCTTTTAATGGAGAACCCATTTTAAATAAAGTTTTTTACACTTTTATATATTATATTTGAAAAAATATTATATATTATTGGGGCATCTAAATTTATTTTGAATGATTTTTTGGTATTTTTCTGAAAACTTTCATATTTTAATGAATAGTGAAAAATACAACAATTTAATTCAAAACTACTTTTTCATATAATTTATTTATATAGTTATAATATCCTTTTAAAAGGTTTTAAAGTATATTTATATTATTTTTTTATCAATTAATTCAATTTTTTTCATTGGAATCATTTTCAAATTTAAATTAGATATAAAAACATTTCAAACTTTTGAACGTTTCACTTTAAAAACCCAATTTTTCATTTTGTCTGTGGATTTAATTTTAAATTTAATACTTCAAATTATGTGAATATAATTAGGTAAAATATATTAAATATTTAAAATCATAATTTCCTAATTATTTTTTAGAGTCAATTTAATTTTTTGTTAAAAAAAAGTTACCATGGTAAAAAATATATTTTATGCGGTATAGGTAAAAATGAAACATGCTAAAGTTAAAAGGGTAAAGGATTAAAATTCCTAAAAACTACAAAATTTAAAGGTTGTTTCAGGTGATTCTCAACCATAAACAGACTACAAAACATTAATTGAAATTCTAATTTTATGAAATTAATTCCACCTTAATGTGGTTATCTTTAAATATAAGATTATCAATAATTTAATCACTTCCTCCAATGGCCCGAAGGCCTTCATTTTTTATTTATTTTGATAATCCACCTTTCAAGGGGTGAGGTGGAACCCTACAAGGCCCTTAGGCATAAGAATTACATGGCTCGTAGGCCTTAGATGAATTCATTGCTCGTAGGCTTCAAACATTACATACAACCCAGACTAACTACTTGGAACTACTCATCCTTAGCATATTAATCGTGAAATTAGCTCTCCACCTTCGCATTGCTATTCGTCTAGGAATTTTCGTGCATGAACAGGCTTCTCCCAATGGCAGGTGTCATACCCTCTCATTATTGCAATCCGTTTAGCTTCTGCTCTGGTGAAATCTCCTTGCTCATCCTCCTTATAGAGCTTGTTCTTTGTAGGTTGTCTAGTTTGCATCTGCACTTAAGGTGGCCTGAAAGACTTGAGGTGTACCTAAGGCCTTACTGACCCGAAGGCCTGGGAGGCCCGAAGGCCTTAAAGGACTCAGGGACCAAATCGGTGGCCCGAAAGCCCAAACGGGTGCATATTCCCGGCTGCTACAGTGCTTGCTACAGTCCCTGCTACAGTACTCCACAATTCCCACTACAGTACTGCTACAGTACCCTGGAAATTCTGCCTCCACCTAGATTTGATCCATGGTTGGTTTGATGCACTTACGGAGTCCTTACCCATCGGGCTAAGGCTCATGTGCAATAATTTAATCACTTGAATCCACCTCTCCTCAAGTATAAATACCACCCATCACCTCCCTATTTCAACCAAAAAAGCCTTATAGCTCCTCAAATATCGGCCCAAACCTCTAATCCTCACTCTCCCCATGTCCAAGAGCTTCAAGTCTCACCAAAATACCAAATCCAAGGTCCTCAAGTATCATTCAAGGGGGGATATTCAAGAGGTAATTTCCTCAAAATACCTCCCTAAATTTCTTTTCTTTTACTACTTTCTCATCACCTCCTTCATCAATTGATGCATAATAACTCCAAAAACATGTATATACTGTATATTTATGTTTCTAATTGAATATATCATATCCATTTCTTTTCTAACCTCATCTTATTCAAAGAAACGACATTTTTGTCTAAGTTATGCTAGTTAATCGCCTTCGTGAAAAATGTTTTTGTTCTTTTTCTATTATCATCTTCACAGCTGGTATTAAAACTATATTTATAGTCAAATAATATTTTAATATGTATATTATAACCTATTTAATATTCTCTAAATTTTATATTAAATATACCCTCATTCTTTCTGTATTGTGGTTATATGATAACCTCATTTGGGGACGTGTGGACTGTCATCTCCTCAAAACAATGTGATTCATTCACACATCATATGGAATGTATTAAGTATTTGTTTAGTAAAAATTTATCATATAAATGAAATATAAATTATAATTTAATGATATTATATATATATATAAATATATTTAAATACATTTAAATTAATTTTTTTGTTTCAATACAATAGGAAAAATGAAAATAGCGTCCATGTGTATGTACAACCTACCATCTCCATGAATGATGTTTTTAGTTTTTATTTAAATATTATTATAAATAATTATATAATTAATATATAAGATATTTATATCATGTTTTATATTCAAGAGATTATGGACTTATGACTGTATGGACTATTGACAACTTATCAAGTTCATTTTCAACTCAAATGTTGAATATCGACAAAGCATCCGATGTGAACTTAAATAAATATATAATTTTTATAACATGGTAACAAGTGATATAAAAGGGAATAATAAACATTAAAAAATTTCTCAAGAAATTATAAATTAAACTAAATTTATTATCCAAGAATATAAATATTGTACGTGAAGATTTGGACTCAAGGTAAGGGAATTTCTTAACAAAATTTCCATTCTTTGGGTTAAACTTATACTTATTGGTTATGTAATTCAAATATTATGTGTGAAATTAATTGTTAATATATTATATTTTATTTATACTTTATGATGTGTATTTATATTTAAAACACATAGTTGAACTTTTTTGTTAAAAAAATGATCTTTGTAAGGGGTTTCGTCTCAATCTCCTTTCATTAAGGCACTTCTTGGAAATGTTCACCTTTATTATTTTATAAGGTGTATATACAAGCACTAAAAAATTTCATATACATATTTTATCTACACTAATGTTATTTAATGTTTTGGTAAATGTGTTAATTCCTAAATATTAAGATTTAAATGTTCAAAGTGGTATGAGACATCTTAAACATTTAAATATTTAATTATCAAATATTTTTCTTCATGGTATTTATTTACGTAGTTATTTATATGGTTATAAAAGGATTATACATGATTTTTTATGTCTATATTTAATTTTAATAAATTTTTTCAAAAGGAATATTTGTATATAGAGTATTTTTCTTTCTTTACAAATGATAAGAAGAATGTTTTTATTTTAACATATAAGGCGACAAATTATTTGCCACCATAACCATTATTTGATACTTGGATTCCTCTATAACCCTTAATGTTTTTAGAAGGAAAAGGAATCATTTTTTCTTTTTTGTTTATTTTTGTATTGAAAATGGTTTTGAAAATAGATTTACTATTTCAGTATCTTGAAATTATTTCTTGTGATTGAAAATGAGATTTTATGAATGATATATTGATAATTGAAATATTTTATGATTATATCATGGTGCATGGACATTTGATGGGTGGTTACGTGATAAAACAAATATGGGTGGTTCCTCGATAAACCTAGTATGGGTGGTTACATTATAAACTCAAATTCATTAGGTATGGAAGTTATCTATATGGAAATTCTATTTGTAAGAATGAAAAATATGGAATTCGGCCAAATGGTTATTCCATTTAAGTATGTTTATTTCCAAAGTTACCTTTATATATTGTATATTCATTCTATAGGTTCTATGGTAATATTTTGATTAAAAGAATGGTAAGAAAATAACATTTATTCAAATGAAAGTATTTTA
The DNA here is from genome assembly GCA_963277665.1 of Viscum album. NCBI lineage: Eukaryota > Viridiplantae > Streptophyta > Magnoliopsida > Santalales > Viscaceae > Viscum > Viscum album. The sequence continues at coordinate 1,811,822,624 of OY728132.1, forward strand.
TTCTTTATAATGGTGAAAGTACTACTTTATGATAAAGTATTCATTGTTTATATGTTTTTGTAAGACTAACAGTTTTCCTTCTTTGTGTATCCCTTACTAGAATTTTTATGCTCATCCAAAGTTTTCAAATGTTTTTAATAGTATATAAGGGAGAATAGATACAAGGATGGGATCAAGGGAACGGTTGTGATGATTAAACATGAAAATAAACAATGTTTCATTTAAATAGTTTTTTTAGTGAAAAAAATGAATAATGAGTAAAAGTGTCTACCTTGTAATATTTCTAAGTACTATGGTCTAATTCTCTAAAACTCTAAACTGAAAATATTTTTGGGAATTTAAGGAAGTGAATTCTAAATTTAATTTACTATGTTATGTAAAGAATGAGTCCATGTACTTATTATTGGAATCATAGCATCTTTTAGAAAACTGTAGAGGTTAGAGTAATATTAATAACTTTCCTTGGAAAGATTTTACCTTATGGTCATGTTAAAATTTTATATAATTTGAATATTACTATGTTTATTCATCTAAGATATGTCTGTTTAGAATTGTTTTCCATAAATGAAATAGGGAATCTATGATGGGTAGGCATCTATCGGAAAACAACATTCCAAATCAGCACATCGAGATGGTCGAAATCAGAACTGAGTATTTTGTTGCAGTGATGGATCAGTTGAATCATGTGATAAATGGTGGTGGTTTTTATGCAAGATAGTAACCAAATATACCAAATAGGACCATGATAATAGTGGAAAATTTTATGAGACAGCATCCCCCATCATTCAGAGTATTATTTAACCTTATTCTAACCAAAGGATGGAATAAATACGAAGAAAGGATATTCCATATCCTGGGTTATTCAGAGCTTCAAAAGGTTAGTTTTTTGTTTATCATTTAGAAGATGAATTCGATCAGTGGTGGTCAATGGTAAAAAAATCAGATGAAGTGAAGAGATTAATTCCATGGAATGGGATAAATTTATGAATATCTTCCTTGAGAAGTATTTTTCTAAGGTTATTCGACTTAGGATAGAAAATGAATTCTTGGAATTGAGACAAAAGGAGGAAGATTTTTTGGTTATGTATAAAGAAAATTTTTCCCATTTTTCAAGCTACATCCCACATTTTATCTGAGATATTTATAGTAAGATAAATTGGTTTTAATTAGGATTAAATCTGAGATATCGAAGGGTATTATATTCTCATGAATTCAAAAGATATGAAAAAAACTTTTCAGATGTGTTGAGAAGGTTGAAATGGAGTTTTTTGATGATCATGTGATCCATGATAGCAATTCAAATAATATTTCTAGTTGTAAGGCAATGTAAAAGTATTAATAAAATAAGTTTGTAGGTAAGAAAACTAAATTTCCATCTTGTGAGTATTGTGGTAAAAAGAATCATGTAGAATGTATCTCAAAGTCTATAAAGTGATTTCAATGTGGTATTAACAGTCATATTAATCTTGACTGTAAGGAATATGATTAAGCAAACAACGAAAAGACAGTGGTAAGAAGTTTTAGTTGCAATGAGTTAGGTAATTATGTCAACATGCATCTAATCTTGATTACACAGGGTGGAAACTATGAAGATAGAAAGAAAATTTAATAGAAAAATAATTTTTTACTACTACAGTTGATGTGGAACCATTAAATAAAGTGTTTATAGGTATGCTACAGGTTTTTTCAAAATATTCAAATACTCTGTTTGACTCTGGATCTTCACATTCTTTCATTTATACAACATTTTCAATTAAATTGTAAATAACACCTCAAGAATGTGATATAGAACTTTTCGTAAAAACTCTAGGTGGAATTATTAAAGAATCCCAAATTTATAAGAATATTCCTATTATCATTGGTGTGATTGTATTTCCTAAAAATATTGTTGTACTTACCCTAGTGGAGTTTGATATTATTTTGGGTATGGATTAGATTTAAGTTTATCAAGCTAAAATATATTTCAAAGCCAATAAAGTTTTGTTTAATGATTTCATACCTTTGATAACATACCAAGAAGCTGAAATGTTGATTAAAGATGGAAGTAAATGTTATCTAGATAATGTTGTTAAAAAGAAAGAAATGGTTTTGATTAGTGATATTCTAGTAGTGAGTGAATTTACAGATGTTTTTTCGGATGAATTTTTTGGTGTTATTCCTGATCCAGAGGTTGAATTTACTATTGATCTAGTGCCTAATTCTAAGCCGATTTCTAAACCCTCTTATCGAATAGATCAAGTAGAAATGGTGGAATTGAAAAAACAATTACAAGAATTGCTTAATAAAGGTTTCATTCAACCTTTCACTTCACCATGTGGTTCTCCTGCTTTATTTGTTAAAAATTAGGATTGTTCCATGATACTTTTTATTGATTGTAGAGACTTGAATAACATCACTATTAATAATACGTATCTTTTTCCTCATATCGGTGATTTTTTTGATAACCTCCAGTGAGATCAATATTTTTCAAAGATTGATTTGAGTTCTGGGTACCATCAGGTGAAGGTGAAGGAGGATCACATTCCAAAGATAGTGTTCCAAACAAGATATGGGCATTATGAGTTTGTGATTATTCCCTTTGTCCCCTATATTTACAAATCTTATGAATGGATTCTTTCATCAGTTTTTGGATCAGTTTGTGGATGTGTTTATAGATGATATTTTTATATATTCTAAAAGTCAGGAGGAGCATAAAAGTCACTTAATAATTTTTTTGAAAACCTTAAAAGAAAATAAAATATATGGAAAGTTTACTAAAAGTGAATTTTGGTTGTAAAAAAATTCATTATTTGGATATATTGTTTCTAAATATGGCATAACTGTTGACCCTTCTTAAAAAATGGTTGTTGAATAGTTGCCAAGACCTACTAATTTCACAAAGATTCATATTTTTCTTATATTATCAAGTTATTGTCAATGATTTTTTGAAAACTTTTCTCGATTATCTATCCCACTAACTAAGTTAACATGAAATGGAGTTAGTTTTGTCTGGAAAAAAGAATGTGATGATTGTTTTTAGGAATTGAAAATAAGATTGGTAAATGCTTCAGTTTTGGCCATGCCTTCTAGAAATGGTGAATTTTTTATCTACAGTGATGCTTCATTTAAAGTAATTGGTTGTGTCCTAATGAAAAATGATTCGGTAATTTCTTATGCTTCACATCAGTTTAAACCTCGTGATTTAAATTACCATATACATGATGTATAATTAGATGTTGTTGTTTTTGAATTAAAAATTTGGAGGCATCATTTTTATGGAGTGAAGGGTGAAATATATACTGATCAAAAAAGTTTAAAGTATATATTAACTCATAAATAATTAAACATGAGATAGAGGATATGGCTAGAAATAATCAAGGATTATGATTTCATGATTCATTTCTATTTAGGAAAAACAAAATAAATTGGTTTATGCTTTGAGATGAAAAATTAATGCTACATTAACCATGCTAAGTTTGGAATGTGATCCTATGGTTAATAATTTAATGAATTTTAGATTGGAAGATGTTGGTGTGGAAAATAAATCTATTTTGTTTCAGGTATTGGTGAAATAATCTCTATCAAATAGAATTAAGCAAACACCAAAGGAAGATAATGAGTTGCAAAAAAAGGTAGAATTGGTTCAGATGGGTAAGTTAACTGAATTTAACATTAATAAAGATATTGTTTTGATGTTTGGGAAGAGATTATGTGTGCCTTGTGATTCATAGTAGAAGAATTATTTGTTAAATGAAGCTCATAGTTCTCTATTTTTAGTTTATTTGGGTAGCACTAAGATGTTAGTGACCTTCAAGTGTATTACTGGTGGGATGGAATGAAAAGAGATATTGATAATTTTACCCTAAGATGTTTGAATTTTCAATAGGTTAAAGTAGGGTGGAAGTTACCAAAAGGGATTCTTCATCCTTTTCAAGTGCCAGAGTGGAAATGGGAAAATATATCTAAGGAATTCATAGAGGGATTATCAAAGAATTATTGAGGTAACATTATGATTAGGGTTATTATTGATCAATTAACTAAATCTACTCATTTTATTCCTATTCGAGATACTCTATCTATAGATCAACTTTATCATATGCATAATAAAGAGATGGTCAGGTTTCATGTAGTTCCCCTATCCATTTTATATGATCATGAACCCATGTTCACTTATAACTTTTGGAAAGCCCTTCCGAAGTCATTGGGTATTGAATTAAACTTCATCATAGCTTTTCATCCCTAATCAGATAGGAAGTCAGAATGAAAAATTTATACATTAGAGGATATGCTATGTTCTTGTTCAATATATTACTAGGGAAGTTGGGATTAGTATATTTCTATGGTTGAGTTATCTTATTATAATAGTTTTTATTCTAGTATATGGATGAAACCATTTAAGGAATTATATGGAAATTGGTGTCGAACTACATCTTTTTGGGATGATATCGGGGAAAAGAAGTTCATGGGTTCAGATTTGGTAGTGTAAATGGTAGAGAACGTTTATTTGATTCATTGAAACATGAGGAAATCCCAAAGCAGACATCAAATTTATGTAGATAACTGAAGGAAGGATTTTTCTTTCGAGGTAGGTGATCATTTATTTCTCAAAGTTTATCCATGGAAAAATGTGATATGTTTTGGTAAAAAGGGGAATTTGAGTCCACGGTTCATTGGACCCTATGAAATCCTAGAGAAAGTTGGATCAGTTTCCTATTAAGTGTATTTTCCTTGGAGTTTATCTCAAGTACACAATGTTTCTCATGTTTCAATATTAAGAAATTATATACCATGGGCCTTCGAGATATGTAATGGGTCTCCCTCTACCCAGTTAAAATAGGTCTTTCTTTGATTTAATAATAAAATGAGGCTTCGGCCCCAACCTTTATATACCAAATCCATCTCATGTTTTGAGTCCAGAAGTAGTTCAATTAGAAGATAATATTTCTTATGAGGAACATCAAGTCCATATTCTTAACCATAGAGATAAATTTTTGTGGAATAAGTTGATTCATTGGGTTAAGTGTTTTTGGAAAATTATATGATTTTAGGGTCAACATGGAAATCTGAAAATGCTATGGGGGGAATACCCCCACTTGTTTGATAAGTTAATAAAATTATGAGGATGAAATTTCCAAATGGGGGGAAGAATTTAACAACCCAGGTAATGATATAAAAAGTCTATATTTATTTATAAATGTTTTTACATTTATTTAATATATTTTACAAGCATAATATAATTATAAATCTTGCTTTATTCTTAAAAATGAGTTTTTCAAAAAAAGTAGTTTTACCGCCTTTTGATGGAGAAACCATTTTAAATATAGTTTTTGAGACTTTTATAAGTAATATTTTTAAAACTAAACATATTATTTATAATTGGTACATCAAAATTTAGTTTGGATTAATTTTTTTTATTTTTCTAAAAACATTAATATTTTAATGAATAGTGAAAATACGACATTTTAATTCAAAACTGCTTTTTCATTTAATTTAGTTATATATATATATATAATATAATTTTAATATGTTTTAAAGTATATTTATATTATTTATTTATCATTTAATCCAATTTTGGTTATTGGAATCAATTTCAAATTGAAATTAAATATAAAAACATTTCAAACTTTTCAATGTTTCACTTTAAAAACCCTACTTTTCGTTTTGTCTGTGCAATTAATTTTAAATATAATTATTAAAATTATATGAATTTAATTAGGTAAAATTGATTTCATATTTTAAATAATAATTTATAAATTATTTTTTAGATTCAATTTCATTTTTTGTATATAAAAGTTTCCATGGTAAAAAAATTATTGACCATGGTATAGGTAAAAAATGAAACGTGTTAAAGTTAAAAGGTCAAAGTCTAAAAATATCTAAAAACTAAAACATTAAAAGGTTTTTTGATCTATTTATCAACCCTAGAAATCATAACAATAATTAGTTGAAAGTATAATTTGTATAAATTAATATCACCTCAATGTGGTTAGCTTCAAATATAAAATAATCAATAATTTAATCACTTGAACCCACCTCTCCTTAGGTATAAATATCATCGATCACCTCATTATTTAGACCCAAAAAGCCTTGTAGATACTAAAACATCTACCCAAAACTCTCCTCATCACTCTACCCATGTACAAGTGCTTCTGATCTCACCTAAAGACCAAATCCAATGTCGTCAAGGCTCTTTTAAGGAGTGTATATTCAAGAGGTAATTTCCTAAAAGCACCTCTATAAATTTCTTTTATTTTTCTACTTTCTCCTCACCTACTTCATAAAAGAAATAATTATAACTCCAGAATTATTTATATATTGTATATTTATGTTTCTAATGGAATATATCATATCCATTTCTTTTTTTCACCTCCTATTATTCAATGAAACAAAATTGTTGTCAAATTATGTCGGTTAATTGCCTCTGTGAATAATGTTTTTATTCTTTTTCCATAATCATCTTCATGGATGATATTAAAACTATTTTTATCGTAAAATAATATTTTAATATTTATATTATAACCTATTTAATATTTTTTAATTTTTTTATTAAATATACTTTCAGGATTTTCATATTGTGGATATACGATAACTTCGTTTGGGGAAGTATGGACAACCGCCTCCTCAAAACGATGTGATTCATTCACACATCACATGGAATGTATTAAATATTGTTTTAGTAAAAATATATGATATAAATTACATATTAATTATACTTTAATGATATTATATATATGTATATTTACATTCATTTCATTTAATTTCTTTCTTTCAATAGGATAGGAAAAATGAAAATGGTGTTCATGTGTACGTACATCCAGTTGTCTCTATGAACAATGTTTTTAGTTTATATTTAAAGATTATTATAAATACTTATATAATGAATATATATAAGATATTTATATAATGTTTTATATTCTTTATATTATGTAATTATGACCACATGGACTATTGACATCTTATCAAGTTCATTTTCAACACAAGTACCTAATATCGACAATTATCAGACATGAACTTAAATAATTATGTAATTTTTATAATATGGTAATAAGTGATATAAAATGGAATAATAAACCTGAAAATTTTTATGAATAAATTATAAATTAACCAAATTTTATTATTAAAAAATATAAAGATTGTACGTGAAGAGTCGGACTCAAGGTAAGGGAATTTCTTAACCTAGTTTTCATTCTTTGGGTTAAACTTCTACTTCTTGATTATATCATTCAAATATTATGTTTGAAATTAATTTTTAATATCTTATATTTTATTTATAATTTTTTTAAGTGTATTTATAGTGAAAACACATAATTGAACTATTTTATTAACAAAATGATCTTTGTAATAGATTTCATCTCAATCACCTTTCATTGAGGTACTTCTTGATAATATGCAACTTTTTTATTTTATAAGGTGTATATACAACCACTAAAAAATTTCATATCCATATTTTATCTACATTAATGTTATTTAATTTTTTTTATAAATTTATTAATTCATGAATATTAATATTTAAATGTTCAAAGTGGTATGGTACACTTTGAACACTTACAGATTTAACTATCAAATATTTTTCATCATAATATTAATTTACAGAGTTATTTATATGGTTAGAGAAGGATTATACCAGATTTTTTATGTCTATATTTAATTTCAGTCTTTTTTTCAAAAGTAATATTTTTATATGGATCATTTGGCTTTATTTACAAATGACAAAATGAATGTTTTTATTTTAACATATGTAGAGATAATGACTTCTTCACTACCGTAACCATAATTTGATACTTGGCTTCCTCTATAAGCCTTAATGTTTTTAAAAGGAAAAGTAATCATTTTTTATCTTTTTGGGTATTTTGGTATTGAAAATGGTTTTAAAAATGGATTTGAAAATATATTTACTATTTTAATATCTTGAAATGATTTCATGTGATTACAAATGAGATTTTATGAATTAAATGTTGATATTTCAAATATTTTATGATTATTTCATGGTACGTATACATTTGACAGGTGGTTACTTGATAAAACAAATATGGGTGGTTACATGATAAACTAAGGATGGGTGGTCATGTTATAACCTTCAATGCATTGGGTATGGAAATTGACTATATGGCTATTCTATTTGTAAGAGTGAAAAATATAGAATTCGACCACATGGTTATTCTATTTAAGTATCATTATGTCCCAAGTTACCTTTACATGTTATATGTGCTTTATATGGGTTGTATAGTAATATTTTTATTAAAAAAATGGTAAGAAAATAACTTTTATTCAAATTAAAGTATTTACTTCTACTTGAAGGTGAAAATTTTTACATTATGATAACGTATTCCTTGTTTATATGTTTTTACAATACTAATAGTTTTCCTTATTTGTGTATCCCTTACTAAGCTTTTTATGATCATCCCAAGTTCTAAATGTTTTTCGTAGGATCTAACGGAGAATAGATATAGGTATGGGATCAAGGGAATAATTTTGATTATTGAACATGAAAAGAAACCCTGTTTTATTTTGATAGTTTTCGTTTTGTGAAAAAAAAATTGATAGTTAGTATAAGTGTCTACCTTGTAATATTTCAATTGTTATATAAGAATTATGGTCTAATTATCTAAAACTATAAAAAGAAAATATTTTAGGAATTTATGGAAGTGAATTATAAATTGAATTTACTATTTTATGTATAGAATGAGGTCAGGTCCTTATACTTGCAATGGATTGACCTGCTAACTACTGGAGAATGGAAATATTAATCCAACATCTAAAAGTTTAATCACTTATTTATTGATGGATTCATTTATATAAGGTTTTAAGAATATTTTTGGTTCCATAGAAGGTTTTGAATTATTGTTCATATATATTTCGTGAGTATATATAGTAGGGATTATGCCTTTTAAATCAGTTATTGACTATAATATCACTACTTTCCTCTATGAAAATACATCGAACAAATTATTTTATTTTTCACTTGAATTATTAGCATTGATGATGGATTGTACAGTGTCTTGAATCTCTAAAATAGTTGTATCTTTAGTGGTGTAAGAGGTTTAAGGTCAAGTACCTAAAGTTTTTCAGGTGATGGAGCTAATTATGTGAACTCTTGTCTATCCACTCTCTATACTACATTTTTTATGAATTCTAATTATTTTATTGATTTAATTAAGTCTTCTATTTATTTTTGTAATTCTTTGATATTTTTTTATTCTGTTTCTAATTTAACCAATTCATCAATAGTATACAAGAAATTATAGTGAACTACTGATTTTTTCATATATTCCAAGACATCAAATGTTGGTTTTTATTCCCTAACACTAAAAATTAGTTTCACCTCTTAGACATCAATGATAGATCTACATGTAACTAATATAGTCTCCAAAGAATGAAATGGATTTCCATATCTTCTTCCATATAAAGTATGGTGTTATCAGTATGGAAGTAAAAAATTTCAACCTTGATGAGAACATCCACTAAAATTCCATGATGATACTTACATAATTATTCTATCATTTAAAAGGAAACCCTAGTTGTATTTAAGTTTTTAATACACAATTATTTAAGAACATAAAATGTCACGAGGTTAACTCTAACTATGAGGTCACATCGAGATCTCCCAAACTAAAAATATCCCATATTACAAAGTTTTATGAAACTTAAAAGGTATTTGATTTTAGGATTTATAGATATAGTTATGACTATTAAACTTTCCTCATGCATTAAAACAATTCCCACATCACTGATTTTTATTCTTTTAGATGGGATATCTTTGATAAACTTGGTAACATGGGAAATTTTTTGTAATGTCTTATTGTTTCGTAGTTCCTTGAAACATGTGTTCTAGTTTTAAGAATCACTATTTCCAGGCAGTTTCCATTGGATTTATTTATGGAACCAGAAACTCCCAACAGTTCTTTATCCAAAGGGGACCTACTTTATAAAGGTAGACGTTCGTTAAGTTTAAACATTAAGATACTTAAGAATGTGCATTGGTTGAGAGGATGGGAGGTCAGACTCATCACACCCTTTTTCATGGTAATTATTGTTTACTTCGGGACTCTCTTTGTAAATTTAAGATATTTTCATGAATCCTTATTAATTCACAAAGTATATCATAAGTATACCTTGAAATTTACAATCACTTATTAACATGTGTAAAATTTAGAATCATCATTATGCATTCAAGGTTCTTCATCAATGAAAACATCTATATGTATTCGTGATTTTCCAGCAATGGTATCCTCTAATATACCGATTAGAGATTCTTTTATTCATCATTGTGATGATACTAGTTTTTAAGCCACTTAGTGGGGCACTCTATAATTTATTGTCATTCAGGGAGATGAAGGTTTGTTTTGATCTTGGGATCGTTCCCGTAAAATGGGCTACCTACGTATCCTTGTGAAAGAAATCAGAACCCTTGTAGTTTGGTGTCACTTAATAGGACACATTATACCTTTTAAGGTCATGTGATAAGGACCTCTAGGCGAAATGTGCTTAATCAAAACATAGTTTGGGACTTACGCTGAAGTAGCCCAAGGAACAAGGAAAGAATATGATTTTCCAAGTAGGATCATACCCTATTGGGAATATGGCCCAAGGAGAACAGTGTTGATTTCAAGTTTTGGGTTTGAACCTCAAGGGGGCATCCTCTATATCCCATATTAATGGGAATAAAAGACCTCTTAGTTCGATAAATCTCATAGGAGAGTATGGTCCTCTGAGAAAGATTAGTTTGGTATTACTTCCTAAAAAGTATGCCTTGATGATTTGAAGATTGAATTTGGTGCTTATTTCTTAAGGAGGATGCCCAGTGAGCTCGGGCCTTGAGATGGATTCCTACATATCCTGGTTTGAACTGGAATCAGAGTTCTCATAGTTCCTTTGGGGGAGTGTGTGTGCACATTTTGTAACCATCACATATCTCTAAGACCTCGTGAGTCATGTTTCATGTGTGAAACAAGAGGATGTGAAAGATTCAATAATGACACTTCACACTTTTCCTCCTCTGCTAATAAAAGGGGGTGCATCGACCGTGGAAGAGGGTGAGGAAACAAGCCTTCCCTCTGTTCTATTTACATTGGGCAAGGGTCCAATGTAAGGAGGAAGGGAAGAAGGTTAGGGGATTATACTAGGATGGTTGTCCTGAAATTGATCCTAGTAGGAAAGGGAGACTTCTCTTTTTCTTATGCGTAAAAGTAAGTGTGAACTGTACCTTACCTACCAGAGGCCCGAGGTTCTAGGTCTCCTCTTTGAGAAAGGAGAGGTCGAGACCCAACCCTCCTCCAAAATGCGAACTTCCCAACACTGTTTCTAGGAGAAATTTCCATGTGACTGCGGATATACAAACCCACAAACATTTCGTGAATCCTAACCCCATTGTGAAACAAATGTGGGAAACCTCTGACTATGGAAATACAAACCCAAATAGGAGACACACCAATCTGCCTTTCCCAAAGGTTTGATAATTCATGAGGTTTTGGTGGAGTCTTCAACTTAGTCCCTTTCAGATAAGGGAACCAAGGAAGGAGATACCCTGCCATGAATGGCTTTTAAAAAGGGTACTTGAGTTGGTCGCATAGGTACCTCGCACAATTATGCCGCGTAGGTACCCCATGTTGTTGTACTACGTAGGTATAACGCGTAGGTATGGTGTGCAGTTATACCACGCATGCATAAATGATGACTGAAGAGTGTGAAGACCTTCAAAACATGATTATCCCATTTAATTATCTCTTCTCTCGTGGTCTATAGAGCTACATGAGATAGTTTCAGGGATATAGGCGAAAGCACTACGCAAATGGAGCTTTAGAAAGTCTTTCAGATTTTTTTCAGTCCTCAAATGGGGAGCCCAAGGGCTCTATTTATAGGCATGGATGGGGCTGGGTAAGTAGATGTTTTCCGCGCAGGTCCTTTGTGCATCTCTGCTGCACAGGTATTCTGCGTAGGTGCACAAAACATCTTCAGGTGCGGAGCTCCATCGCGTAGATCAGTCGCGCAGCTCCAGCGCGTAGGTCAGTCGTGCAACTCCGTCGTGTAGGCCTGTGAAGCTAGTCCATCGCAAAGATCTTTGGGAATATTTTGATTTTCATTTGTACTCTTCGAACTTTTATTTGGGATCTGAAATACCTGGAGTTTTCTTCATATTATGTTTGGTTACTTTCTCAAGTAGTGTCAACAAAATCCCCCCCCCCCCTCAGGATTGGATCCAAAATGTACAAAGAGGGTCAATTCCTATGGAGAAAGTTGTCGAACAGCGTAGGTTTACCACGCAGGTGCTTCACGGAGGTATGGAGTGAAGTGGTTGCGCATAGTTCGGATACATAGGTCTTAGGTTTCTTATAAATAGGTCTCCCCCTTCGTGATTTTTTTCTTCCTCTGTTCTTTCTCTAAAATTTTGTAGCTCTCGTTGCGTAGCTCGTTCGCCCAACTCTTATTGTGTTGTTCTCTCGCGTAATTTCCTTGAAGTTTCTTCAAAGTAAACATATTTTAAGAAATGTAGCTATGTCAAACAACTTCATCGAATGATTTGTGCTAGGACCCTTGGAGAAGGACCTATGCGAAGGGCCTCATCAAAGGACATACACAATAGGCCTCGTCGAAGGACCTACACGAATAGTGTCCTTTGCCAAATTTTTTATTTCCTATTTAAAATTTTGACCTAGAAGTTTGGTAATTCTTTTGCAGGAAAGAATGACTCATTTTATGACTCATACTAAAGAAGATAAGGCTCACCAAAATGAAATGATGAAGATCGTCGGACCATACTATTATGACATTGTTGATAGTACTCTTCCAAGGCTATGGAAGGGTCTAATTCTGTACCAACGTGACTATGAAAAAAGTCTTTATTTACCCTTGTATGGGCATGGTATTTTGCAAGATTCCCATGTTTCATCTATTAAAAAGTACTTTCCAAAGGAATGGTTTCTTCGGTATTCCAACTGTAACTGTATGAACATTAGTGCAAGGGGGTTCTAGTACAAGAAGGAATTATCCCTATTAGTTTAATCCTTCATTACTGTGGTTGCACTCCCGATATAAAGGATCATGTTATAGAACCAAGACCACATTGCTATGATTCCACTTTTCAGGCTTCTCAAACAGATCAATCTAATGGTTAGAAGGAAGACTGGGATCTTCGTTCTGGAGGAGGTGTCAAACCTGAGTGGATGTGGGCATTCTAGGTATGTCAGTGGTTGGGCCCAAATTTACCCTACAGGTATAAGCGGCCGTTGAAGTCCATATAGGGGTTGAATCCATAGGGACCTAAGAAGTAACCTTTAGAAACACATGTTTTATAGAGGTTGGGCTGTGAAGTTGCTAACATGGGTTTGAATTGATTGGATAACAAATTATTTAATTTAAAGAACAATTAAAAAAACAAATTTACTTGATCTAAAACAATTAATTAATATGGGTTGATCCTAGGTTGTTGCTTTTGGTGGATTAGATGCATTTATTTTCTTAAGAATTTCATGTCATTAATTGAAGACGTATCCAAAAAATGAGATAATTCTCCCAAATCATTCACCAATTTAATCCCTCCACAATTCCAAGTCCAATCACCAATTCACTTTGAGGATCACTTTACTGAGCACTCAAAGGAAATAGATCGTACTATCACTCAAAATGTGTCATCGTTAAACTTGGAAAAGATGAAGAAGAACATAACTCATCGAATGAAAATCTTAAAATAACAAACAGATTTAAAAATTAAAGTACATGAAATAACATCCAATCCATCGCATAAAACTCTCTAGGACCAAACAATAAATGTTTATCCCTCCATAGATGCTATTATATCAATGGAAGCAAGAAGTCGACTTAAAGAAGTGGAATTGAAGAAGAAAAACATTAATAAAAAGGAACACTCCACCGTTGTGTGAGAAATTCACAAGTGCTGGTGTGAATAATTTCACACCTTGATTCAACGGTATCAACGTGTGAAGAAAAGGAAAATAAAAAGTGAAGAAGAAGAAGAAATTTTATTAAAATAATAAACATGAAAGAAAAACTTACATGGGAAAACTTGACGATGTGATTACAAATTGAAAGTAGGAAATTACAATTGAAAGAAATACAATGGATGAAAGATAAACATAGATTCAAAGAAAAATGTTAGATGATAATTCCCTTCACCATCATCTCCTTATATAGGCATATTAGAAGCCTTAGTTCCACCATCTTCCTTTAGGATTCATCCATCGGACCTAAAAGATAAAATGTTCCAACCAAAGTGATCAATCATATCCCAAAATTTCATATTCAGAAAATTAATATAATTTTTTCCACAAACAAATGAATGATTGGGGCCAAATTTTCATTCTTAAACATGAATTGCATTTTAGATGAGAAATGAAGTTCTATTTATGTAATGCACTAAAAACAATGTTTATGGACTTTGGAACAATGAATATAAATATATTAACAATTAATATTATCCACTTTCAATGACTAATCACACCCCCCCAACTTGAGTTTTTCTTGTCCTGAGCAAAATAAATTACAAATATGAAATTCAAATCCCCTTTTCCAAAAACATTTTAATACACATTGCTCACCCAAAGAACTCATACCAAAAAAAATTATGAAACCCATCAAAATAATTTAAAACAAGCTATGTCCATAAGCATATCCCAAGCCCAAGACCATTCCTTTGTTCAAATTCATCACCACATTTCATCCAATTCCAATTAAGAATGATAAAGTGTTGTGCATCATAAAAGATATGGGGCCCATTTTATTGTTCAATGGAAAAAAATGGAAGCGCTAGGTGGGAATCACATTAAACCTTAAGATGAGTATCCATTTTTTTATGATTTTTTTTACCACAATAGATATGAAAAGACTAACTCAGGGAAAGACAACTATGGAGTCACGATCCCCAAGTGCCGGACGCCACACATTTGGACAAAACATTTCTCTATGTGGTCAAAATTATTATTATTATTTTTGTTTTGTTTTTATTTTTATTTTTTATTTTTTTGATACTCAAATTAAACTAAAAGTGACCCCAGAACCCTATGCTATAATGAAAGGTACCCAAGAACTCAAATTTACACACACAATCCAGAAGATGTGCATTGCGGCATTTTTATTAAGAGGATGAAAATGTAAACTTTGAAAAATCACATCGGACAACCGCACTTTCCAAAAACTATGCTCATGAACATAAAATTGCATTAAAATCAGAATCAAGGCATGCAAAATTATTCGATATCCAATTTTAGAGTTTTCAATGTGTGTTATCATGTTCAAGGTTAATGGAATTTTTCTTTCCATGCATGTTCTTATTAAAAAAATCATTTTTTTATTTCATCTCCCCCCAACATAGAATAACATTGTCCCCAGTGTTTAAAGAAAATATAGAAGGGGGTATGGGGGGTTGTTCAAAGAGGAAATTTAAAATGATAATCATGGAATGAAGTCACATGTGATTGATGATGATAGTGTATGCCACAATCTCCCTTCAATCTTGGATTTGAGTCTCAGCGGCTTGGATGGTGGTGAATGGATTTTCCTTATGACTTATGACATGTCCTTTTGTATTTTTTTTAATCTATTAAAACATAAAAATAAACTAAACAAAATAAATTGATGATACATTGTATTTTTTTTAGATTTCTGGGTAAGGTATTACTCAGAGATCACGCCACGTGACACGGATGAATATGGCTCTCCCCTTTCATACCCATCCTTACTCATAAAATAAAAACAGGTCAACAGTCTATGGTAATTTATTATATGAAAAAAAATATGATTCAAAATAATTAGAAAACATGAAAACCATGGGTTGCCTCCCATGCAGCGCTTTTGTTTAACGTTGTTAGCTCGACTTGAACCCCCCAACCTATCCAATTCCAACTTTCAAAATTTTAATTAACCCATCTTTCTCCACTTCAACAAGATTGAGATTGATTGTTTTTTTAAAATTTGTTTCGTATGAAATCCTATTTTCTACAATGATTGGTAAAATCCAAGGAATATCTAAAATGGTTGATCGTGTTTTATCTGGAGTATTTCCTAAGATTTCAAGGTTCATTCCTACTTGGTGAGATTCTTGATGAAAATTGATGATAATTGACTGGTCTTGTTTATCATAAATAGAGGGATTATTGAATAGGGAAGGAAGTATTAAAACATCGAGTTCAGTTTGATTGAATTTTCCTAAAGAATAATGATAATTTGAATAAAAAATTGTTTCTTCTTTAAAAACATTTAAAATAATTGGTTCCTTTTGAAAAGATGATTCATCCCCATAATATTCCATTTGAATTTCATGATTGGGTATAGACACAATATTTGTTATATCTCTCAATGTTTCAATGATCGGTGATTCTAAAAAATTGTTATTGGAGCAATATTCCGAACACTCAATCCATGAAGACAATTTTTCCCCTTGTGAATCAAAAAAATTAATTTCCTCCTGATTTCAATACCCTTAAACATTTCTTTGATCTTGTTCAGTTATCCCATATCCAAAGGTTAGTTCTTTTTTCAATTCATGGGAGGTTTTTGGGATAAAATATTCATCTATCAATGATGAGGAAAGAACATCTTGAGTGGGAATGGGTTCCTCAAAAGTCTTAAAGCTTTGTAAATCTAATCTGAAAGACGAAACTTCTGAATTCATTTTATCCATTTGTTCACACAATTGTTCAAGAATTTTTTCAGTATTAGGGTTGATATATGTTTGTACATCATGGAATTCCTCATTATTTATCTTTTCAATCATTCTTGATAGGTATGGAAATTGATCTTTTAAACATTCATCATCCCATTGATTGTTTATGTTATCAGGTGTGGGGTAATCATTCAAGTGTTGATCAAAGTAATTTTCTATCTGAGGGGATTCCCATTGTTGATTTTCAATTTGATTACAACCCGATTTTATGAAAGGAAATTTTTGATGATACTCCATTGGAGTTGAATGAAATTTGGACTTGGATTTTTTTTGGACACACGAAAATAGAAAGGGGAAAAGAAAAGAGAAATATAGGTGAGAAAAGAAAAGTTATGTGAGAATAGAAGGTGGGTGTCTAAGAAAACTTACTTGGGTCCCCGGAAACGGCACCAAAATTTGGTTGCGCCCAAATTTACCCTACTGTTAAAAGCGGTCATTTAAGTACAAGTAGGGATCGAATCCACAGGGACTGAAGCAGTAACCTTTAGAAACACATGTTTTATGGAGGTTGGGCTGTGAAGTTGCTAACATGGGTTTGAATTGATTGGATAACTAATTATTTAATTTAAATAAAAATTAAAAAAACAAATTTACTTGATCTAAAACAATTAATTAATATGGGTTGATCCTAGGTTGTTGCTTTTGGTGGATTGGATGCATTTATTTTCTTAAAAATTTCATGTCATTAATTAAAGACGTATCCAAACAATGAGATAATTCTCCCAAATCATTCACCAACTTAATCCCTACACAATTCCTAGGCCAATCACCAATTCACTTTTAGGATCACTTTACTGAGCACTCAGATGAAATAGATCATACTATCACTCAAAATATGTCATCGTTAAACTTGGAAAAGATGAAGAAGAACATAACTCATCGAATGAAAATCTTAAAATAACAAACAGATTTAAAAATTAAAGTACATGAAATAACATCCAATCCATCGCATGCAACTCTCTAGGACCAAACCATAAATTTTTAGCCCTCCATAGATGCTATTATATCAATGGAAGCGATAAGTCGACTTAAAGAAGTGGAATTGAAGAAGAAAAACATTAATAAAAATGAACACTCCACCGTTGTGTGAGAAATTCACAAGTGCTGGTGTGAATAATTTCACACCTTGATTCAACGGTATCAACATGTGAAAAAGTGAAGAAGAAGAAGAAATTTTATTAAAATAATAAACATGAAAGAAAAACTTACATGGGAAGACTTGACGATGTGATTACAAATTGAAAGCAGGAAATTACAATTGAAAGAAATACAATGGTTGAAAGAAAAACATGGATTCAAAGAAAAATGTTAGATGATAATTCCCTTCACCACCATCTCCTTATATAGGCATATTATGAGCCTTAGGTACACCCCCCACACTCAATTCACCCCCCAACAATTAATAGAGTCAAAACGAGGGTGAATAATCAAAAGGACATTGACGTTTCGAAGTTGACCCGGAAAACTGTCCAGATTCATCCACCATTTTGATGTTAAAATATTTAATTGATGGAGGCTGAATCTTGAGAGGTCATAGAAGATAAATATCTTCGTCCATGTGTCCTCTATCCGATGTACAAATTTCAGGACATTGGCTCAGCCGTTTGGAAGTTATGGTCGAAATGGTGGTACGACTTTATGTGCATTAATGTCGGGTCCACCATTTAAATCTCATCTTCAGATCCATTTATCATCATGAAAACTTTAGAATTAGCTTAAGACACAGTTGAGTAAAATGATCCTCCTATTTTTAGCTTTCTACTGTATAAATTTGAGCTTCATTGGGCTTGTTTTGTGAGCCCCACATTTATTTGATGGGCCTTAGGCCCATTATGCTTTTTCCAGCAAGTTTCTGTATTCAGGCGCAAAATTCTCTATCTTCCTTTGGGATTAATCCATCGGACCTAAAAGATAAAATGTTCCAAACAAAGTGATAAATCATATCCCAAAATTTCAAATTCAGAAAATGAATATAATGTTGTCCACAAACAAATGAATGATTGGGACCAAATTTGCATTTTAAACATGAATTGCATTTTAGATGAGAAATGAAGTTCTATTTATGTAATGAACTAAAAAAATGTTTATGGACTTTGGAATAATGAATATAAAGATATTAACAATTAATATTAGCCACTTTAAGTGACTAATCAGTCGGACTTGTGCAGAATTCCAGAAATGGTTATCAGACATTCATATCTACAAAGCTGTCTAGATTGGGAAAACTTATGTTTATAAAAATGATTTCATTCCTAAATTACTAAGACATTGGAGTCCACAAATTAATTCCTTTCATTTGAAGCATGGTGGAGTTGGTATTAGTCTCTGGGATATTTACCAAATAGCTAGGATTCCCATTCTTGGGGAAATGTATGATGAATTCGTTCTGCCTGCTACAACATGAGGTGATGCTACTAAAACACCACCGATGGCCAATGAATTATTTAAGATAGAAAATAATTTACCAAAATACAAGAATGATATCCAATCCATAGTATAGATGGAAGCCTTCTTAGAACCAAAAAACAGAGAAATCTCCAACTTGTGAACGTCCTACTATTTTTCCTTCTGTAGATAATCGAGGTAGTTCAGTCACATATTGGCCTACGATGGAAAGGGTTGACTTTAAGCACTGGGGCTATAAAGTGAAACCAAATATAGATGAAAAAGTACGCTTAACTTCCTTCCCTGATATGTTGTTAAGAATTTATTTTCTTCTAGTTCGTGAATATGAGGGTGGTGTAAGATCATGGAATTTTTTCACTGCAGCTAAATTAGTAGAAGGGAAGTATATTGGGTTAAAAACCCCTATATTGGCAAGAATTTACCATCTTCTAGTGCATTTATATAATGGGAAGGGTCCATTTTGAATTTCAAGGCCATTCCAAGTGTTGTGGGGCTAGATTGCAGTACATTTTTCTTCATACATAGTGTTGAATTCATTTAGAGTTCCCAATGGTCGATTCACCCCATTTTTACAAAACGTTTCTGGTATTCAGCCTCTAAGATTGAGACCTGATATGGTGCTAAAGGCATTGAATGTATCAAGGGAATTTAGATCCCTTCCTTTTGGTCACTCACTAGTTGGAGCATTTATTAATGATTGTAAATAAAATAATTATGAAATGAGATCTTATATGAAGTCATTTAGGGATGGCGTATTATCAACCAGGATTTATGGTGGAATTATCTGCAAGGATTATGTCCCCTATAGGTTTTCTCGTCAGTTTAGATTCCTTCAACAATCAAACACTTTTCAACCTGCGTATGTCAGAAAGGAGAAACACCCAATGGTAGCGTGACAATTATGGATCCTAACGGCTTTAGAGGTATCCAAATTGTCAATTACACTACCTCAACCAGATACATCGATTGGATTGGAAGTTGGGTATGCCAAATCTTGGGCCTCTTAATATTCTCAAGGGGCTTTCACAAAAGGAATATATAGAGTGGCGGCTACAACGACTATTGCGAGTGGAAATCGTGGTAAGAATTCCAAGTCCAGAGATGATACAGAAGTTTCAGAGGTTTTAGAGCCCTCAAAATTTCTTTGCGGGAGGTATACCAAGAAGACCAGGGAAAGAGAAGCAATACCTCCAATTCCAAGGCGATCCAGTCTCCGCCCTCAAACAGAGATTCATATTCCATCTGTTGAACTTTCTGAAGAAAGGAGGCCTAAAGATTCTCCCTAATCAGAAGGTGTTAAATCTCCTCCATAGTCAACCACACCAAGAATGAATTATGTGTGACCTTTATCCATTCATCATTGGGAGTGTGTCACTCGTGATCTTAGGGATGCATGGTCATTTATCCAGAATGGTATTCAAATACCAGATATTGGTGACATCAAGGAACCTTCTAATTTCATTCTGAATAATAACTTGGTTGAAGTAAAAAAGTATATTATGGAGCTGCTGTCTTTTATATATGCAACTAATGAACAAATCCTAGTCTCTAAATGAGTATCTCATATGCTGGACTTAGAATTTTTCAAGGGGGTAATTATCAACTTTGAGGAGGAGTGGGATATTTATGTTAATACTGAGAATGTATTTCCATTTTTCTTTTTTCTCAACTCTAATTTACCATTTATCAACATTAATCTTGATGAAAATGTATTTTTGCAGCTTGAATGTAGAGAAGGAAGCTCCAGAAAAATTCTCGAATCACCTAAGTATGGTCATGCAGGCTCTCCTATTGATGCAACGAATGATCCTCCCAGGTCACCAGAACTTTCTCCAGGATCAAGAATCATGACTGGGGTAACGGTGATAGATAATCCTCAACCATTACCTCAAGTTTCCCCTGCTAAAATGAGTGTTTCAATCTCTCCCCAAGCTTTTGAACAAAAACTCAAGAGAGCAATGAGATTGATCTGAAGTGTTCATCGAAGGAGTAAATATTTATACTATCCTTAGGGAATATAACTTGCTCAATGTACTCTGGTAACCATGTTTTATCCTCTTGTAGTATCTATGCCTCTCTCCTCTCTTAAAGGATTAAGAGTTGATTCTTCAAGACCAGAAAAAAAAAAAAGAAACCCCAGGGGAAACCTAGGTTCATGCTGACAAATCTAAAATTTTAGTAGATAAAATGTCAACATAATCAGCTATACCTACTCTTGGATCTGCTAAGAGAGATGAAAGCCATGGTAATATTAAACACATTCCTTAGTTTCTTTTCTCAAAGGATCCTGAAATAATCAGCACTGATATTCCTATTACTTCAGAAGAAAGTAATGAAGATCCATATAAATCTAAGACAAATATTGATGTTAAGCCAAACTTGGAAAGACCTGATGATGTCATACCAATTGAAGATCCAATGGAACAAAATGTCAGCGGAGCCAATTTGGGAATCAACCAACATTTCTTGGATACCTTAAATGGTGAGAATACTATAACATTTCAGGCTGTATACACTAAAATAATGGACACCCTTAATCCAAGTATTGATATTCCAGGTTCCATCAAGGAGTTTAGGGATTTTCATGAGGAATTTCAAGGTTGTAAGTTCCTATTCTTGCATTTTCCATACATAATTTGTTCTTCAACTTTATTCTTTACATCAAAGTTCACCTTATGCAGCTTTATCTGTAGAAAATGTTTCAAAGGATCTTTAGGAACAGGGTGTTCCACTTTATCCTTATGTTGAGGCTAGAGAAATACCTACAGAGGATCCTTCATCAAGAGATGTTCCAGAGCCTTAAAATGTCATAACTGAGCAAATTAAAGGAAATTCCCATTCTAAAGAAAAATATGCTCAAAACACTGAAGCTAAGAATACAGGGAATGAATCCAATCAAGTAGCTGACTTATTATTGGGTAAATATAATGATCTTTTTGAATCATATTTGTTTCCTCCATATGAAACTAATAATGACCTTGATTTATCATTTAGGTTTATCAGCTCCTAGATCATAAGGTGAAGCTTCTACTATCCCAAGACAAGTAGAACAAGGTAGCTCTTTAAGAAACTTGTTTCCAGAGTACATTTTACCTCATGGTAGTGACTCCGATTCAGACTTAGAGATGCAATATGCTCTTGTAATGGCACGTAAAAAGACAAGGCATCATATCTAGAGCATAATTACTGAAAAGTCTTTAGATTAATTGTTTTCCCATTTTTCAAAACTCCCAACATTATTCTGTGTATTGGGATTTGGTGGATTTAATTATCGGCCAGTCTATGATGCCATGAAAGAGACTATTCACCGATGGGGCAGGAGTATAATTTGTGACAAGATTTTGAAGAGGATAAATGACTCATCAATATTGAGGGCTTTCAAGATGTATTAGTTGAGGCGGAAGAAAATCATAATAATAAATCACTCAAAATTAGCCAACAAATCAAAGAAACCATGAAGGAGTTATTATATCTTCAACATCAATTGGATGTTGTTCATAAAAAGATTGAGCAGTTGAATCAGACATTAGGAGAAACCCAATTAGAGGGGATAACTTCCATTTCAACTGCTAAGGAAGTACTTCGTCAGGCAGAGGAGGTTGGTGTTGGTCAACAGTCTCAACTTCAAAATCAGCTGATGGGTCTTATAAAATGGTCCACCAAATAAAAAGTCATGTTGAGAGTTTATTCTAAAACATGATAGAGAGGCTCCATTTTGTGGATGGCCCTCTATTTTCATATGAATGAAAGAAATTTTGTTTTTAATCATATAAATCTTCATTTATGTTTTTCATAATTGCAATATGAAAAGTAAATTATGATAATGATTCCTTTATGTTAAATAATCATTATTATAATAACAAGAATGAAGTGCTCAAAATTTACTTATTTAGCTGAGGGACCTAATGAGAATAATTTGATTGTTTATAAGGTTATATGGATAACCCCACAAATTTTGTATCTTTTTACCTCTTTTTTATTGTTCAATATTACCTAAATCATAAAAAAAATGTATGTTTAATGAGCAAGGACTCGACTTTTGTTCAGAGTGCCCTTCACAGGTTCTCAATCTAATGAGTACCAAGTATTTTATTGTTTGACAGTTTAGAGTCATGCATGTTGGAATATAAAGGGATAATATTTAGGTTCAAATAGCTTTGACTATAAATTTTGAAATTAGTTCCTAAACAAGACTCTTTGACAAATAATTTCTTTAATATTCTTTAAAATTTTCCTAGGGGAATCTTGAGCCATGATTTTTATGGCCACCAAATTTAAAACTTGTATCAACATAAGGGGTGTCTCTTCCAAGAATTAAGTTACCATTATTTGATAAACCTGTTATGGGGGTTGGGTTATGTAGGGCCAAATGGGTCATATGTTACATAGCCAAAGAGTGGCATATTTTGGCTGATAGGCTTATTATGTAGGCAACTTATGCAAGGCCTCCTAAGGGCACATGCTGCATAGTCAGACAAAGGAGCTCTTTGATGTTTAACACTTTACTGTTGATAGATAAGGGAAAATAATATTTGAGTGACTCAAGACCACTGTGGGTGGTTTTTCCAAGGAAATAAATTTTAAGAATGGAAAAGGACTATTTTAGACCAACATAAGTCATGAATAAGAAAACAATTTCTATAAAAAAAATTGTATGAGTAATGGTTAAAATTTATTAAAAAAGGGAATTTCTGATATCATACTGTATAGTTTTAAGTCAGGCAGTGAGGTCATTGTACTGTGTAGTTTTAAGTTATGCAGTGAGGATGTTGAACTGTGTAGTTTTAAGTCATGCAGTGAGGATGTTGTACTGTGCATTTTTAAGTCATGCAGTGAGGACATTGGTACTATGTAGTTTTAAGTCATGCAGTGAGGACATTGGGTGGATTTAATTTATGGTCTTTAGCTTTGACCAAAGGTATGAGAAAACTCTCCCAATTTCTTGATAATTTGTTTGGAAACATACTATCATATTCAGGTATGGAAGGGAAAACTATAAACTATGATTTGGGAATTTTTGGAACCGATGAATGATATGAGAAAAGGGATAAAAGCATTAGAGGAAGTATTTTCCAAGATTTAAGTTACCATTACTTGAAAAACCCGTTATGGGGGATATATTTTGTAGGGCCAACTAGGGAATATACTACATATCCAAATAGTGGCATCTTTTGATTGATAGGCCTGTAATGTAGGAAAATTATGAAAGGCCTCCTAAGGGAATGTGCTTCATAGTTAGGCAAAATGATCTCTCAAAATTTTGACATTCTATTGCTAAAAGTCGAAGAATGTTTATGGAGATTCAGATTTTCTGAAGCATAGAGTTTGGTTAATGTAGAAAGGTACATGGATATGGAATGGGTATTTCCAATCATGATATCCAATGAATTGGAGGAATAAGACTTTTACAATGGTCTGACCCAAATGTAAGAAGTATGGTTCCTATATTTTTAGGTCATACAGCTAGGACAATAAAAATAGAAACAATATATATAATGTGTGGCCAAGTGATTTCAAGTTTATTTCATAGTGCATCGAACACATGGTGAAGGATATGTGTAAATCATGGTCTTTAAGACTTTCAGATTGTGAGAAAGATAATTGGACAAGTATACTTGAATGACTGTATTAAAATACATATTCTTGTATATTGGCATCAAATATTAAAGGGGAAAAAGATACTATAACCAAGAACGAAGTTACCATATTTTGGAAAACCCGTTATGGGGGTTTTATTATGCAGATCCAACTAGGGCATATACTGCATATCCAAATAGTGGAATCTTTTGACTAACAGGCCTATTATGTAGGCAACTTATACAAGGCCGCCTAAGGGGACATGTTGTATAGTCAGACAAAAGAGCTCTCAGGTATTAGAAATTATGTCACCAAAAAACTATAAGAAAAATTATGAGGGTCTAGAAATATTCAAGATTAAGAGTGTGAAATATGGAAGGGGGTTATTCCCAATGCATATGGGAAATATTTGAACCAATATTGAACATGAGTTTTATGTTTTTTACATATATATGACTCATGTGTAAAATAAAGACTTTCTTTGTTTCCTCTGAATGAATATTATGATATGCAGTTTAAAGTCATGCAATGAGGACATTATACTGTGCAGTTTTAAGTCATGTAGTGAGGACATTATACTCCCATAATAAATTGAGACACCTTATTTCTATAAATAATCCATTTACCCAATTCCTATTCCCATGTGAGCTATTCTCAGTGTGAGAAACAAGGAGCAGTAAATTTTTCTTTTACATTGCAATGGTGACGCAATTGAAGAATATGGATGCTATAGTTCCATGCAGTTTAATGTCATGCGGTAAGGATGAAGATGAACCATTGTGAAAGGAAATACATATTGTAACTGGATTAAGGAATAAAACCCAAGTGTCGCTATATGTATTCCTAGGGAAAGAATCAAGTCATACATAGCTCTTAAAACATTTTCTATGCAGATTCGACTCTTATACAAGAAATAAAGGGGGGGTTATCATGGCTAGGCCTAAGATTGGAGATCTATGAATCTCTACGTATCTCAAAAATAAATGAGAATCAATCCATACGTAGTTCTTTAAATAATCATTCCTCACGCTAAGTTTTACTTGAAGAATGGGGGATTTTAACACGTTCTGAGAGAACAGTAAATATTTAAGACATAAAACGGTATAAGGACCAAATAATATATCTTAAAGAAACAATATGTATAGATCAGATTCATATACAGGAGGTGAAAATAAAATAAGAAGATTTTTTGATTGTGGCTAGGCCCAAAATTGGAGATTTAGGCATCTCTATATATCTCATTGAAAATGAGAATCAAGCCATACATATTTCTTGAAACATGGTCTCTATGTAGATCTGACTCCAACATAGGAAAGATAGGGACTCATGTACTACAAAGGAGTAGTGATGACGTTAATGACATTTTTTTATGGATACTTCTAATGTCTTATAGAGAAAACATTAGTTGTACAAATGATTCCATGTGGTTTAATGTCATGCGACAAGGACGAAGATGTTATGCACTTTAACGTCGTGTGGCATGGATGCTTATGGTTGTTATGCAGTTTAATGTCTAGAAACTAGGACATGGTACTGTACAGTTTAAAGTCTTGCAGTGAGGACTAAGATGTATAATTACACAAATTATTTCTTCAATAATCTCGCATTGGTTGGAGTTGTAATGAGCTCTCCGTCCATTGAGATTAAATCATGGGCTCCATTTGAATAGAACTTATGTATTGAATAACGTCCTTCCCATTTTTGTTCAAGTTTTAGAGGTTTCTTTCCTGGTATCATTGGAGTCTTAAGGACCAATACCAATTCACCTTGAAAGAATGAACGAAGGAAGACTTTCTTATTAAAATCCCACACTACTCAGTTCTGATAGACTTCTAAATGATGCAAAGTATGCAGTATTTTCTCTTCTAATATTTCCAACTCATTGAACCATTTATGAGACCTCTCATCTGTAGAAAATTGATCACAGATTGAAACTCTAAGTGAAGGAAATATTATTTCAATTGGAAAAACTACTTCAGTTCCATATACCAATGAATAAGGAGTTTCTTTGGTAGTAGTATGGGTAGTTGTATGATAATCCCATAAAGCATCCAAAAGTTTATCAGGCCATGATTTCTTATCTTTATCCACTATATTCTATATTATATTTGATTGGGTCTTGTTGAAAGCCATTATCTGACCATTGTTCGCCGCATGATAGTGAGATGAGTGGTTGGACTTGATATTATGTTCCTAATACAACTTTTTTTTCTTTAGTAGAACAAAAATTGGTGCCATTGTTCATCAAAATAGTATGAGAGTTTCCAAATATAGTGATGATATTGGTTTTGAAAAAACAAACAATGATTTTGGCTCTGACTTCCCTGAGAGGTATTTCCTCATCCCATTTAGAGAAGAAGTCAGTAGCAGTGAGAATATACATGAACTCCTTAGTCGTGGTTGGAGGATAAGGCTCTACTACATCCATTACCCATGTGGAAAATGGATAAGAGTATTTAGCTGTATGTAGAAACTCTGGGGGTTGATGAATGAATTTGGCATGCACTTGATAAGGATGAAATTTTTTAGTGAAATCTTTACAATCATGTGTCATTAAAGGCCAAAAGTATCCAAGCCTTCGGATCTGATCGGAGAGTTTGTTCTCAGATTTATGGGCACCACAAGCTCCTGAATGTACTTCTTTCATAACAGCTGCAGTATCTTCTCCATCAATACATCTAAAGAGAATTCCATCAAATCCTCTCTTGTAAAGAATATTTTGGTGGTATGAACTATCATAAAGAGTAAAATTGGATGCTTGTCGCCGGATCTGTTCTTTCTCAGCCTTGTCTGGTGAAATTATCCCATTTTGAAGATATTCCATGATGGATGTTCTCCATCCCGTGGTATGACCATACGATTCAGAAATATGGATAATTTCATTAATTTTCTCCCTTCTTGTTTGAAAAAAATTTGAGACCACATGGTGATGGGTTATGTTGATAACTATCTCATACTGATTTGGATCTTCCAAGGTTGTAGCTGCATTAGCAAGTGCATTTGCTTAAGCATTTTGTGATCACGGGATATATGACAATGTCGGATCTGAGGGAAATTTAGCCATTAACCCTCTGAAGTAATCACACAAAGGGATTAACTCTTCTTTTATAATAGAATATTCCCCATTTATTTGTTTCATTACCAATTATGAATCACCTTTTACCTCCAAATGATCTATCTTCAACTGAAGGGCCAATTCCAAACCTACGATGAGAGCTTGGTATTCTACTTCATTGTTGGTACCACCTTCTGATAATAGGAAAGAATAATTCAATACTTCCTTTTCTGGGGAAATAATAACAATTCCTAATCCAACCATGTTGAGTTTAGGATTTTCCAGTCTCTTCCCTATTGGACTTCTAAAAGCACCGTCAAAATACATTTCCCGTGTTTGGGAATTATCTTGAATAGAGAAGACTTCTTCATCAGGAAGTTCAGTATTAAACGATGTATCTTCCGTAGATGGGTGTTCAGCAAGGAAATGATCCAGATAATGGCCCTTAACTGCCTTTTTAGGCACAAACTGGATATCAAATTGTGGCAAAATAACCACCCATCATGCTAGATGTAATGTAAGCGTAGGGTGACTGAGGATAAATTTGAGCAGGTTATTGTGAGATAATAATTAAACCTCATGATGTTGTAGGTAGTGCCTCAATTTTTGGACTGCAAAAATTAATTCCAGGAATCACTCCTCAATATTTTAATACCTATTTTCTACATCAAGCATAGTTCGACTGAGATAGTAAAGGTTGTTTTCATTCCCAGTATCATTATTTTGCACGAGAAAGGCGCCTAGTGATCACTCTAAGGTTGTCACGTAGAGAATAAGTGGTCTTCCTTCAACAGGTGGAATCAATACTGGTGGACTCAAGAGATATTTCTTGAGGTTATTAAATTCTTCTTGGCAATCTTCAGTCCATTGGTAAGGGATTCCCTTCTTCATTAATCTGGTGAGGGTTAAACACTTGCCTTCCAAATTGGCGATAAAGCGTCAAATATAAGACAAGTGTCCTTGCAGTCTTCCTAATTATTTTAAATTTTCAAGAGGTGACATACCAAGGATTGATTTTTTTCTCAGGATCAACTTCGATACCACGATGGCGTACAACTAAGCTAATGAAGTTTCCTGAGGTTACCCCAAAAGCACATTTTAAGGGGTTCATCTTCAAACTGTGTTGCCAAAGTTTATTGAATATAGTTTCCAAATCCGCCAAATTATTGGAATGTTGTTTGTATTTGACTACCAAATCATCCACATAACATTAAACAAATTTATCTAATAAGGGTTTGAAGATATGGTGCATGGAACGTTGGTATGTTGCACCTGCATTCTTTAAGCCAAAGGGAATTACCTGATAGCAAAAAACACATTGATGGGCTCTAAAGGCTATATATTATTCATCCTATGGGGCTATACAGATTTTATTATACCCAAAGTAACCATCCATAAAGGAAAGAGCTTCATATCTAGCCGTTGCATCAATTAGAAGTTCTGTAATCAGGACTAGAAAATCATCTTTTGGACAATACCGGTTGAAATCTATGAAAACAATGTAGACTCTAATTTTTTCATTCTTCTTTTTCACTAGGAAAATATTGTCTAGCCATTTGGGATACTAAACTTCCCTGAAAAAGTTATCCTTTATAAGCTTATCAAATTCAACTTCAATTTTAGAGGCATGAGTTGGGTGTGTCCTTCTTGTTGCTTGCTTGAATCCACAATGTTCTTCTAGAAAACCCAAATGATGGGTGGATATATCAGGATTAAGACCTAGAATTTCTGTATAATTCTAAGAAAATATATCTCGATGCTTCTTTAGAAAAGAAATATACACCTCTTGTTCTTCAGAGGTCATGGATGCACTAATTAGAGTGGGGCGTGGATCTTTTTCTATACCTAGATTTATTTCTTTGAGTTCATCCACGGAAGTAGAGGCACCTTCTTAAAATGCTGGAGGAGCATCCCTGAGATCTTTCTCTTCTTCTTCATTATGTATTACCTCTTTTGTTTCCACTTTCATTGTAGATGATGAGGCAAAACTTCCAGTGTCAGGGGAGAAATCATTATTTGAACATCCCGAAGAAAATGCCACCATAACTGACCCAACTGATAACAAAAGGTCTTCCTGTGGAAATAAAGAAGGATTAATGGATTGAGAATCAACATATTTGTGTTCCCCAGGCATTGCTACAATTTCTTCTACTCTTATTGAAAAAGTAGAGGCTTGTTTTATTTCAGCAGATGAAATGAAAACATCTCCATTCAGGCTTCCATCATTTCTTGGTGTATCAATAATTTCTCCCATGTTGTCAGGCTCAATTGACACAATTGACATTATGGAAATTATTGGATAAGTGCATGGATTTGTTTTTACCCATTCAATTTTATTGATGGGTACCACATAATATGTACTCAAATTCATGAATGGATTTGCTGGGATCTTTTCTAGTCCATTTGAAGCATTAACTCTGGTTATTTCCTTCATCATGGACTTCATTCCTTTTGTGTGATAAAATTTTTCCTCAATATATTGAGATTCACATGTTTTGAATGGAGCCTTGTAACCATAAAATGTCCCAATTTGACCATTGAAATAGTATTTCAGACATTGATAGTGTGACAAAGGTATTCCTGCATGTTGATGCAACCAAGGCCTTCCAAGTAGAATATTAAAGGTTGTGTCCTGACGAACAACCATGAAATATGAATTAGACACAAGATCTCCAAAATGAGTTTTGAGTGTAATTTCTCCCAAAGGATCTTGTTCATTATTATCATATCCTTTCAACATTAAAGTCGAAGGAGATAAGTCATATTCAGTCAATCCCAATCGATGAAGTGTATGAACGAGAATGAGGTTGACCCCGAAGCCATTATCAATGAAGGATCATCGAATATCTATGTCATTTACCTTTTCAGACATATACAAAGGTCTGATATTCCCATGTACCACATGGTATTCATCTTCATCCATAAAATATATGACTACATGACATTCTGCAGAATCATTTTCTATACGGTAAACCTCAGCAGCAGCAACTTCAGTTTCAAATTCTTGAGGACTTGATAAAGCCTCAATGAGTGCCTCTCAAAGATCTTTTGATAGATTCAGAGCATCCAAATTTGAAAACCTGGCTGGTAATTAGGACAATTGTTTCAGGACTTCATACTTTTGGTCCAAAGGTCTGTGTTTCCCATCATGGAGATGTAGTTTTGCAGGTGCTTTAGAAGTTAATGCGTCTGATGTAGTCATATCTTGTGTTGAATCAAAAGTGGGAGATATTCATGACTTTGGAAGAATAGACTAACTACGTCTATTCACATGATGATAGAAATATGGAGTTACTTCTAATCGGTCCTCTAAAATAATTGTGCTATAATTATGCTTGTTTCGCATGGAAGAAACTCCTTGTTCTTATTGAGCCCTCAAAAGGGATCTTCCACAAGTTTCTGTCACATATATGGTTTGAGTAGGTGTAGAATTAAAATTGTGGTTTCTGGAATTCCCACGTCTTCCCATTTATCCTCGACCTTGGTCCCTTCCTCTTGTTCCCCAATTAGGCACAAGGAATTCTAGCTCACTACACTCAGAATCACCATAGGCATAAGGATTCGTTAAATGGATAACATTAACAAAACCAAAGATTAATTCTTAATCTGACGAATATTCTTCTTGATAGGTTAGTTTTGGTCGTACTGTTTGGCGGGGTGGTGCCCATTATTTTGAAATAGATGGAATAAAATCTTCCAGGGTTAAGGAAAACTTTGGCCTTGACACAAACTCATCTTCTTCTGACTGATCTTTGTCTTTATCATCACCTTGCTTCTTTGAGGAATGGACTTTTGATGAAGATGGTCTTGCTATGGAAGGAGTGGTAGAAGACACAATTGGTTGTTTCAACTGTGTTAATAAAATATTATGAGTCTAGTTGATCATTTTCTTGTTCATCCAATCATCATATTTTTTGCACACTTTAACTTTTAACCTCTTCCTATTCTCCCTCTTCCTCTGGATTGGTAGTAGTAACACATGCAACTTGAGCTGATGAACTTTTCAATTTCACTTTTACAGAGTCTACCATATTTTGAGGAAAGTCTTTTAAAATAAAGAACTTCTGAATGGGGTGTCCCAACATCTGAAGAAAGGGAAAATAATTCAGATGATCTTTATCTCCATCTTTATTTGGCTTCTTTGGCCTTGGAAACTAAACCAAATTGTTTTCTAAGTCTGAGATGAAGTATCCAGGAACGTTCTCATTCCTGAAATAATAAACTTTATTCTTTAGTTCCTAAAATTGTTTCCACCTTTGATCTCTTTGATCATCTTTATGAGGTGGTCATTTTTATTGATTCTCAAGAAGCGGATCCCTTCAGTATGATGAAGGTCTTGAAGTAGAAGCAGGTACAGGTGCCTGTTTGAGTGTGATTGTAGCAGATTATGCCTTTCCCATCCTCCTTCCGGAAGATGACGTAATTACATGAGTTTAAGTCTTAGTTTCTATAATAGATTCTTCTATCTGCTGAGCGATTTAAGTAAGGTCTCAAAACCCTCCTATGTATTTCATAGGGATCAATGGTGTGTGTAATTCATCACAAAGATTTTACATACAGATTGATAGCAACTCTTCTTGAGGGAGTGCTAGACTTAAAGAATATGTTAATCCCTTCCATCGAGCAATGAAATATGAAACTCTTTCATTATCCATTTGTTTACAATTGGTAAGATCAAAAATTGTCATATTTGGTAGTGTGGAGCTAAATTGAAGAAGGAATTTCTGACAGAGATCTTACCATCTAGTAATTGATTGAGATTACAAACTTTTATACCAGACAAAAGTCAGTCCTTGTAATGACTGCACAAAATACCTAAGCTTAACTTCTTCTTATTGTTGAGAAGTTCCCATCATAGGATCACAATGAGAAACAAAATGGGTTAAGTGTTGTTTCGGATATCTCGAACCATTAATGATTGGGAATGTGGTATTCACAAAATTTGGTGGGGGAGGAATTGCATCCACCAATTTAGGGTAAGCTATCTTTTCTGGATGAAATGGTACATGTCATTCCTCTATAGCTTTAAATCGAGTCTTTAATGCCTCAATTGTGTTCATAATCATTTGGGGAATATCCGGATGAGTTGTATTCTTTGTAGGTATAGTAGATAAATTTTGAGCTGGTGCAACAACTAGTAAGACCACTTATGGTGGTGCTGATATCTGCCTGGGATAACCCATGGGAATAGGTTTATCGGGATGTATATGGTCCTTCCTTGATTGTGTAACCAATGGATGGAATTCATTATCCACGTCTGTAGTTACTAAAAATACCCTTTACTGAGGAGCTCCTACAGGATTTGCCCGTTGAGGACTTTCCTGGGGAGTTTGTCTAGTCGAAATGCTATTTCGAAGTAACTCTATATTGAGTCTTTTCAAATCCTTCATTTCCTCTTCTTGCTTTGAAAATCTCTCTTAAAGTGAAATAGATTTACCTTCTCCAGTGGAAATGTGAGATGCAATCTGACTTTTTCCTTTACCCTTGTAAGATTCCTTTCGGAGAGGGGGAGTTGGTTATTTGAAGGCATACCTAAATTCAGGGTAAGACTCTGATTTTGGGTAAGAACACCTTCTTCATTTTCCTCGGTGTGTACCATATTATGTACAAGAACTTCATCTTATGATTCCCCTGAATATGACTTATTTTCTGGAGGATCCTCTATAATGGTGTTAATAACATTCACTGATGCATAATGCATTGATAGAATTATGTCAGTGTTTCTGTTAGATCGTCTCCTTTTTGGTCTTTCATGAGACTTTGTTCTCCTATATGAAGAATTCCCTAGAACCGTTTGGCGGATAGTAACATGAGGGGAATCATTGGATATTTTAGTTGTATGCTTTCCTTGTGTCTTCTTCCCTAATCAAGGGAAAATTTACTTTCATTGAGGAGGGGATTGTAAATATGAAAAAAAACCCAGCCTTGCAGGCTGGGGTTGATCCTATTCTTCTTCTTCAAATCATTGAACATTTTTTAATGAATTTTAAGGTTAAATTAAATGATCCCCCATATTTTCAAGATGGGGTGATTCTTGAACAGCTATAGATGAAATTCATGCAACTTCTCTTTTGATTTTGTAGATTTTGGTTCGAATATTTGTTGGGTGCATTATCCGAAAATCACTCAAATCATTTGTTTCAGAAGATCATTGTGCTATTTCATACATTTTCATCCTTTGATGCCTAACATCCCCTAAACAGGACGCCTTCTCAAGATTCTCAGAGGCTTGATGTAAAAGTAACTCAAAAACTTCTTTTCTTTGGGCCTGATTCTGATGAAAACTAGTTGAGGCCTGTTCTTGAGTGTATATTTGATTACATAAAGAACCTAGTGATTGTGGTTGACTATGGGAAATAACATTTCATGAGACCACTTTTGGAAGACTTTGCTTATTTTGGAGTGCAGTGAAATGCAATGCTCTATATACACCCTATCCTCTGATGCGAACACTAGATGGGGAATCATAAATTAATTGGCATATCCTCTTTAGAGAAAAGAGACATTAATTCTAAATGGTTCTCTGTTGTTTTCCAACCCTTGGATGTTGGGAAACTGAGAGAGATGCCAAGTCAATTTGGCGCTCCAACCCTTATATTACCTTTACATGATTTTGATATTAATTATATAGTAATACTTTGGGTTTCAAATCATGAAGAGTTTTCCAAAAGTTGAGACGAATGTCATGAATACAATCTTCGATTATCAATTCTGTAATATCATACTAATAATTTTCCAAAGGCCAGAACATGGTTGGTATTTCTCCTTTAGTTAATTGTTTCCTCATGTTTAACACATCCTCTTCATCATTCACAAGAGGTTTCTCCACTTGATCTAACTAGAGTGGATTCTCTGTATTAGAAGATAAATAACCTAAAGGAGGTTTGGAGAATGACCGTTCCCTTAAGACATCTTCTAGTTGAGAAAGTGTTTCACCCATCAATGACAAGGCATCAGACATGACCGGCCTTGTGTTTTCAAGTGCCTCATGATAGGAGGGATTTCTCATCGCTACATTTTCAATTAGGGAATAGTCTTGACAATGTGAAATACTACTACAGAGAGGACTTTCACAATGAATTCCATCATGGGAAGGATCACTACAATGGATTACAACAATGGATAAATCTTCTTTCTCCTTGGTCTTCTGGCCACACATAGGCTTTTCATGGCTCTCATCCGGAGATAAATACTCTAGATTGACCTAATTTTCATGAATCAAGCCTTAATGATGAAGTGCCTGATGAGAAACTTCAGAATTACAACTACCACACCCAAAATTTAGCAATGAGAGGGTAGGATCTTGAGCTACAATAGATAAATGTCTGAGGGCTTCAAGAACTCCAGCATTAAGAGGAGATAAATCACAACTTGACTCTTTATTTTCCAACAGTGTTTGGAAATAATTCTTTTTGTATGTTCTCTTATACTTAGTTGAGGCCACCTATTGGGAGAAGTGGTTATAATGGGAAGGTGTATGTGCTTTCCTTGGAGTAGTTATCAGAACGGACCAATTAACTCCAATTGGAAAGGGTGTATGTTCCCGATCTTGTTGTCCGTATGATATGGGGGAATATTCCCCATGATCCTCCTGGAATAGAACAGAGGTGTGTATATATTCTGGGATGGCATGTTGATGTGTCATCCCATGTGTGGGGACAGATTTATACATTTGTTCCTCAGATACTGCTGAAGTAGTTGTTAAAATATCCTGACATGCTTCTAGAATATGGGCAAGGATATGTGTCTGCCCTTTCACCATTGATAAGATATGTTTGGTGACTTCAGTGGTCGGAATAGAAATATAAGCCCATTCTATATCTGTAGTAGGTTTATGTCCCTGCTCCTGTCCTCCTTTTCCTATCAATGGATATTGACAGTACTCATGCATGGGGTAAGAGAGTTGCGTCTGCCCCAAATTTTTCGTTAGAGCTTTCCAATTTACTTCTACGGGTGCTACCAAATGAGACTATTGGCAGGCTTGATGAACATTGGCAGGTGTATGTGCCTACTAGCTATTTTTTTCAAGTATGGTTAATGGACTTCCTTCAATACTAGAAGATGATACTGCTGACATAATTGGTGATTGTAAACAGGTGTATGTTCCTATTTACCAATTGCCACCATATTAGATTGGCGGGCCTCTTTAAATACAGTCAGACAAGCCTTATGACTGGATGATAACTTGTGATCAGGTTTATGTGCCTGTTCATGATACTCCACTAGCTTTATCTAGTGGGATTAGTGAGTTGTTGTCAGACAAGACTGCTGAGCAACAAAATTAGGATGGATGGGTGTATGTACTTGCTCATTGTTTTCCATCAAGTTAGGTCAATGGACTTCTTTGGAAGGGGTAGAGGTAAGTAAATGCTCCCTATTGACCGAACATTTTCCCTGGTGGTTCGTATTTCGTTCTCGAGTCTGAGAGACCTGGTTCGAACGTCCAGAGGCAACAACCCCATCATGTTGGGGGTTCACTACCACATGATTATGCTGGCGGAGATTTTTGATGGGAGTCTTCAAGAAGGACTCCTGCATTCTTGAATTGAGTCCTCGAGTGACCTCTTGATCCACCTAACTGTATTATGGGAG
The DNA here is from genome assembly GCA_963277665.1 of Viscum album. Taxonomy (NCBI): domain Eukaryota; kingdom Viridiplantae; phylum Streptophyta; class Magnoliopsida; order Santalales; family Viscaceae; genus Viscum; species Viscum album. The sequence goes on from OY728132.1 coordinate 1,811,858,908, forward strand.
TTAATGGTTTTTGTGTTCCATGGATAAAGACCCAAAACAGTAGGTGAATGTGGTTGGCACCATCTGCTTCTTGATCATTGGTCATTATTGGCCAGGTGATCGAGGATTTTTATTGACCTGGAGGGCCTGTCGAGCAGCCTCCAAAGTTGGGATTGTATCATGCTGGAAATATTATTTTAACAGCACATTAGAGACCCAACGTTAAATATGTTGGGTTGGTGATAACTTCATTCTTGTGGATGGAGATCCAGCTTGATCAGAAGTCAGAAAATTCACAGGTGTTGTCTTGGAGAAATCAAATCTTTGGATTAGAGGTAATTTTGTGGAAAACTGAAAACAATGACAAACTCTATTAAAGCAACATCTTTCCAAATGGATACATGTGTGATTAATTCCTTTTTCTAGCTTTCCTTTATCAATTTATAGGGGCCTAACTTGTGGGTAACATTATTAACTTGGTTGAGGATTCACGTTGGGTTCACAATTTTTGTTTCTTAGTTCCTTGAAACTTGTGTTACAGTTTTAAGAATCACTATTTCCAAGAAGTTTCCATTGGATTTATTTATGGAACAAGAAACTCCCAACAGTTCTTTATCCAAAGAGAACCTGCTTTCCAAATGAAGTAGTTTATTATGTTTGAACTTTATGATACTTAATAACATGCATTGGTCGAGAGGATGGGAGGTCGGACTCATCACTCACGTTTAGGGAGGAATTATTGTCTACTCTGGGACTCCCTTTGTAAATTTTAGATATTTTCATGAATCCTTATTAATTCACCAAGTGTATCATAAGTATCCCTTGGAATTTACAATCAATTATTAACAAGTGTAAAATTTAGAATCATCAGTATGCATTCAAGGTTCTTCATCAATGGAAACATTTGTATGTATTCAGGGTTTTCCATCAATGGTATCCTCTAATATACTGATTAGAGATTCTTTTAATCATCATTATAATGATACTAGTTTTTAAGCCACTCAATGGGGCACTCTGGAATTTATTGTCATCAAAGGAGACGAAGGTTTGTTTTGATCTTGGGATCATGCCTGTAAAATGGGCTACCTACATATCCTTATGAAAGGAATCAAAACCCTCGTAGTTCAGTGCCTCTTAATAGGAAACATCTACCCTTTTAATTTCATGTGATAAAAAACACTAACTGAAAGGTTTGTAGTCAAAATATAGTGTGGGACTTACGTTAAAGCAGCCCGAGGAACTTGGAAAGGATATGAGTTTCCAAGTAGGATCACACCCTATTGGGAATATGGCCCAAGGATAACAGGGTTGATTTGAAGTGTTGGGTTTGAACCTCAAGGAGGCTTCCTACGTATACCATATTAATGGGAATCAAATCCCATGTAGTTCGATAAATCTCATAGGAGAGTATGGTCCTCTGAGAAAGATGATTTTAGGATTACTTCCTGAAAAGGATGCCTTGATGATTTGAAGATTGAATTTGGGGATTATTTCCTAAGGAGGATGCCCAGTGAGCTCGATCCTTGAGATAGCTTCCTACGTATCCTAGTTTGAATAGGAATCAGAGTTCTCATAGTTCCTTTGGGGGAATTTTAGTGCACATGTTGTAACCATCACATATCTCTAATCCCACATGAGTCATGCTCCGTGTGAGAAACAACGGGATGTAAAATATTCAACAATGACACTTTACACTTTTCCTCCTCCGCTAATGGAAGAGGGTGTGTCGACCATGGAAGAGGGTGAGGTGACGAACCTTCCCTCTATTCTATTTACATTAGACAAGGGTCCAATGTAAGGAGGAAGGGATGAAGGTGAGGGGCTTACACCAGGATGGTTGCCCTGAAATTGATCCTCGTAGGAAAGGGAGACTTCTCCTTTTCTTGTGCGGAAAAGTAAGTGTGAATTGTACCTTCCCTACCAGAGACCTAAGGTTTCGGGTCACCTCTTTGAGAAATAAGAGGCCATGACCCAACCCTCCTCAAAATGGGGAAATTCCCAACACTATTTCTAGAAGAAAGGTCCATTTGACTATGGATATGCAGACCCATATACATTTCATGAATCCTAACCCAATTGTGAAACAAATTTGGCAAACTTCTGAATGTAGAAATACAAACCCAAATAAGAGACACACTGATGTGCCTTTCCCAAAGGTTTGATAAGTTATGAGGTTTTGGTGGAGGCTTCAACTTAGTCCCTTTCAGATAAGGGAACCAAGGAAGGATATACCCTTCCACGAATGGATTTTAAAAAGGGTACTTGAGTTGGTCACTTAGGTACCTCGTGCAAGTATGTCGCGTAGGTACCCCGTGTTGTTGTACCGCGTAGGTATAAACTGCAGGTATGGTGCGCAGATATACCACGCAGGTATAAATGATTACTAAAGAATGTGAAGACCTTCAAAACATTCTTATCCCATTTAATTATCTCTTCTCTAGTATTCTAGAGAGCTACCTAAGACAATTTTAGGGGTCTAGTAAAAATATCTACACAATGGGAGTTTCAGAGAGTCTTTCACTTTTTTTCATTCCTCAAATAGGGAGCCCAAGGGATCTATTTATAGGCACGGATGGGGCCTAGTCGAAGAAATGTTGTTTGTGCAGGTCCTTCGCACAGCTCCTCTATGTAGGTATTACACATAGGTGCACAAAACATCTTTGGGTGCGGAGCTCTGTCATGTAGATCTGTCGCACAGCTCCGTTGCATAGGTCAGTCACACAACTCCTTCACGCAAGCCTGTGAAGCTAGTCCATCACGAAGATCTTTGGGAATATTTTGATTTTCCTTTTTACTCTTCAAACCACGCTTTTAGATCTAAAATACCTGAAGTTTTCTTCATAGTCTTTTTGGTTACTTCCTCAAGTAGTGTCAACACTTATATAAATTGGATTTTTATATAAATCATATTAAAAATATTTATAGATTTTAAAAATTAAGAATCTAACTTTATTTTCTTCAGTATTTTTGGGAATAGAGTACATGGTGTATAATATTTAAATCTTTCATTGAATGATTTATTTTTTCTTTCTTTTATCACTTTTACAGATTTTTCCTATTCATTTTGACCTTCCTTTTCCTTTTATTAATATTGAATATTATTTTCTATTAAATTTCTATCTTCTAAATTAGGTGTATGTGTGTCTTATATTAGTTTAGAAACATGTATTTTTTACTCTAGAAGTTGTGTACCACTGCATAATGAGACATATTTTTCTTCTTCTCTCAGACTAACCCTTGTGTTTCCTAGAAAAGTTAATTATTATAGAAATTTCATTTGTTAATCTATTTTACCCATTTAATTTTCCAAATTATTCATATAATATTGTAATTTTTTGTTTATTTCTCTTATGTCTCAAATCTTTTATTGAGTGTAACACATGAATTGTTCTAAAATTACTTCCAAATTAGGTTTAATCTATGTTAATGTGTGAGTATAGTTTATGATTTTCTTTTTCTATTTATATTATTGTTATTAATATGATGATATTTAATATGTCTATTGATATCCTTATCCATTTAATGATCATTTATTTATAAAGATGTTTTGATTTGTGAATCTAGATGGACCCATATTCTTAGTGAGTGGTCAACAAACTCCTGGTTCCTCTAATTGATATTTTTGTTATTTTTTAATTTTTTGTTATAACTGTTTTCATATTATCCTCTATTATAATTGAAATAATTAAATTCATTCATATTTTTCACTAATGTATTGTATGGGTACATATAATAATCATTAGAACCTCTATAGTGTGGGAACGTTTCAGTTTAAACTACATGAACCCTTTGAGGTAAATTTAAGGACAAGTTATCTATCTTACTATTGAGATCTATAAATTTTGAAACTAATAATTATTGAGAGTTGACTTGATGCAATCCACTTTTTTCTTGTAAATTATATAGTCCCTTAGATTTTATATTCCAACATGTTATGAATTAATCTACATAGATCTTCTAGATTCATATCCATTAATTCATTCCCATTAGTTTTATTTATGGTTGAATTACTTTTTGGTTGAAGTCCATAGTATAATACTTTCAACTAGGTCACAAAATTCATTTCATGATGAAGTAAATTCCTTAGCATGGCTATAAATTTTTCCTAGTATTATAGTAATGATTTTTATTCATTTGGAAAAAAGTAATTGAGGCCTTTATTTTTATTTAGTGATAGTGTAGTTCTATAATAATTATCAAGGAATTCTATTCTTCGTACTTCTAGTATAAATAAAGTGAATGGGTCAAAACTTTCCAACAAGTCTTTGAATTTTCCTTTCAATGAAAATGGTAACAATCTTACGATAAATGCATCATTATTCATCCCATTATACTTTAATGTGTCACCAGTATTATGAAATTTGTTCATATGTATGTAATGTTATTCAATAATTAATTCATGGAATTTCACATGTTTTTAAAGAAATTTAATAATTTAAGGATTCAATTCAAATTACCTCATCTAGATCCTTGGTATTGTGATTCTTGAGTAAATTGTATTGTTTTGGGTCTAAGATCTTGTCAGATGGTAGTTCTAGGTCTTTTATCATTGAAATGGTTCTAGAATAAAGGATGGACTTATCCATGAGGAAGTGTTAGAATATGATTCCCAATTCTCTCTTCTTGTGGATCCATCTTATTATCAAAAGAGCTATCGACTACAGATTTTCCTTTTATCATTATTGTTTTTTTCTTTGATCAATTGAAGTCTTTTTCCTAATATACATGAATTATGATTTTTCACTATCAAGAAATAAAATTCATAAAGCATCTTATAATCAGGATTACTCTAATTTTATATCGGTGTGTTCTCCTCAACAATGGTGCGGGAATTTGGTATGCGGTGTCAAAAAATTAAAAATTTATAAAATTTTAAACCAACTAATTAATATTGTAATGGTGTGAAGGGTTCATCTAGAGAGAACATAAGTCTAACTCCGTAAAATAAATCTCTTTCAATAATATTTTGATGGATGATCTTATAGATATTTTTTATAAATATTTTATAAAAAAATAAAAAAGAAATAATGACTCTAAAACAATTAAATTTAGATATAATGATGAACCTTAATCAATTAAATATTCCTGGGATACTAAGTTTCAAGGAAACTATTACACACTCTATAAAAAAATTCTATGATTAAATTATTATTTTACTCAATTAATTCTAATTCCAAATTAAAAATCTATTGTTAGAAGAATAGATTTATCCCTTATTTTTTAAAAAAATTATATTCTCTAGTGTCATAAATAAATGAGGAAACTAATTTAGGGGATGAATTATGTGACAAAATGAGGAGGCTCATTTATCACAATGTCAAAACCACATATTTGTGTTACACATGGATGAAAAGTTAATATATTCAATATCAATTAGTTAACAAATAATTAAACTATAGGGATTAATTTTTTATAAAATTTTCTGATAATAAATATAATTACACAAATAAAATCTAATAAAAAATAAAAGTATTATTAAATTAATAAAAAATTAAAACATTAAAATTGTATGCATAATAATTTTTCTTACTATGTTAATATACTAACAATAGAAAAATTAGCAATATATTATAACCAAAATATGTACATGGTAGTAAAAATAATAATATATGAAAAATAAAATTGTGCTATCAAAATAGTGATGTGTTGGTCTGAGCACCTATCACATGAAGAGAACTAGAACCTATCGGTCTTCGAAACACCATAGTGAACATACATGCACCCTATCAATGCACATGAGTTATACCCAAATATGAACACAATCAGAACCATCATGTAATGAATCCCACTGATGAACATCATGTAATCAAATGACTATTGATCACTAATGAAACATAAACCATTGACCATTACCATATCTATTTTCAATGATTTTCGAAAATCATTGAACACTTGAAATATTTCCAAAATAAACTCAAAACACGATTTCCATTATGTATTTTCAAAGGTGTTTTTTGAAAAAGGATATTTTTTTAGAAAAACTTGTTTGATGCATGGTATATGAGGAACTAAAAAAAGAGTTAGTGTGTGTTATTATTTAAATTTTTTTTAAATTCCATGCATATTGATGAATTTGGTTTTTTATTGGTGTTACTAGTGGCCCAAGATTAGAGTTCAGAAGGTTAGAACCATGTTATAGTGATTGGGCACCATGTTATAGAGGCTAGTCAAGGGTAAGAAATTGTAGCATAGTGGGTATGTGATTGTAAGGCACCTAAATTTGGGTTGGACCATGGAATGAAAATGGGGGTTGAGTTTTGGGCCTCCCTTGGGTTGGACGCCTCATGACACAACCCTAATGGAAATACCATGAGGGTGGTCTATGAGAAATTGTATCCCATGCCTTTTGTGGGGTTGTTCCATATCCAAGAGGGTCATACCTCAAGATGACCTCACAAGGATGTTCCATGGAATGTCTATCATCTACACGCGATGATTGACTACCTGGGTGATTTTTTTTAAAGGAGTATATTGTGGATTTTACCTTGTACCATGTTATCTCTTCTCCCTTATTCTCATAAATATCTTAAGTGACTTGGATGTTTTTGGTAGCTTGTCTTTAATTTTTATAGACCATCTATCCTTATCCCTTGTTTGTTTCAATAAATCTTCTTTAAAAGAAGTTTATCATTGGTTATTTTAGGTCTGTATATTCCCTAGAAGATTTCTTTTTACTTTATTTCTTCATTTCCCCTTCTAAAACCCAACTTTTTGGGGTTGGGGATGATTTTAGGGTTTCGATGGATTGGGATTTATTGCAACTTGGGACACTCTAAGAGGGGGTGAAATATGGTGTGAAAATTTTTCCCGTGTTATATAGAATATTATTTCCACATTAGTGACAAATTTTTAAAACTATCATAGTTAAACACACATCCACCATAATTATAAATAAAAAAAATAAAACCATACATGATTATTTTATTGGGTTCCCCACTGAATGATATGTCAAAGGTGCACACATCTACAATTTATTGAAGTTCCAAAATTTTCTAATATTCACTAGTTTGATGGAAATAAGTTTTTGTAACTTTCACTCTATGTTAGGCTTAATGCCTTTACAATTAATTTAAAGGAATAGTTCACTACCTCCCTTAGAACACTTCTGATGACTCCTCCTTTAATCACTACTTAATATGAGTGATAACTCATTTTATTAATGTGAAGTTTGATTCCACATCATCAATAATATTTAGGTTAATTTGCATCATGTGGTCCATAACATGATTCTCTAGTATAATCCTTAATCTCAAGAATAACCACCAAAAATAAGTGCATAGTTTTTGTGTTGTATACTACTCATTATGTAAATACTTATCTTAAAACTCTAACTTCCACACAACTCTTCTCTTGTGTGCCAATATATGTTCATGAAAAAACACATTTGTAGAAAAACACTAACTCACATAACATCCCCTCTTCACACAAGTTATTTTCATGAAAATGTTCTAAAATGACGAATATGTTCACATAAGGCTTATCTAAAACAATATTTATATGTTCTATAAATATTAAACAATTATTAATAGTGATTAGTTATTTATTTATAGGAAAAAATAAATCTATTTTGCAACCCTTTATGTGTCCATAAAACATGTCACCCTTATTGTCACACTGCATCTAGCTCTGATCTCACATTGTGTTTGTGCAGCTCTACTTCCATGAGATTATTCCTACCTTTCATAAGAATCTTTCCTTTTCTTAGAAAATGATATGAAATATACACTTCCAAAATATTCTTCCAAACTTGTGCATAAATCCTTACTTTAATTAAAAAAATTCACAACCTTCTTGAATAGACTTCCCATTCTCTAAAATCACAAGAACTTTCAGAACATTGAATTCTAAAATATATTATTCTCAACACCAATTTTGTGTGTAATATTTAACTAATATAACCTTATTTAAAAATGAAGATTTTGTAGAATAATATCACTCTTTCTTCATAACTCTTCACTCTACTAAAAATTGTAACTCAATAATGCATTTAAAAAACACAGTATCAAATTATAGTTTATATAATTTGATTCCATCATTCTCCCCCTTTGGGATTATTAGTAATCCAAAATGAAATTAAATTCCTAAAACACAGAAGAAAAAATACATATGGAAATAAAATAACTCATACACCACTCTAAGTCAACATAATAAATTCTCTATATAAAAAACAATAGTTTAATAAAGTATATCATTCCTCCTGACATTCCTAATTCCATAACTCTCTCTATCTTCAAGATCATTCAAAAAACATTATCAATGTGGATCGTATCTCCCCCTGACTTTCATACCATGTAATCCCCCTTGAATAATGAGTCTTATCACTAAAACAACTTGATAATTTCACTATCACCATATTAATTCATCCCTTTCACAATATTTCCAAAGATAAAAAACCTTCCAAACATGAAAACTTCATATAAAGAATTATATTCAAATAGGGATAGGGGTCTATTTGAACCTTCTAAATTTGAGGGAGGTGGTTGAACACCATGGTTAAACTAATGTTTCTCAAATGTTATACTTTACAATGGTTTAGTTATAATTTCTTACACTTATTTTTTTGTTTCAACATGCTTTACCTTGATCATTCTTTGCTCCATATTTTCTTTGATAAAGTGATACATGTTCTCAATATTCTTAGTTCAAGATTTTTGTATTTGATTTTTCATGAGATCAATTGAATTTTTATTATCAAAAAATGTCACCATATATTGTTTCATCTCTTTAATTATATCCTCAAATTGTTTCTTCATCCACAAAAGTTGACTGAATGCCTTGGTTACTAAGATATATTATACTTCTATTGTACTCAATGATGTAAATTCTTTCTTTTTACAAGAAAAAACTATATATTATTCTAATAAATAATACACCACGACTTGTGGAATTTTAATCCACAACACAACCAGACTAGTTCACATTATAAAATTATCATAATTTATTATCCTTTCCAACATCAAAGGGAAAGCCAAAATTGAGAGTACCATGAGTATATCTCATGATTCATTTAACTATGGGGAGATATTCCTGGGGATTACTTTGGAAATAGGTTTCCAAACATGTTTCAAAAAAAATACTTAATCAATTCATGGTGAAATATATAAATCCTCCAATATCCTCTTGTATAAGTTAGAATCCATATATTTCACATCTTTGTGATTATCAAGATTGGTTCCAACTGTAATCGGAGTTGACATTGTTTTGGAATCATGCTTGTCAAATTTCTTCATCATATCTCTAACATACTTATCTTGGGAGATAAAATAATATCTTTATTTCAAAACCAATTATAGCATTAGAAAATAAATGAGTTCCCCAATCATGGATATTTCCATTTATGAACTCATTCCATAGACTTTTATTTTCATCCACCAAATATTATATCATTTATATAAACCAGTAACATGAATTGTCCATCCATAGATGCTTCCATATAGAAATTATGATTGAAACCACCCCTTTTGAATTATAGTTTCTTTAAGTATGAATATAGTCATGAATATTATTCTTTTAGTTCCTTTTTTATATCACAATAAGACTTCATTAATCTACACACTTTATTTTAATCATTATTAATTAAGAATAACATTTTTTATTAAATATAAACCTCTTACTTCATAAAAAAATTTAGAAGATTATTTTTTACATTCATCTAATAAACAATGAATTTTATTTGAATCTACATCACAAAGAAGAGCTTAGTCAACTCAAGCTAATCTGCTAGTGAAAAATTTTATTCAACGTCGACACCTTCAATCTATGCATAGCCTTTAAATATTATTCATTTTTTTGGATCACATTGGCATTCTCGTTAAATATATTCTGTAAGATACACTTTGTTTTGATCAAATTATGATGTTCAAGATTCCTCACAAACTCCCAAGTTTGATTCAAGTCAATTTGATCTAATTTCCCATTCATATATCTTACCCATGACTCATACTTTATTACTTATTCAAATGAAATTGGTTTAATTATTCATAATAGTGTATCATACTCTATCTTCATCATCCCACACATTTACATTTGCACAAATATATCACTGATTATATAATGTGGATAAAATTTCACTCTATTATTTATCCTTTGAGTTGAAAATAGACTTTATTTAGCAATGATTTCCTCCACTGATTTAGATTTGTCATATTCATCAATTGGTTAATTTTGTGCAACTATATAAATTGTATCGAATACATCATATTCTTTACATAATTAATCAAAGTTTAAGCTTGGATGATTCTTTCCACATTTCTCTTCAATGAATTTGATATTATTACTCTCCATAATTTTATTCATCCTTTTATTTTAGCATTGGTAGGCCTTACTCTTTGTCGAGTAGACTAAAAATAATCCTTCATCTATTGTATCATAATACTTTCCTTGATTTCACTCTTTATTCTAGATACAAAATTTTCTACCGAGTACTCAAAAAAATGAGAGGGTTTCCTTCTATTCCACATTTCATTGGGTTTATTCTACTCCCATGAGCCTTAACACTACCAAATTTTGATATACATCAGATCTTATACTGCCTCTTTCTAATAGTGGTAAGAGATTCCACTCTCAATGATAAATATTTTGACTATATTATTCACCAGTCGATTTCTTCATTAAATAATTCCATATTTTTGTGGAGTTATTAGTAGGGATGCCTTTATTTAAAATGTTTTTTAGGTCTTTTTCTAATTCAATATATGTTTACTCTATTCCATTGTAAAAATGTAATATTTTGATTATACGTCGAGTCTTATTTTTGGATATCCTTCAATACCACTTCATACATTCCATAAATTGTATCTTTATTTATATGAACATAACATAGGTAATTATTCTATAATCATAAAAAAAAGATAAAATACTTATCTCCATGTATTCCAGGTCAATTCATTAGACAATTTACATTAACTTGAATCAGATCAATGAGATTGGATTCCATTTTCTTCTTTAGATGATACAAATTTTGAATTATCTTTTATGACATACATGAATCACATGAATTTTCATAATCTCTCTTCAAATTTGGAATTTCAATTGATTATTTTATATTGGATAATTTCTTCATACCCTATTGGTGAATTTATACTATCTATTTATTCCACAAGTTATTCTCATCATAAAATATTTTAAAAGAAGTATTTTATTTACTATATATCTATTATAAATTACCATTTTCATCCAACCATTCATGAGCAAGTTTCTAGCCTTGTATTTGATAAAAAACCCTTTTAGTTCAATGTAAACTGAAGTCTAGAGTCATAGATTTAACTCACACACATGAGGTTTTATCACAATCCATATACATAGAGTGCTTTTGTCTTCTTTATCTCATCATCTACCAATTAGGTATTTTCAATTACTTTGATTTTCAAATATCTATTATATTTTTAATCAAACCATTTGATAAATTCTTCCATTTACATTTTTTAACAGTTTCATGGTCCCATTAATATGGGAAGAACACCCACTATCAAGGATATAGGTACTTTTATTATTGGTATATTTGAGAGTGATTTCTTCTAGGTTATCCTTCTAAATCCTTTTCTTTTCCTTCCATGATATTCTATATTGATTTGAGACATAAAATGTCCTCTCCTATTTCTCTTCATCATAGTTGGTGTAATCAAACTCATCATCATATTTTAGTGGAGGTTATATATTTACCAATATAATAAACCTGGGTTTCCTTATATTCATCCTATTTTGACATTCTTGGTGGTTATTTTCATTCCTTATTTTTATACAATCAATAACTTTATTCCCAAAATTAGAACAATGAAATAAATACCCATAGAATGAATTTATTATATGAGATGAAGGATATGGTCTCATTCTTATTTGTATAATTTTAGATGTTTTTCCATTCAAATATTTCCTTGTATTTTCACAATAAGAAATGTTGTGTCTAAGATAGACTCATAATCAACACTTTATTAGAGGAAACACCTTCTAAATTTTACTCCACAATATGTCTCTATCCTTTGAATGGGTCCTCAATTGTTGATTATCCCTCAAAGATTGGGGATTGTTTTCAACCCTTTTATTTTCTTTGTTTTTTATTTTAGTGTCTTAGTGTTGACCCTCAAATCACTAATGTTTTTCTTCCCTTTATTATGGTATGTCACTATTTTTATTTTTGATGTCTTGACATCACTGTTTATTCTAACTTTACCCAAAAACGTATGTTAATTAATCACCTTCCCTTGTTATTCAATATTTAGCTTAAAATTTTCTACTTAACCTTAGTTTATTTGACTATATGATTGATCTTATAATTAATTTTCTAGTTGGCCAATATCTAATTTTAATTGATCCACAAAATCAAAATATTTTTTTAATAATACACTAATCTTTTGGTTTTTCTTTCTTTGATCACTAAGTTATTCAAGTTCCCCCTTAAGTTCCACCTTGAGATCGATAACAGCGTATGGTTTATTATCTTCCACCCATTAAAATTATCCCTTTTCAACTATATCCATCATAGAACCTTTTTTATTTAGCCTAAACTATACTTCCAATTTCTCTAAATAATATTAATTATCATCTTCTTCTTTTCACACTAATATTTTCCTCTAAAAGTTCTTTTTATATTAATTTCCATGTTTGAAATAACTTTTAGGAGGGAACCTCTTACATATATTAAATATAATTTATTATTCACCTCTATTTTCGTCAAATATATTTGGACCCCTTGTTGCAATGTTCCTAGATTTAACGTAACAAAAACATGCTAAGGGAGGCTTTCCTTTGAACCTAACCATTCCTCTATTGAATTCCCTTTCCAGGAGAGATAGTAATTCACCACTAACATATTCTTAATTATCTCGTTATTTAGATATATCATGTTTTTCCATAGATTTAAAATATATATCTTTATATGAGTGAATTAATGTTCCTTCCAATTTAACATGCATTTCATATACAACCTGACTACTTTGTAGATCATCCAATGAAAGTTATTCCAAGTTACTCTATTCAAGATTTTATAACATTTTATATAAAGAGGTGGAAGTATTTTCCTGATCTTCTTCACAATATCAATATCTTTTATCTATTAACCAAGTCCCTGCATTTCTCTAAGCCCGAATGGCCCGAAGGCCTTCTTTTTATTTTATTATAGATAATCCCCCTTTTAAGGGTTGAAGGGGAACCCGAACATGACCCATAGGCCCAAGGCACAAGGCCCGACATGACCCTCAATACATGACCTGAAGTCCCAGAGGCATACCATGCCCATTACATGACCCGTAGGCCCAACCCACTAGAACAACCCCTCCCCAGCATCTTGCATCATTGATCTCCTTACCTCCCCACCTTGCATTTCTGATCGGATAGCATTGCCCCATACAAAGTTGCATAGTTCCTGGTCCCGATGGCGGCTGCCATACCCTCTAACAACCTTAATGATGTAGTTTAAGAATACATATACATTTTTATTGTGGATCAATTTCAAGTTATTAAACTAATTTTGGATCACTTGAAGCTTTAACTCCTTTACCCTATAGTCACTCTCAAATATATTATAAAATTTATCCCACATGGCCTTGGAATAAGTGAAATTCCTCACCTTCATGTAAATCTAGTTTCATAGTGCTCTAGATAAATAATTATAGTCTTTGGCATTAGTATCGATATGCCTTCTATTAGATTCATCTATTGATAGTTCTGATATATTTATTACTTTCATTCAATGTATTATAATTGAGGACACATATATCTCAAGTGATCATAAATATGATCTAATATTATTCCTACAAATCTAGAAATTTTCATCATTAAAAAAAGTTACCCCTTTTGAATTTGTGACATCCCGAACCTGGATGTCACTTAATGGGTGCCTTGATCCCAATGGGCCACATAGCCCCAAGCACATATCCCCAAATTAAGGAGGTTGTCGACTAGCAGCGAGGTCCTAGGGTGTGTCTGTGGGTAGATTATGCCCTCATTAGTAGAGTATAGCACAGAGAAAGGAATATAAATAGCAGTAAACAACAGAAGCAATATAAATAATTTAAATAAACATCAAAACAAACTGAAGTAATAGATAAAATAGAATAACAATAACTATATCAACTGAACAGTGATGATTGAATGTCATGTCACTAGAAAACTGGAAAACATGGACCCAATACAATAGGAAAAACATGTTCCAATGGGTAAAAGAAAACAAAGTCTACTCTAAGAATCCCGAGATCCAACATGGTCATCTCCAATCATGCTCCATCCTAAATATCAATAAATCAAGTTTTTGAAGTTGTATGCTTCCCTTTTTCAACACCTACAACAATGAAATCTACTTCAGGTACCAAATGGAACCTAGATAGGGTGTGAGATAAATATCAGTGGTCCACCACCAATGGTGTCTATAACATTCGGCTCGTATAATGGAATATAGTAGTGTGAAGGCATACATATGTAATAAGTAAAGAAAGCAGTACAAAATAACTAAATACCCAAGTAACTTATTCAGCCCTCAAATGTTGTCTGAACATGTAACCAGTTCATTTTATTTAAGTAATTACCATTTAATGTTAATAGGTCACATGAGGCATAGTCAGCACTAACATCACCTCATGATAGTATAAGTATTGAAGGTCCCAATACATAATGAGGCAACCTGAAAATGATGTCTGGTGAGGGAGTTCCAACTTAATAACCAAGGTAACGTATATCTCACAGAATGCTAACTCAGTAGTATCTAAGTCTAGCTAAGGGGGTAAGAGTGTAATCCCAGGAGTGTAATCCAAGGCATTCCACAATAAGTTGCCTATGGAGTCGAAGGTGATCGACCAAGGTAAAATGAGGCTAATAAAGGATATGTCCCAATAGGATTTCACCATGACACCTACTAGTCAATGCTGGATCCAATGATTGTATCTTAGGTATCATGTAATAATGTAAAAGGACCTTACGGTAGTATATCGAGCATCCAAGGAATAGGCAAGAATCGGAGTCTAGGTGGGTATCAACCTAAGAAAACTGCATCCTTGAATCAGAATGGGGTTTCTGAGTCCCAGGGTATTCTCCTCTAAGAATCCAGGGAGATTCCAAGTCAATAAATTTATATTTTATATTGTAATCATGTAATAATTTATTAGGTTCAAGCCTTTTCTTCCATTTGTTTGGATAATCCAAGTAGCATTGAAACCATTTAATCAAGTCTTTAATAACCATTAAGGCATATTCAATTATTGAGGTTCACTCCTCCACCTTCCATTAATATAGAAATTGGTGCTACGGACATGTAAACTTTATTAAATCTCATTTAATAAGTCCAATTTATATACTTAGTGTACTTTCCATTTCACATTTTACATTTAATAATCAATTTGAAGCACTTAACTTAGGTGGGTCAAGTGGTGAGAATATATGGTATATTTCATTATGAAATTCTCAATAATAACAAGCCATTTATTATATGAAGGGTCTCCTTTAGGAAGGTCAAGAAAAGGCACACCCGAACAGTGGATTAAACCTGCTGAAACATTAAAAACCCAAATATTACATAACTATATAGGGTATTTTGAGTTGTGGGTATAACTACTAACAACTAATCACATATTTAGAAAGGGAATAACCATACAATTCTAACAAGTATAATCATGGGATGTAAGTTTAATCAATTGATTCAGATGAAATCGGTGGGCCCCGCATAAATATTCCAAAATCAACAAACTTTAGGGATGAGTTATAGACCACCCATCTTAGGGTTGTACGATCCTTCTCCTCTAGTATTGGCCCTTGATTTAGCTCGGATCTGAGTATATCTAAGAAAAGATGAAAATTCTCACATGATGATATCTATATTGAGAGAATAAGAGAAGAAGAACAGCTAAATAGGACTTGAGTAATTACTTTTTTTCATCAAACATGATGAATGAAATCTTGATCGGATGCAGGATGAAGGAGATCTCTTGATCCTTGTCTTTGGCCTTAAAAAAGATCCAAAATGAGAGGAAAGGGGGTTAATACCACTAGTTCTTATATTATGGGGGAAGGGTTGGATTAATAGATCATTATGGTCTTTTTGGACATTTTACACTGGATTTTAGCCTGTACATAGTTTGTCCTCATGGTTTTTCAAAATGTACGCAAACCGCATGAGACGGCTTTGCCTAAAAAAACATCATCTGCACAGTTTGATCAAACCATGTGCAAGACATACAAGGGTACTTGGGAAAAGGGGTGTTTACACGGTTAGGCCACATAAACTTGTTCCAACCATGCGAGGTGGATCTGTCCGATAAAACACAATCTGCACGGTTTTCCAAAATGTGCAGAATTCTGCACGGTTTACTCTAAACCATGCACAAAGTCTGCTTTCTCCAAAAAGATGGTTTTTGGGCTTCGACCAAGCCATGTACACCCTTGTAACCTTTACTAACTCATTAGGAATCCATATTAGGTCCAAAGTAAAGATTTAGACCATAAATTAAAGGATTCATACCTGAGTGAAAAAATGGGTTCTTACAGTCTTCCCCCTGTAAAAGAACCCCCCCCCCCCGAGTTCTCCTTCCAAGGGTAAAGAAACACTGTATTAGAACAACTCTAGACACTGAGCATGTACATCAGCTTCCCTCTCCAAATTCTCATCATGTACTCGGTCGTGTTTCTATAGCACTGGTACGATACGGATAGACTTTCCTTGGAGAGCATTCGTGCTTTGTTCAACGATGTGTACTGGATATTCTTTAAAGGTAGCATCAGTATCTAACTCAACTTCCTCAGGATAAAATGTATGAGACAAGTTTTTATGATATTTGAGTAGTTGTGAGACATAGAGGACATTGTTCATGTCATGGTACCTATGAGGTAGTAGAAACCTATAGGCTATTGGCCCAACCCTCTCTAGGATCTCAAACAGTCCTACATAACAGGGTGAAAACTTTACCTAATTCTGTAACCATCTATGCCCATGCCTGGGTGATGCCAAAAGAAGAACTTGAACCCCAACCTCAAACTCAAGAGGTCATCGATAGCGATCAGCATAAGATTTCTATCTAGACTGAGCAGTATTCATACGCTTTCTGATCAGCTGAACTTGTTTTGAAGTCTCTTGAATGAGATTAGGACCTATTAGGGATTCCTCACCTACCTATTACAAGAATAAGGGTGAACGTAATGGCCTACCATATAAGACCTCAAAAGGATCCATTTGAATTGTTTCCTGAAAACTATTTTTATAAGTGAACTTGACAAGAGGGATATGCTTCTCCCAAGATCCACTAAAATCAAGGACACATTCTCGGATCATATCCTCTAGAACTTGTATTGTCTGTTCTGATTTTCCATCGATCTGAGGGTGAAAATATGTTCTTAGAAGCACCTAAGTTCCCATATCTTTTTGCAACCCTTTCCAGAACTGTGAAATAAAAAAAGCATCCCTATCTGAAATGATAACATGTGGAACCCCATGTAGTCATATTATCTCATAGATATACAGTCTTCCCAACTCATTTACTAAGAAAGTATCCTAAATTGGAATGAAGTGGTATGATTTAATTAGTCAGTCAATGAATACCCAGATAGCATTACTACACCTTGGTGACCTAGGGGATCTTACTATGAAATCCATATCAACATTCTCCCATTCCCATTTAGGGACTGAAAGAGACTATAACAAGCCCGAAGGTCTCTGGTACTCTGCCTTCACCTACTGACAGGTGGAACACCTAGTGATAAAGCCAGCAATTTGAAATTTCATTCTAGGCCACCAATATTGGCATTGCATATCTTGATATATCTTTGAGATTCCTGTATGAACTGCCCACTGAGAAGCATGGGACTCTTTCATCAACTCCTCTCTCATATTTGTAGGAACTCAGATACATCCATGTAGATGCAAGATGCCATTTCTATCCAATAACCAATCTAGAGGTGGTTTATCTCCTAATATACTCTCACGGAGAACTAAACCTTCAAGATTTGAAAATTGGCTACTCTTCACCTTCTCAAGGTGGGAAGAAGTAACTGTTAAGGATGAGAGGTAAGAATTCTCGTGACTATCATGAAACTCTAGATGAAGTTAATAAAAGAATGAAATCAACTTCCATTCACCACTGGATTTCTATATGGCATGTGTTGAGTTTTCTAACTCAAGCCATCAGTGACCACATTTCCCTTTCTAGGCGTATAGGCAAGCTCAAAATCAAAGGATTGTAGATATTAGACCCATCTCCATGGTCTAATGTTCAAATCGTGCTGAGGAAAGATATATTTGAGGATATTGTGATATGTATACACCACAAAGAGCTCAGCCAACAGATAATGTCTCCAACCATGTAAGGTATGGACAACTGCTACTAGATCAAGGTCGTGCAATGGGTAATTTCTCTCGTGAGGCCTCAACTGCAGAGATCTGTACACAACGAATTTTTCTTATTGCATCAACACTGCTCCTAGGATTTCTCGCACGCTTTTGACCATAGGAACTTAACACCTTTCTTTGTAAGTCCAGTAAGAGGTGAATCAAGGTGTGAAAATTCATGTATCAAATAAATGTAATATCCAACGAGCCCTAAGAAACTCCTAATGTCAAACACATTCTTGGGGTTCTCTTATGAAACTACAGCATAAACCTTTCAAGGGTATACAAAAACTCCTAATTCTGAGATAATATGACCCAAGAATTGGACTTTTTCGATCTAGAAGTCGCATTTAGAAAGCATATTATAAGTTTGATGCTCTCTTAGTGTAATTTGAACGATCTCAAGATTTTTTTCATTTTCGTTACATGTGAAAGAACTCACCATGATGTCATCCACAACGACCATGAAAAAAGAGTCCAAATAGGGGTGGAAAACCCTATTCATCAAAGCCATGAAAATGGAAAGAGCATTTGTAAGACCAAACGGCATAACAAGATACTCATACAAACCATACCTGCTACGGAAAGTTGTAAAAGGTATGTCTGATGGTCTATCTCACACCTAATGATAACTCAATCTTAGGTCGATATTAGAGAACACCTTTTCTCCTCAGATCTGGTCAAAGAGATCATCTATTTGAGGAAGTGCATACTGGTTCTTAACAGTAAGCTGGTTTAACCTTCTATAATCCACACATAGATTAATAGTTCCATCCTCCTTCTTAGAGAAAATAATAGGTAAACCCCAAGAGGATGTACTAGTCCATATAATTTTTTTCCTCTAGGTACTCTATCTGTTGCTTAATATCTTTAAGCTCAATAGATTTCATCCTGTATGGAGGAATGGAAACTGGTGCTGCTCCTGGAACAAGCTCTATTGTAAAATCTACCTCTCTCTTAGGAGGTAAGCCAGAAAAGTCGTCAGGAAAGACTTCCCTGAAACGATAAACTACTGGAGGAAAGTTAGTTTGAAGAAAAACTTGATCATCCATGAAAATATTTTCAATATGGGTGGTCACTTCTACTAGCCCATGATGCTTTGGTCCAGCTCTCTAGCCTGGACATCACATTCACCTTTGAAAAGATAATTGATGCCTTCTAGTGATGTAAAATTGACCCTGCGGTGATAGCATTCTACAAAGGTGTGAGAGTGGAATGACCAGTCCATCCTAAGAATGACATCAAAGACCATCATATAGATAAAAAAAATAGATTCCACAAGAAAGGGTAACTACCTATTTCAAGGGGATAGTTCTTGCACTGGCATATTCCCTCCATCCATATTTCCAATGGTGTATCGAGGGTCATTACACCATAGTGATATTTTATCTCTAGTCTGAGACTCTCCACGATATATATAGAAATAAAATATTTTAAAGCACTTGTATCAAAAAAAGCACAGACAATAGTGGAGGCTACTAGAATAAAACCTCATACTGTTGATGGTCTCGCAGTCTGATCCTTGGGTATCGGCTGTAAAGCATGCAACTGGCCTAATCCACGGCCGTGTGCACATATGGACTACCACAATCAGAATTGCTCTATTGGAACTGCTGGTGATCAGGGGTTGGACTACAACAACCACAACCTCCTCCTTGGACAAACCTGATGGTGATATTACAACTCCTCACCTAACACAGTGAAAAATAACTCACTATTGTAGGTGGAGAAGATGTTGAACCTTTTCCACTTGGAGCTAGTGGAAAGGTCCTATATAAATGTTGAGGATGACCCATATGGCCGCAAGCCCTACACTCTATAGGATCTCTATCACATTGGGGATTCTTATGGCCTGGTCTTTCACACTGATGTCATGCCATAGAGATATCAAACTGGATACTCTAGCTGCCACTTCACTGACGATAAACCTCAAGAGAATGTTTTCGGCCACTAGAAGAGATATTGTCCTGACGCAACACTGATACTTTAAACCTGGTACTTGTGTCATCTATCAGGTTATATTTAGTGATAAAAACCTGATCAACTATCTTAGAAAAGGTAATAAGGAGAAAGACGTTCACCTGGGTTCGGATGGAGTACTGGAGCCCATCCTCAAAATGTCTAGCACGTGAAAGCTCATCACTGGATAGAAGTGGTAAAAAGCACTGTAAATTAGTAAAACATGATAAATTTTACATAACTAACATAGAACCCTTCTCAAGATGATGGAACTCTCTGAATCCGTTAGCTCTCAGTGCCTAAGGAAAGAACTGATCATAGAAGGCAGTCTAGAAATCAACCCATAACATTCCATGATGACGATCGGCTTGGGTAACCACATCCCACCAATGCTTGGCCTAATCCCAAAGCTTGTATGTATAAAGATTGAATCTCCATTCTAGAGTCATATTTAGATGCTCAAAGATAGATATCATGGACTCTAGCCAAGAATTAGTATCCTGGGAACCGTCATCCACTGAAAAAGTAGGGGGATGCTGATGCTGGAACTCACAGGTCAGATCATCCATCGTAGGTGCAACCCATGGAGCACCAGTCATGGACCACATCAGATGTAGGAAACTATCATAGACTTGGGCATCAGTTCCCAGTTTAAGTAAATTAGGTAGTGCCTCAAGTGTCACTCCTAGAGGTAAGACTGGAGGCTCAAGGCCCACCATTTCTGGAGCATGGTCATCACCACCCTCCTGGAGAATGACACGATGAAATCATGGCAGCATTGGTCTACAAATTCCAAACACACATCTTATAACAAACTTAGAATCATAAGATAGCCTCACTAGAGGAATATGAACATAATAAAACTCACTACCCCAGGAATACTACCCCAAACTACCCACTTAGATGGTCAGGTATCAGTAAGTTCTCAACTATAAGTTTCATGTCATTTTGGAGTTAATTTTCAGGTTCACTCGTTTACCTTTCACAGTCATGACAAGGTGGGAAAATGATGTGCAATAAATTGATTTTAGATTTTAGGATTCACTTTATAATAGATAGTCATTTTCAATGAATCATTTCCCATACATCTTTCACCAGAAATGGAACCCATTTCATTATAGCATAATGGCTTGACTCGGTAATTTCACATCCCAAACCATGAGGTCCCATACACCTCATGAATTGAGACATGCAATCACTCAATCCTAGCCAAAGTAATACAAGTAAAATCAAACTATCACAACAACACTCAATAATCACTAGAATATCAAGAAATTAAAGAAGTGAAATTCATCTATATGGCATGGAAATATACATGACATGTGAATTCTAGGTGCCTATAATAATGAATGTAACAATGCTCCTTGCCCTCATATCATTGGGCTAAGAATGATATAAATTTCCAAACATAGTAATAATCAATAACACCACACAACATGTGCATCAACCAATGGTGAAATAATTTCATATTTAATAGACAAAATAAAACAAAAATTTCATTTTGGGTAACTTGTCTTTTACCCCGAACATGGGTTTATGATACCCAAGCATGGATTATGACCAAGTCCCAAGAATTCCTATTCTCCAATCTATTGTCTCCAAATAGTAAGGTAAGAAAAGAAACCACCTCTGATACCACTTTGTGAATTCCCATACCCAGATGCCACTTAATGGGTTCCCCAAGCCCATTGGGACACATGGCCTTAAGCGCAGCTCCCCAAATACTAGAGGTTGGTGACTAGCAGTGAGGGCCTAGGATGTGTCTGTGGGAAGAATATTCCCTCATTAGAAGAGTGTAGCATAGAGAAAGGAATATAAATAGTTGTAAATAGTGGAAGAAATATAAATAATATAAATAAACAGTGGAAGAAAACTAAAGTAATAGATAAACTAGAATAATAATAATTGTATCAACCGAGCAATGATGATGGAATTTCATGTCATTAGAAAATTGGAAAACATGGATACAAGACAATAGGAATAACATGTTCCACAAGTAAAAAAGAAAACAAAGGCTATTACAAGTATCCTGAGATCTAACTTGGTCATCTGTAATCAAGATCCCTCCTAAACAACAAGAAATCAAGTGTTTGAAGATGTATTCTTCCCTTTGTCAACACCTGCAGCCATGAAATCTACTCCAGGTACCAAACGGAGCCTAGAGAGGGTGTGAGATAAATCTCAGTGGGACACCACCAATGGTTTTTATATCATTCGGCTCATGGAATGGAATATATTAGTGTTCAGGCATGCATATGTAATAAGTAAAGAAAGCAGTACAAAATAACTAAATATCCAAGTACCTACTCCAGCCCTTGGATGGTGTCTGATCATGTAACCAGTTCATTTTATTTAAGTAATTACCATTAATGTTAAAAGGTCACGGGTGGCATAGCTAGCATTGAAATCACCTCATGATATTATAAGTAGTAGAGGTCCAAAGATATAATGAGTCAATCTGAATATGATATCTGGTGAGGGACTTCTAGGGTAATAACTAAGGTAACCTAGATCTCATTGAATGATAACTCAGTAGTATCTGAGTCTAGCTAAGGGGTAAGAGTGTAATATAAGGAGCATAATCCAAGGCATTCCATAATAAATTGCCTACCAAGTCTAGGGTGATCGGACAAGGTAAAACAGGGATAAAAAAGGATAGATTTTGGATCCAAGGAGTGTATCTAAGGTATCATGTAATAATGTAAAAGGACCCTATGGTAGTATACCGAGTATCCGAGGAATAGGAAAGAACTGGAGTATAGGTGGGTATCAACCTAAACAAACCACGTCCTTGAATCAAAATGGGGTTTATGAGACCCAAGGTATTCTCCTCTCATAATCCAAGGTGAACCCAAGTTATTCCATTCCTATTTGATATTGTAATCATGTAATCATTTATTAGGTTCAATCCTTGTCTTCTATTAGTTTTGATAGTCCAAGTAGCATTGAAACCTTTTAATCAGGTCTTTAAAAACCATTAAGGTATATTCAATTATTAAGGTCCACTCTACTACCTTCCATTAATATGGAAAGGGGTTCTACAAACATGTAACCTTTATTTAAACTCATTTAATAAGTCCAAGTTTTATACTTAGTATACTTTCCATTTCACATTTCACATTTAATAATCAATTTGAATCACTTACCTTATGTGGGTCAAGGGGTGAGCATGTATGGTACATACCATTATGTAATTCTCGTTAATAACAAGCCATTTATTATAAGAAGTCTCACCTTTAGAAAGGTCAATCAAAGTCACCCCTGAATGATGGCTCAAACGTGCTGAATCACTAAAAACCCAAATATGGCATAACCTTTAACATGGTTTGGCTTGAATTGTGTGTATAACCACTAACAACTAACCACATATTTTGAAAAGGAATAACTATACGATTATAAAAATCATAATCATGGCATGTAAATTTAAGAAATGGATTCGGATGAAATCGGTGGGCCCCACACAAATATCCCAAACTCAAAAAACTTTAGGGATGAGTTTCAGACCACCCACCTTAAGGTTGTAAGATCCTTCTCCTCCGGTATTGGCCCTTGATTTGGCTTGGATCGGAGTAGATCTATGAAAAGGTGAATAATTCTCACATGATGATATCTAGGTCGAGATCATAAGAGAAGAAGAACGGCTAAAGAGGACTCAAGTACTAACTGTTTCTCATCCAATGTGAAGAATGGAAGATTGATCAGATGTTGGACGAAGGAGATCTCTTGATCCCTAGCTTTGGCCTTCAAAAAGATCCAAAATGAGAGGAAAAGGGGTTAATCCTGTTAGTTCTCAGATTATGGAAGGGTTGACTTGAAAGATCATTAAGGGAATTTTGGAAATTTTACACAGGATTTTAGCTTGTGCATGGTTTTTCCACATGGTTTTTCAAATCGTGCACAAATCGGGTGAGACAGCTCTGCCCGAAAAAAAAACATCCTCCACACGATTTGATCAAATTAGGCGCAAGCCATGCATGGGTACCCGGGAAAAAGGGGAATTCACATAGTTAGGTAGCACGGTCGTGCACCAGCCATGCAAGGTGGATCTATCCAAAAAAACACAATCTTCACGGTTTACTCTAAACTATGTGCAAAGTCTGCTTTCTCCAAAAAAAAATATGGGTTTCATGCTCTGAAAAAACCCCAGACACCCTTAAAACCTTTACTAACTCATTAGGCATCCATATTAGGTCCAAATTAAATATTTAGAGTGAAAATTAAAGGATCCATACCTGAGTGAAAAAAATAGGTTCTTATATAATTCATCATATTCCCTATACTAATAAGCTTTAGAAGAAAAATTCAACACTGGGTACCTTATACTTGATACCACTGGTTATATCCCAAGACACCCTAAGAGGGGAGTGAATCATGGTGTGAAATTTTTCCAATATTATGTAGAATATTTTCCTCATGTGAGTAGGAAATTTTTAACCCTGTCACAGTTAATCGTACTTGTACCATAATTAAAAAATCAGTAATTAAAATATGAAAAAAATATTTTATTTTTTTCACTACTGAGGGATACACCCAAGTATCACCCACTGATGAAGTTTCAATGTTCCGAATTTCATTAATTCAATTTTTTTTCATGATCACCAGAACCACCATGTTGTGGAGTGTAAAAAATAAATTATTTTAAAGGTTAAATTTAGTTTTAGTGGTACCCTAGGTTTGTCTCTAGATATGAGTGCTCAAAGATCTGTTATCACTTTGGTTATAGAAAAAAAGGGTGTTTTGTAATTTTTTGGTTTAAAAACAAAGTAAATTAGTGCAATAATAGATTCAAAAATAAAATGGTGGAAGGTTGATTGGGTAACGGTTTTTTATCTAATTGAAATTTTATCCTGGCCTTTAAATTATTGATCCCTCTTCTTGTTAACTGGTAAGTCGGAGGTTTCATAATGGCTTCACCTACCACCCTTATTTGAATAGTTTTGGTGTGGTTCAAATAAAAAGATATCATAGATTAGTTCTAACCTCCTTTTTATTGGAAAAAATATAAATAGGAAATCACACTTAGCTAGCTTATCCAATACTCAATTAGGACTTAAACTTTCTAATAAAACCAAGAATGTCCACTTCCGCTTCCATAATAGTCAGCAATATCTTAGAACTTCACCATTCATTTATTACCTATTCAGTCATATAAAGACTAAAATTGAGTGGAGGAGATTATGGATAATTATCAAAAAATAAATAAACAATAAACAATATTAAATCAAACACAATTACATATGATATTAATAACTACTACTAAATATTAAAACCAATTTAAAAAAATAGAGAGTTTTTATTCTTTTTAGTTTAAATACTCAAGAATTATAAAAGTATATCCTTCCATTGCCTAATAACTCAAGGATTTACCCCACCATTTGAAGGGTAGTAGATATGAATGGGGTAGGATAGTACATTGCAGAACTAAGAAAATTGAAAAATAGCACAAGAAACAAAATAGTCTTAATAGAAATGGTCTAGTCAAACTCCCTAGTGAAAAATCCCTTTCTCATTTTAGAATTCCCTTCTTATTATAGTCATCTTACTTACTTATATGGATCATGTTAAAACCAAAAAATATATTTTTTTAATTCGAATTTTAGTGTCTTTCTAACTTCCTTGAAATTTTTTTTAATTAAAAAATGGTATTCCCTAAAATCTTAATCTTTCCATATTATTCATGATCTAAATATCATTAATAATATAATCTATGTGTATGATTTTTTTTTAATTAATAATTATGTGGAACTAAAATTACTCATCTTAAAATCTATTTTATCCATATGAACCTTCATTCTCCTAAAATCTGTAAAGGCGTGATGATTACAGTGCAACATATCATGATTTTAAGGGATTCATACTTACAGGGGCATCCATGCTATGTATAAATGATCCTTATAGAGTTTTATACTTAACAAATGAATGATGCTTATGTAGAAACATGCATTCTTACATGTCGTCCATGATTATGAGAGACCATTCATATGGTATATTGAATGATCCTTATTTAGGATCCACTCATCCTTATGGGACATTGTGATGATACTTACAGAAGTGGAGATGATGCTTATGTGGAACGGATTCATACTTATATAGGGAAAAATCATGCTTACAAAGGTTTGGTCCCTTTTCAAAATTTCATCCTTGATATATAAATAATGCATATGAAAGAGAAGAATATTCCATACATAGCCCTGCAATAATGCTTATGTAGCTAATTAATTTTTCATTTCTTTATTCTTGAGTTTCTCAAGATTAAATTATTTATTTAAAAAAATAAATTTAAATAATAATTATAGTTATCCATTCATTTTTTCCCATAAAATAAAATAAATCAATGTATTTCGTAATTCTGTCTATTTAATTAATATTCACATATTTTAATGAATTTCCACTTTAATCCCAAAAACTCCTTAGAATTCATTGATAAATAAATATGAGGGAATAAAATGGTTTGAGTATTAATAAAATATCATAGATTTTTAGGATATTTCAAATCCCAAACAATTAATCCTTGTACTCTTGGACAAATGAACTTTAAATAGATTACCCAATAAAATTTTAAATTCCTAGACAATGTGAGTTTCCTCTATAACAACATGCTTCTAAATATTATCATGCATCCTATATAATCTTAATTATATCTTCTTCATTAAGTAAATTCAATTATTTTTCACTTATTCCATCCTCCCATGCTCATTTATGCCTACATTTTCAGAAAAATTTCACTTAACACCAGTGTATGAATTTGGAGAAAAGTTTTTTTTTCATTCCAAGTTCATGCAATATTTTCCATTGGCTTAATTAATTTCTTCATCTCCACCCAAGGATTTAATTATTTGTGCATATCAGGAGGGATTTTTAGATTTATTCTAAGTATAAGGGATTTTATGTTTATATTGAGAAAATTATGAGGTGGATTAAGAGGTTTGGATCTATTTTTAAGCACAAATCATGATTTTTTGTTTTCTTCAAGAATATAATGCTCCTTATCTTACTCTTCCATTGATTCAGTTCCACCCTTTTGAGTTTTGATAAAATAGATCAAACCTTTAAACATTTTAGTTTTGTAATCATATCTCTTAATTTTTTTATTTATCAAGTTTAAATTGATTTTTTATTTCTTATCCTAATGAAAGAGATGAAATTTATATTGGTTATTACAAATAGTGATTGGTGAATAGCCTAACATACTTTAGTATTTACATAGAATATTTTAGTTCCAATTCAACTTCAGTTTCCCTCCAACCTCTACTTAGGTTTCTTAAGTAGTACACCCTAGAGAAAATCAATAGTATCAATATTTTATTTCCACTTTTCTCTCCTTTTTAATAGTGTTATAAATTTTTTCATTTTTAGAATTAAATGCATATTTTGATTTTTGAGAGAAAGAGGAGTAATTTTTACTTAAAATAGTGGTGGACTTCTATACACATATTTGGATGATATCTGAGATTTTTTTTTCATTCTTCTCATAATGATTTTACTCAAAGATCGGTAACACAAAAATTACAACACTTCTCACTTTAGCTCAATAATATTATAAAAAAAATTTGTTTCAAGTCAATTTTTTCCTTCCACAAAATTTTTATTAAACCTAGATCATGCAACAGCTTCTAGAGAAAAGTATTTAGGGATTTTTGTCTTATAAAGTGGATAAAAAATAGGGACCTTCATGAATTATAAGGGATAAAAGGGTTAAAAGTAAAGGTATTTTAGAAAATATAGTTCATTGTAAAAGGATATTTAAAATTAAAAATAACACCTCCATCATTTATAACCCAATGTCTCAATATTATAAGGTTTTGACTAGATTACTAAAAAAATCTAGTTATTCAAGCATGTCTTGGACCTCTTAATAAAAGGGGCATTGTAAGAAGATATAAAAATAAGTTCAGAATCCTTCTAAGTGATTAAAATTTACATAAGTATGTCATTAAATGATATTCAAAAATTAATGTCCCTTTCATGAATTCAATTGAATTTAAATTTTAAAAAAATAATTTTAATATTATTATAAGGTGAGTAGATGGGTAAAATCAATGTCATATCATTGAAATGGGTTAAAAAATTTCATAGGAATTCAATTTGGTCTCAACAGTTTCAAGGCACACTAAAATTGAAAAAAAGACACCCAAAAATCAAAAATGATATAAAATTGGTAAAAGAAAAACAAAATTTAAAAATCCTAGACTATAAAGGTTATCTCCCCCACACATAAATTATATAGATTACTTAATTTATTATTTGAGATTTTAAATTTAAGATATATTTTAAATGTAATCATAGAAATCAAATAAATTTTAATAAGAGATACAACATGATGGGTCTCATTGATAGACAAGTTGGAGGAGTATGATATACTTTACTAGTCCTTGGGGTATATTTATATAAAACTTTTTCAGTCAATGCACATTAACAATAAGTGGGTTTTTCTATCCTTATTTAGCAACATGTATAGAACTAAAAGGATATAAATGAGTAACTATAAATGGACATCCCCACTTAGAATAAATTATATTTGTAATTATATTTAGTGTAGAATTTTATAGAAATAATTGATCCCCTAGATGGAAGTTTTTTTGATGAATTATATTTTCATGATCAACTCTAGTCTTTTCTTTTTAAAATTGTTACTTTGAAAAATCACCTTTCTGATTTATTCCAAATCATATAGTTGTAGTTTCCTCTCAATACTAGTTATTTACATATTTAGATTCACCACTCTCACATCCCAGTAAACCTTATATTATAACTCCATGGGTAGATGATAGTTATTTCCATAAATTATTCTATATGGGTTCATTCTTATAGGTATTTTTTTAGGTTGTCT
Organism: Viscum album; assembly: GCA_963277665.1. Lineage (NCBI taxonomy): Eukaryota > Viridiplantae > Streptophyta > Magnoliopsida > Santalales > Viscaceae > Viscum > Viscum album. Next base: position 1,811,887,980 of record OY728132.1, read on the forward strand.
CTTATGACCCTAAGGTGTCTTCTAACCTTTGACTCCATTATTTCCAATTGGGTTTGAAAATTTTCTCTCAAATTACATTTAACTCATTGTTTGATACTTCAACATGACCATGCTTTTATGGATTGTAGGGTGTTTATGTCTTGTGGTTCACCCTATACTTCCTCATCAAATATTTTATTATCTTGTTGGAAAATTGAATCCCTTGGTCGTATATGATATATATTTGAACTCTAAACTTAAAAAATGTGTTATTCTATAGAAAAGTACACAAAATATTAGCATCATTGATTTTTTTGGCTTTGGATTCCTCCCATTTTGATACATAATTAACTTCTATAAGAAGGTAAGAGTTACCCAATGACATGGGAAAGGGTCTCATGAAGTCTATTATAATGATTCAAGTTTTCTCATCTGAAAGACATAGCTAGTTTCAGAGTTATTGATCCCCATTCCATTTAAAGGGTGAAATAGAAAATTACTCCTAACAAATGACCATGGAAATATTTTTGGATTGTTCTATTAATTTAATAATGGGATGTTTTCCCTAGGGTAATAATTTTTTGAGATTATAAGTTTTGTGATTTAATCAGAATTTTTAATATTAAATAAATAAATATGAATTATTTCCATAGTATTGAACATTGATATATTCTAAACGAAGATCTGTATGGAAATTTAAAATTCTTGGTTGAGTCTGGAATAATGGGTTTTACCTAGGAAAGGTATAACTACCCTATAGGTTCTAGTCCATATGATAGACCCATTTAATTTCTATTACAATTAATTTCATTAGGAATAATAATTATCCCTTGACCCTATTACACTCTCCATTCCAACATGAAGGGGGTCCTTCTACCCCCCCCCCCCCCCATTGAAACTATGATTGCATCGACAATAAAATAGAGGTAATCAAGGGTGATGATATGAATGCAGTGACCATAGATCATGGATAAAAAATGCACGATTATGAAGATATAGTAATCTGATATGAGTTAAGACTTTTAATTTTCAATTTTGCCACATTTTTATTTGATTTTTACTCCCTCCATTTTTTCTATAATCTATATTTTATGAATTTTATATTTATTTTTGTATCATATTGAATCTGAGGATTTTTTGGTAGAATTGAGTTGTTCACAACGTTCCTGGTCTAGAATTTTCAAATACATAGCATGTAGTCTTAAGAACACAACCCATGTAATTTTTTTGAGAATATCAAGTTGGTGATGAGGTTTATATGGTGTGTAGGCAATATATACATGCCAAGTAGGACCCTAGGACATGCATATTAGGTTATGGCCATCTGCATGACTAGACACCCATCTATGGGAAAATGTGTGTACTTGTACACACTATATCTAGTTATATGAGATAGTTGGGGTTAGGGTACTTGGAAAACTTACATGTGGAATATACTCCATGTAAGGTAATTATTCCCATTGTACTAGGAGATTACACATTGGATTGGAAATTTGTACACATCCAAGGCTGGGAATTTGAGTGTTCATGTCATGTATATTTAGTACATGCTATGTACTGCCCTAATTTTATTGGGTTTTTAAATTTTCTCACACAAGAGCTAGATTGGGACATAAAAGGAGTCTATTACAAGTATATTTTTACATACAATGCAATGGTGGGGTCCTTTATGCTGTTAGAGGTCGTTGGTGGGATTATTTGGGATTTTTTATGGAAATAACTCCCATTGAATTGATGATAGGTTTTAGATAGAGGATTGGAGAAGGTGAAAGGGTTGTAGACTTCTCATAGTGAAATCAGGCATCGGGCATGGGATCATCACATGTATTTAGATATTGGTTCCCCCTTATAGATATTTTTGACCTTGGGTATCTCAGAAGATAGAGGGTCACAAACTCCAGTGTTTATCTAGGTGTGAGCAATACCCTCTTCACATTGAGGTATTTTAGTGGGTCTTAGATGACTGTGAGACTCATGGAGGAATCCCCTATTCTCCCCATACACCCTAATATTGATATTTATGCATATATATTGTATTTTGAGGATGGATTATTTGTACTTTAACTACTTAGTTGAGAAAACCACTATGGCCAATCTTTGTTTAATTGTAGATGTATTCTCTCTTCTTCATTTCATATTAGATTATAACTGAGGGAGATAGAATAGTATTTGTACATCATTCTTGGTGGTCCATTTCACCAAACCATTAGATTAAATGTCTATAAAAATGGTAGTGTCACAAAAAATATAGATTTAGATACTTTCTTTGAGCCTATGTGTTAGGTTTAGGGGTGAGAAATTCCTTCCGGTTGATGGAGTCAGCATCCCCCTACAAGGTGGGGCATGGGTCCTCAATTATAGAATATGTTTTTCTCAAATAATAATATCATGAGGTTTGGACTATTATTTCATGATTTATAATGTTACTCTTGCTAGATTATATCATCCCTTAGCATGTAATGGTATCCCCAATGCAATTGCAATGTTGGCTCACTGTTGGTAGAGATTGTCTAATAGAGAAAAATCAATGTCTAGGGTGGGTACCCCCTTGACCATGTTTTGTTTAATAGAAAGGTGTGGTTATCCCATGATGGTTTTGGATTAGATGTATTGGTGATGATGATGGTTTACCTCCATGAATAGTTTGTGTACACAAATTCTTATGGAGCATGAGGTGCTTCAGTTCTTTCCCTCCGAGTTCATTTTCTAGAGATGAAGTTTCAAAGGTGGTAACCCTTGTGAATATTGATCACTTACTTATTTGAGTTCATATGGAGAACCAAGTTCTTATATTATATTTTTATTGTATGAGGAATTCATTTCCCATGGTTTTTATGAAGCATGTATTTCTCATCATGGTTAGGAAGTGTGGTCTTCCCCTTCAGGTGTTAGGAGTACAGGATGTTATTGGTTGTGTACTCTAGTGAACTTGGTGTAGTGTGGGGCCTCTTTCAAATAATAATGGAATTAATTTATGCTTGGTTACTTACCCTTTGTTGTTTTGGTGATTCTTATAAGGAGTTATTGGTCCATGGTTTGGTGTTCCTTCATTTACTAGGGACCTCATCATATTCCCCAAAGTGTGTTGATGGTGTTGAGAGGTGTTTCCCTTTACTGGACTAATTGATTTTATATTCTTTGGAAGATGATGATCAAGGTTGTTTCTTACCATAATATATGGGACTTTTTTGAGGTGTCTTCATGCTACGGATTAGTGAACAATTTGGTTTTCCCTAGTTTCTACCTATTGGATAGTGTGGCGATCATATGTGGGATTTGAGTGATAGATTATCTCTGAATCATTATTCACTTGGATTTCATTGGTTAGTCATATGGTTTGACCCTTATTGTGTGTTGATCATCATCCATGTTTCCATTTTGTTTTCAGGTAATCTTACTAGGTATTTTTACACTTACCACTACATGAGACCCAAGAAAACACATGGTGTGTCTATTAAAAAGGCATACTAATTGGTTTTATTTTAAAATGGGTACTATGAGGATAGATATTGGTGGTGATGATGAGTTTCAAGAGCTATCAGAGTTCATGTTTGAGATGATGGGATGTAGTGGCTCTCTCCTCCTAGTCACTTGAGTGATATGCATACATTATTTTACATTTTAGTTGGTTTTGTATATTTCATATTGTTTTTCATCCTTTTATAGGTTAGTGTTATATATATATTGTTATGGGATGTTTAGTCTAAGTCCCCCCATGTGTTTTTATGTATTATTGGTGTTAGTCGCTAGTGGTTGGCCTATTGGAGGTGGACTAGGGGTGGAACACTCAACCTATCTCCACCCAAGTGGGGTCATGGTGGGTCAAGTCATGTCAAAGCGATATCAAATAAAGTATTTCCAAGGGAAGGAATTTTTACATTGGATTATTGTGAATTTAGTTTCAATACATGTGAGTTGAAAATGTTTTTCATACTTAGTATTAGTTTTTAGAAAAAGGAACCTAGCTAGGGTGTGTTGGTTGATGTATTATTACATAAGTACATTAATTTCTAAGTGACTAGCTTAAATTCTTATATCATTGGTCACGAGGTATAGTTATGTAGGTTAAATAATCATGTAGTGGTCTATACATTTGTTGATTTCATGAAATGATGTATGGTGTTATTAATTAAGGATGCTTATTTACCTCATGTAAATTCTTTCAATAGATGTGCGAATATACCCTTTTCAGATGAAGAGGGACACAGGACTACTCAAAAATGTGTGTTATTTCTATGAATATTAGTCTCAAGATTCTGATGGTCGATACAATATTTAGATAGGTTTATTATTACTTTTACTAGTTTAACATGGGGATATAGGATCCTCTACTTATGGAGTCGGTATTCCACCAGTATAAAGAGATTGGATGGGATAGGGATCCTCTATTTAGATCAATCTTCCCTCATCTTCCATATTCTAATAGAAAAGTCATGGGTACCTCATATGAGAATGTGTATTTTATTATCCCCTCATAGATATAGGAGTGAGTTCTAACATTCATGGAGAATGGGTCCCCTATTCTAATGAGGCTTGGGTTCTTTATACTATAGAGAGGGGGTCAGTACCCCCTAACAAGAAAGAAATAGTTCTTCCATCATCAGAGGTTAGTGGTTGTAATGATATGGGATGTTGTTTTTTTAACTATGTGAGCAGTTACCCCCTACTAAGTAGGGTGTGGGTCCTCCATGGTAGGGGTAAGTTCCCCCTCGACTGAAGTTAATTCCATTAAATCATGAGGTCAATACCCATTTGATCTTGATTAGGTGTGGGTCCCTCATACTAAAGTGGTTGGGACCCCCTATAATATAGGATATGGTTCATCCATCTATAGAGGTTGATGTTTGATGAAATATAGGGTATGGTTGTTTTAACCTTATGGTGAGATACTTTCCTCACAATTTAGGGTTCAATATCTACCATGGGTGAGGTTAGTATACCCTTAAATAGTTTATATACACTTAGAAAGGTGTGTATCCTTGACTATATATCAATGATTGATGCAAGTTTTTATTAGTGTGATGTTAAGTATGATCTCTACATTTTTTGTGTTGTTCAACATAACCCTTATTTCATTTCAGTTCTACTGATGGGAACTTTTTTTTGAGAGAGATAAGTGTGGTGAGTTGAAATCTAGGCTCAGTATCTATGGCTAGATGGATGCCCCCCACCCCCTGACCCAATAATGCATGAAAGACATTCCTTGCACCAAGACCATACCATATTAATTTAGGTAGATATTGGATAGTGATCATTACAAAAATTGATTCACAGTGTAAGCTATAAATGGATGCATTGTAAAATTTCTAGTTAGGTTTAGGTGTGACCTATGACCTTTTCTTGGGATGATTGTGTTTGTTATCACATCTGCATTCCATTTTCTTGATGTTATGTTGTTGATCAAAGTGATGAAGATCCTTTTAGGGTCTATATACTATTGTTATGAGGCCACAAGTATTTCTTGGTGGAGTAGGTTTATCCTTTTTCCAACCAATAGTGATAGATGATTTTGGTGGTGAGTTCCTTGAGAGTTATTTCAAGGAAAAGAGAGAGACCAAGTGGTTTTTTCATGGTGATTTTCGGTTACCCTCAGACCAGGTTCAGATGTGTGGATGGTGTTATGAGGCATTTTATAGATTGAGTAGACATATTTTGATTCACTTTATTAGAAGTGAGACCAAGCTAGTGAGTATGACCAAGAATTATAGGTTGTAACCATTTACTTTTTGGGTTGTTGATCTTGGTTTTAGCCTGATTCTAGGAGTTATAAACTGGTAAATTGGGGTTTGAGATAAGATTCTATTTTTCATTTTACAGCAAACAGAGTTACCCACATAATACTCTATGATTACCTCAACATTGTTCCTTGACATGTACTTGGATGTATGTGCATTATACTTTATAGGGTCAATAGTCAAGTGTATCGGGATGAATGGATGGTATGGCATATGGTTTTAGTAAATATTCATTATGTCCTCTCAGGGGATGTGGGTATTCCATACTATTTCTATGGTTTGATCATGGGATTTTAAATTTGAGAAGATTCCAACTTTGGATTCCAGATTGGAGGGATCATTACATCTTTATTGGACAAGTACCTAGGCGGCATCATCAGTGCATGCAAAGAATCCATGTAGTAGTTCATGTGGTAAGGAGTTGAGGGTTGATATTACCCTTATACCCTGGACCATTCAACATTGTTGGAATCCTTATGTTTTAATCATGTTTTAATGATCACAAATCCTATTAATATTGTTTAATCTATCTCAAATCATGTGTATAGATGGTTTGTTTCTTTATCCTTTAAATAAACTTTCACTAGACCCTGAATCCTATAAATCTTGTTTGATTATTGTAAACTATATTTAATTTTTTTCTATAATGATTTCTAATATGAATTATTAAGTCCAATTAATTCTATGAATATTACTAGTTAAGACTGTTTATAGAAATTTGTCTAAGTCTAAGAAAATTTGAGTATGCCACCGGTTCAGGTTTTCTGGAAGAGGACCTAGATACCATGACCTAGACAACGTGACCCAAATACCGTGACCTAGACATCATGACCCAGAGACTATGACCCAGACACTGTGACCCAGACACCGTGACCCAAACACCGTGACCCAAACACCGTGACTCAAACACTGTGACCTAGACACCATAACCAGTTCCAGATCTCATGAAGTTTGTGACACCGGCTCCTTGGTACCATCACCAAGACACAGTTTGAAGTTTGGAAAAGGACTAGACACCGTGATCCTAACACTGCATTTGTGTTATCAGTTCTTGATATCAATACAATTGTGGAATCATGATTGTCTCACCACTCAAAGTAAAAGAAGAAGAAATTGTTTTACAGTGACATCATTTTTAAGGGATACCGTTTCATGGAAAACTGTGACACTTCTCTTTAATGTGTTTTTTCATTTTTCAATTTAATTTCCAACTGTCATATTTAATTCATTTAAAGGCACTAAAATAATTAATGTTTCTTTGTATACATGTCACTTGATATTATGAGGTACGAGGTGAAGAATATATGCATCATGTCAATTCCATCATGTGAACCCACAATTAAAAAGGAAGATAATCTGGGATGCAAAAAGACACAGTAGTAGAAGGGTGAGCGATTATAAAAGAGAACTGATACATGCAACAAGATACAACTGAATAACACACAAAGAACTCTCGATTCAAAAATAGTCTAGACTACCATAGATCAGATCCAAAAACATATTTTCAGTACCAAAACATAGAATAAAACGAGCTAGACAGCTTATACCATCAATCTGGAAACCAGAACACTAGACTTGTGATACTCTGTTTTTCACAAGAGGACTCGATACATGCATCTGCTTCATCCTACAAGTCTAGAGCTCCATATAATAACACTCATATCACTTCTAACCCTTTCTCATCATCGTTGATCTGTTGTGTACTATTTTTATCTTTTGAGCAGTGTGTGTGTGTGTGTTTGTATTAAAAAAACACAGATTGTCTTTTATACTAAACTTAAGGATACCAGGTATCCTTCCTCTCATATCTCTTTACATTTGTTTACTCTCATGGATATGTGTGGATGAGGTCCTTATGTGACCTGGTAGTTTATACCCACAAAGAATAGTGGAAGAGGTGGTGTGACCTAGGCAATCCTATGTATTGTTTTTTACCCCGATCCAGGGTGCGGATCAAGTTTATTAATATAAACCGGTTGGTGGAAGGTGATCACCAAGTGGAGTGGATTAGGTCTTGGCTTGAGACTGAACCACTTGTTTTATCCGTTGTGTCTTTTAATTTATTTTTTCTCTGCTTTATTGTATAGTTTATAAAACACTAGATTTTACTTTGATATTTAGTCTTGGATAGAAGTTATAACTATTTTGCCTTATTAGAATATATTTAAAGGTAGTATCAATAACTCATATTGATATTGATGAGAATTAATCAATATTTTGAGAAGTTATTTGAACAATCAAACTATTATTACCCTATTAAGTTGATTAACTGTTTTGTATTCAGTTTTATTAGGGAATATTTTTAAATAAACTTTTTAACAGAAATTTTTATAGATACTTAATCCACCCCCCTTTTGAGTAATCTACTCCAACCAACATTTGGTATCAGAGGATTTTATTCTTATTAAGAATCTATTTTTTTAAGATATTCAACTATAGTTGTACTTTAAAGATCTGTAAATTTCTATTAATTCTAAATTTGTAGATCTTTAAAAGTATTTCTTTATTATGGATAATAGACTCGAAGGTGCTACAACAAACAAACCTCCATTCTTTAATGGAATAAATTATTCCCAATGGAAAATTAAAATGGAAATGAATTTAGAAAGTATGGGCTTTGAAATTTGATCGTCAATTATAGATTAGTATAATATTCTTGATACTAATATAATTACTTGGGATGTCCCAACTAATACTGCTTATAATAAAAATTTCAAAGGCATGAATGCCTTATATTTCTCTTTAGGAGATGAAGAATTTAACAAAATATCTTCATGTAAAACTACCCATGAAATTTTGGAAACTTTGTCTATTTCACATGAAGGAAATTATAGTGTTAAATAAATCAGACTCAATACTTATACTATTAAATATGATAACATTAAAATGAAGCATGAGAAATCTGTTTTTGATATGTATCTTAGGTTCAGTGAAATTTTCAATACAATGATATCTCTTGGAATAGATGTCACTGCCAAAGAACAAATCATTAGGATTCTCATATGCCTACCTGATAGATGGAGAGGAACCTATGTCTCCATTAAAGAGTCATGTGACATCATCAAATTACCTGTCAAAGAACTAATTTGGAAACTAATGATGTATGAAGTGGAGCTGAAAGTCAACAAGGAAGAGGAGGATGAACCCAAAAGAAAATTTGTGGCATTCAGTACCACCACCTCTAAACACAAAGAAAAGGAGAAACTGCAAGTTTCTGTAGAAATTTCCAGCAGTGAACAATCTTCACCTGACAGTAATGAAGAGATGGCTCAATTATCCATAAGGTTTAAGAAATTTTATAGAAGGAAGAAAATTTTCAGAAATCCTAACTTAAAAGAAAGATAAATAATCAAAAGGTAATTTGGAAGAAATATTGGAAAATAAATGACAATTCTGATGAGATAGTATGTTATGAATGTAAAAGAAAGGGACGTGTAAAGGCAGACTGTCCCAAGATCAAATATAAAAAGAAATATGAGAACAATAATAGAAAGTATAAAAGTGATGAAAGAAACTTGGAGTGCTTCTGAGGATAGTTCAAGTGACTCAAAGTCTTCACATGATGAACATGATAATAAATCCAATATGTGTTTTATGAAAAACACATCTGAGGTAACTGTGGAATCTCCTGTACAAAATTCCAATTATTCTGAAGATGAAAGTGATTCTGAAAATATGTCTAAAGAATAAATTTTCTAATATCATAATATGATCGAAGATACATGTAATGAACTAAAAGATAAATACAATTATTTAAAGAAACAGTATGCTCTTACCTCAACTGATAAATCTGAACTTACTATAGAAAGAGAGAAAAATGTTCAATTACTCAAATAAAACAATGAATTAAAGCTATCTAATAAGTAATTGAAAAAGGATCTTGAAAGGTTTACTAATTTTAAATATACCTTGGTACAAATTCTAGGTAAAAATATTACCCCTAAATATACTACTGGTATTGGCTATCAACCTAGTAATTTTTTTTGAAAAACCAATTTTGTTTCTAAATATAGAACATACAGTTTTACTCCTAGTTCAGGAAAACATTATTCTAGTTCAAAATATGATACACTCTCTACTGTTTCGAGTTTTTCTGGACCAAATAGAGTTTATTTCTCAAATACGTTACATAATGCTTATAGGAAACCTATGAGGCAGATGTGGGTTACTAAAGCACTGATTACTAATATTATTGGACCCAAACAAATATGGGTACCAAAGACTATTTTTATTTGACTAATTTAGAGTAAAATTGTTTAAAGATATCCTATAAAAGCTCATGGTACTTGGATAATGGGTGTTCAAGACACATGACAAGAGACTGTTCATTCTTCAAGAACTTAATAAAAATTGATGGTGGACATGTCACCTTTGGTGACAATGCCAACGAAAAAATCATTGGCATTGGCCAAATCGGTAACTCTAACTCAATTTAAATTTCCAAAGTACTTTTTTTCGATGGATAGAAATACAATATGCTTAGTATTTCACAACTATGTGATGATGGATTTCATGTTAAATTTGAATATGATGCAAGTAATGATTTTAATTATAAAAATGAATTAGTATTTTATGCATTAAGAAATGAAAATGTATATTCTATTAACTTAGATTCCTTAGTTTCTCAAAATGATTCATGTTTAAGTGTATTTCAAAAAGAGTCTTGGCTTTGGAATAGAATACTAGGACACTGCAATATTCACTCCCTTAAAATGAAAACTAGAAAACGTTTAGTCAAAGATATACCCAAACTAGAGTTTCTAAATGATAAAGTGTGTAATCCTTTTCAAAAGGGAAAGCAACACAAAATTTCCTTCAAACCAAAGAAAGAAGTCTCAACTTATCAACCTCTCAAGTTGGTTCACATGGATTTGTTTGGACCATCTAGAGTTTCTTTTTTAAATGGGAAGTACTATGTTTATGTTCTTATATATGAATTTTCTAGGTATACTTGGACCTTCTTTTTAGCTCACAAAAGTGAATCCCACTCTCACTTCACCAAATATGATAAAACTATAGAAAATCTTAGTGGACATAGAATTAAATATCTAATAAGTGATCATGGATATGAATTTGAAAATCAAGAGACTGAATCCTTTTGCTCAAAAAATGGCTATAATCAAAATTTATCTTCCCCTAGAACACCACAACAAAATGGAATTGTAGAAAAAATAAATAGGAACTTGCAAGAAATTTATAGAACCATGCTTAGTGAATATGACTTACTTATTTATTTTTGGGTTGAAGCTATAAATATATAATTTTATATTATTAATAGAGTGTTGATTAGACCTATTCTTAAAAGAACTCCATATGAGTTATAGAACAATAGAAAACCCAAAGTAAGATACTTAAAAGTCCTTGGTTGAAAAGTTTATATACTTAATAATAAGAAAAATATTGAAAAGTTTTCATCCAAGAGTTATGAAGGAATATTTCTAGGATATGAAATCTCTAGTAAATCCTATAAAGTATTTAAGAAAAGAACTAAATGTGTGGAGGAATCTATCTATGTCAAGTTTAATGAGATAGATCCACATAAGACTAAGACCTCTCTAGAGAATCTTGAGGATGATATGTCAAATCTAGATATTAATTCCAAATCCTCTAACTATCCTGTAAAGGAATCTATGAAAACTTCCAGTTCTGTAAATTCTCTAAATTCAATTCATAATGAACCCAAACGTGTTGAAGAAATTGAAATCACAAGCCCCTTTTTTAGAGCTGTTAGAATCCTTAAGAACCATCCTTTAGATGTTGTAGTAAGAGATTTAGATAAAGGAACACAAACTAGAGATTCTCTTAGAAATCAGGTTGAACATCAAGTTTTCTTATAACAACTTGAACCTACATACATTAATGATGTTATCAATGATGAATTTTGGGTGATGAATATGCAACAAGAACTTAATCAGTTTGAAAGAAACAAAGTTTGGAAACTTTTTGACATAACCAAAGACATATTTACCATAGGCACTAAGTGGGTATTTTGAAATAAGGTAGATGAAGCTGGTAATATAGTTATAAATAAGGCTAGATTGGTTGCACAAGGCTATATTCAAGAACAAGAAATTGACTATGAAGAGACCTTTTAACCAGTAGATAGACTTGAAGCCATTAGAATCATGTCTGCTTATGTTGCCTGTCTGAATTTCAAACTATATCAAATGGATGTCAAGAGTTCATTCCTAAATGGGTATATAGCTAAGGATTTATTTGTTGAACAACCCCCTAGTTTCACAAATTCTCACTTCCCAAATCATGTTTTCAAATTATTAAAAGATTTATATGGTTTAAAACAAGCTCCAAGAGCTTGGTATGATTGATTAATTACTTTTTTTATTTACAAAGGTTTTAAAAAAGGTATAGCTGATCCTACTCTTTTTATAAAAGAAATTTCCAATGATGTTTTAGTAGTTAAAATTTATGTAGATGATATTATTTTTGGATCTTCAAAAAATTATTTATGTATTGAGTTTTCTGAAATGATGCAAAATAAATTTGAAACGAGTTTAATGGGCGAACTAAAATTATTTCTTGTATTTAAAATATTTAAAAATAAAGATAGTATTATTTTAAATCAAAGAAAATACACTAAAGATCTTATAAAATGTTTTGAATTGGATAGTACAAAAATTATTGATACTCCAATGAGTACTACTTATAAGTTGGATCTTGATGAAGATGGAAAATCTATTGATCAAACCACTTATAGAGGAATGATTAGAAGCTTACTCTACTTAACTACTAGTCGACCTGATATTATGTTTAGTGTATGTATGTGTTCTCATTTTCAATAAAATTCTAAATAATATCATTTAAATGTTGTTAAAAGTATTTTCAAATACCTCAAACATACACCCAATATAGGACTATTCTGTCCTATAGAATAATCATTTGATTTAGTTATCTATTCTGATACTGATTTTGGTGGTTAAAAGTCAGATAGAAAAATCACCTTTGGAACATGTCACATTTCAGGCAGGTCTCTAGTATCATGGTGTAGTGAAAAAACAAAACTCTATTGCATTATCTACTGCTGAAGCTGAGTATATAGATACTGGTAGTTTTTGGTAAAGATTTTGTGGATGAAACACACATTACTAGATTATGGATATCAATTCAGGCATGTAACTATAAATTGTGACAATACAAGTGCTATTAACATCTCAAAAAATCCTATTTCACACTCCAGGACAAAACATATTGATGTAAGGAATCACTTTTTGAGAGACCATTATCAAAAAGTTGATATCACTTTGGAATTCATTAGAACTAAATGTCATCTTGCAGATATATTCACTAAACCATTAAATTATGAAAGCATAGATTACATCATACATGAATTAGGAATGGTAAATATCAAGTAAAAAGTGTACTGTTTCAAAATTTACTATCTCACAACTTACTATTTCATATTTTATGGTTTCATGATTTACGGTTTCATGAGTCACTATCTTAAGATTACTATCTCACTATCATAGCTCTATAGGTTACTCTCTTGAAGTTATTGTTTCATGTTTATGGTCTCACAGTTACTGTCTGGTACTTACTATCTAACATGATACAGTCACACCATTTGGAGTTACACTGTAATGATAACACCGTGACAATTTTTATGGTCTCACCATGACAATCTATTCTGGCCTCACCATAATGAAACTTTTTCATTTTATTTGTATTTTATTACCTATATTGTTGTGTTTATTATTTTATTGTTTTTATCCCACACTTTTTAATTTTCAACGCTTGAAATCCCTAAATGATAAAAAATAAATATCTTTCACTCTTTTCTTTACTCGAGCTCTCTTCTCTCGAAACCAAAACCCTTCTCTCAAACTGTAAGTCCTCTTTCATCCCTTCATCTCGCTCTCTCTCGAACCCTTGTTGATTTCCCAGAATGAAGCACTCATCTTCATCGACTCCTGAGAAGAAAAAATATAAGAATAAAGTTAAAAGATCACCGAAGATAGCGCATGAAGGACCGTTCAACCCAAATCTTGTTGATAGAATAGTAGTAACAGAAAAGGAAATCTATCCTAAGTGGTTTCTAACAAGTAAGTCTTTATTTTTGAAAGTAATAGAAGAGCAGGGATGGCTGAACTGGTTCAAAAAAATACTAGGCCGATTTATCCAAAACTTTTTGCTCAATTTTATCAGTTGGTCTAGTTTTCTTTCAATAATGAAAATGGTTTTCTTTTAAAAGGTTGTATTAATGGTCAAATATGTACCTTTTCCTCAAGGTTATGGGTATCCTGACTAGGGATACCCCCATGAAGGAATTTTTTAGGACTACCAAATAGTTCCTCCTCCTCTTAGTGATGTTTTTGTCTTAGAATAGGCCTTGGAAAGTTTGACTAGAAATAAGAATAAAAGAAGAGTGATTGCTACTGAGTTGGATGGTAAAATGAGGTTTCAGTTTAAGTTTATCTAAAATATGTTTAGTCCAAGGAAAAGAGATTTTTCTACCCTCAAGTATCAAAATGTATTCTTGATACATCTTATGAAAAATGGACATAGGAATAATCTTTGTAAGTATATTATACTTCACATATGTAAGTTGATTAAGACAACTTCAAAGTATACCTCCTTGTTCTATTCAAGGTTAATATATACAATACTCTATGCTAAAGTAATGGTTGGAAATAATGAATAATTCATCAAAGACTATGAATTCTATATCTCAAAGGTTATAGTCAAAAGGATGAAAATAAGTTGGAATCTGTGGAAAAAGTCTTTGGTGGAGGATAATGAAAGGTTATATAAAAAGTTTAATCTGGTTAAGCATCCTTCAAGACCTAAGAACATATCTGATCCTGGTTTGGAACCATATAAAATTGTTGACTATCCTATTGATGAAGAATAAGAGTTGGTTGTTGCACCTTTGGAAGGAACTGTCTTGGATAAGGAAGACAGTGGTCTACCTATTCCAAAAAATATAGTTGAGAAAGATTCAACTGTTACTGAAGAAAATTTTGATTCAAAGTAAGAAATTGCTTTTGAAAAAGAATCTACTATTAATGTAAAACAAAATGTTGTACCTGAAGAGAATCTTGAAGAAGAACTTACTATTGAGGAATAAGCTGCTATTGAGGAACATTTGGAATAAAATTTTGATCCTAAAATTATACTAAATGATGATAAAATATTGGAACAAGCCTTCCAGATGGATAGAAACTAAATGGGTGGGGATATTAGATATTAATGTTTCATAACAGATCAAGGGATTGAATCTCTTATTCCTATGATAGATGCACTTCTTGAGGGGGATCAGCACCCAAGTCTACAAAGTGTTGAAGTTTTTAATCTTTTTGGTCAAAGTAAATTGGATACCTGGTATAATTTTTCTAGCTACTTTTATGTGGATAATTCCCAGAAAGCCTCAGTTAAAGGAATAGACCTATCTATTATGTTTAAATTGAAACCGGTTTCTTCTCTAGAAGTAATCTCTGATAAGGAACCAGAACCTGTCTCATATCCTATTTCTGATCCTTCATAAAAACCTTCTTCTTCCGTAAGTCAAAGTGATTTGAAAGCCTTTAAAGCTGCTTTATTAGCTGGAGTTGAAAATATCATGAACACACAACCTTATCCTATAACAAATCTTAGAAAAATAGATAATACCTTTCTATTAGAGAAAATCATATGATTGATTCAAACAAAAATGATTCATGAAATACAAGAGGTTAGAATTGAGAACAAGCAGTTGAGTGATGAGGTGAGGTCTCTCTGATATATGGATGAAGATATGAAAAAATTGTTGCAATCATGACAATATCTTATTTCTCATCCTGTTGAGGATGTTAGTGGTCAGATTCCCTAGAAATTTGCCTCTCTAATTCAACCAAACTTGACTTCAATAGTTGACAAAGTGGCTAAGAGAAACATTCAGATAGTCAATGAGATGCGTGAGCTTGTTGTTGGTCTCAAGAAACTAACCGATGAGTACAAGGGATGTCTACAGAAAGTTATCAATCAGCTCAAGTCCCTCACTTCAGATGTTACAGACTCTACTCCATATGGACAGTCATCTCAATATTTTGACAGTGATCTTCTTAGAACTGTTTTTAAGGAGGAACTTCAGTCATTTTTAAGTTGTTTTGATAAGTAAATTTTATCTACAGTTATCAAGAATAGTGACAAAGTACTTGATTTAGTAATGATTCATTCAAATATTGCAAATGATGCTCAGGAAGAAATTAATAAAAAAGTGGATTTCTAATTTAATAGGATTTTCTCTAAGCATGATATAACCAATCATTTCAAATATCTTGTAGAGAATTTGAAAATTCATCCTATCACTCAAGCCTTCAAGACTCAAGTCCAAAAGCTAAAAGATTTAACTCCTCTATTGGACAAGTTCATGGAGAAAAAAGATGATTTTGAGAAGGCAGTATAGTATGGTGGTGAGATCATTACTGAATTCATTCAGTCTTTGAAGCCTTATCTTCATGTTCAAAGCACTTCTATTGTGGATCCTACAGCTACACCTTTTCGGCCTGGTTTAACTCTTTCCTCCTCCACTGCTTTTTCTTATCCCTTGATGTCTGTATCTTAGGCTTTGAGATAGATCAGACATGTTATCCTTGACCAAAACCAACCTCAGTTTTCCAAAAGGGAGAGAAAGCACACAAAGAATAGAAATCTAACTCGTATGATTTGTGATCATCAAAACAGGAGAGATTTTTGGACTCCTCATGTTTTAATCATGTTTTAATGATCAAAAATACTATCAATACTATTTAATCTATCTCAAATCATGTGTATATATATTTGGTTTCTTTATGCTTTAAATAAACTTTCACTAGATCTTGATTCCAATAAATCATGTTTGATTATTATAAACTATATTTAATTTTTTTCTATAATGATTTCTTATATGAATGATTAATTCTAATTCATTATGTGAATATTATTGTTTAATATTATTTACAAATATTTCACAAAATATGAGAAACCATGAGTCTGCCACTGGTTCTGGTTTTATGGAAAAGGAACCAGATACTGTGACCCAAACATTGTAACCTAGATACCCTGACCCAGACACCGTGACCCAGACACCGTGACCCAAACACCATGATCCAGACACGGTGACCCAGGCACCCTGACCCAAACACCATGACCCAAACACTATGACCCAGACATCGTAAACAGTTCTAGATCTCATTAAGTCTATGACACTGGTTCCTTACTACCATCACCAAGACACAGTTTGAAGTTTGGAAAAGGACCAGACACTGTGATCCTAACACCACATATGTGCTACCGGTTCCTGATATCAATACAACTATGGAATCATGAATATCTCACCGCTCAAAGGAAAATAAGAATACATTGTTTCGTGGTGACACTGTTTCCAAGTGATATCATTTCAAGACAAATTGTGGCCTCGTTCTTTAATCTGCATTTTTGTTTTTCAATTTAATTTCCAATAGTCATGTTTGAGTAATTTAAAGGCACTAACATAATTAATTATTCTTTTTAGACATGTCACCTAACTATATGAGGTACGAGGTGTAGAATACATGCATTTTTCGGTTCCAACATGTGCACCCACAATTAAAAAGGAAGATAATTCGGGCTTCAAAAATACACAGTAGCAGAAGAGAGAGCGTTTAGAAAAGTGAACTGATGCATGAAACAAGATACAGCTGAAGAACACACGAAGCACTCTTGATTCCAAAAAAGGATAGACTACTATAGATTAGATCCAAAAACATATTCGTGGTACCAACGCATAGAATAACATTAGCTAAACAGCTTATACCATCGAGATGGAAACTAGAGAACCAGACTTGTGATACTCTATTTTTCACAAGAGGACTTGATACTTGTATATGCTTCATCATACAAGTCCAAATCTACGTAGAATAACACTTAGAGAAACTCTAACCCTTTCTCATCATCTTAGCTCTGTTGTGTACTATTTTTAGCTTTCGAGTAGTGTGTGTGTGTTTGTATTAAAAAACACACATTGTATAATGTACTAAACTAAAGGATACAAGATATCCTTCCTCTCATATCTCTTTAAATTTCTTTACTCACATGGATAAGTTTAGAAGAGTTCCTTCTGTGACCTGGTAGTTTATACCCATGAAGAGAAGTGGAAGAGGTGTGACCTAGATATTCATGTGTACTGTTGTTTACCCCGATCCATAGTGTGGATCAATTTTTTTAATATAAACTTCTCAGTGGCAGGTGATCACCAAGTGGAGTGGATTAGGTCTCATATTGAGACTAAACCACCTGTTTTATCCACTGTGTATTTTAATTTATTTTTTCTCTGCTTTAATGTATAGTTCAGAAAACACTACATTTTAATTTAATGGTTAGTCTTGGATAGAATTTATAACTATCTTTCCTTATTAGAATAACTTCAAAGGTAGTATCAATAACTCATATTGATATTGCTGTGAATTAATCAATCTTCTGAGAAGTTATTGGAACAGTCAAACTATTATAACAGTATTACCTTAATTAACTGGGATGTATTCCTTTTTATTGGGGAATCTTTTTAAATGAACTTTTTAACAGATATTTTTATAGATACTCAATTAACCCCCCCTCTTGAGTAATCTACTCTAAAAAACAAACATTAATGTGTGTTATTGGTTGTTTTTTAGAAAGAGTGGTGATGGGATCTCATGATGTGGTTTGGAACTCCAATTCACATTCCTAAGAAAGAATATTGGTGCAATTTTATTATTTCTATAAGATGGTCATAGGGTTTCCCCCATTTAAATTAGATTACTCCCTTGGTAAGTACCTTGGTGAATGAAACATATCCATTAGATACCATTGGTTTGTGACCTTTATTTTTTCTTGGGTTGATGGAAATCCCATCATAAGAGAATAAAGTTTCTTTCCTTTAATCCTTGGTGATTTTGTATAAGGAGAGATACTCTTGGGTTGTAACCTATCCCTGTGATGGGTTTAGGATGAGTAGTGATAAGGAGGAATGATCATCTAAAATTTATTTATCCTCACTTGAGCATTGGGAAGGAATGTTTTCCCAAGTGGTATCTGTTTAGGATCCCTGCATGTGATGGACCTCAAAGGTTGTAAGAGCTCATGTGGTGGTGTGATTTTATTCTATATGTGGTTAGATTAAGGGATTATAAAAGATTTTTTTTATTTTTTTCTATTTCAGGTATAAAAGGCCTTAATGTTTGGAGAATGTAATGATTTGGGTTTTCCCATGTTAAAGAATTAGCTTTTTTGGAGTTTTAGATCCCTAGTACTTTTTGATGGTTAAATAGTAATTTAAACCTATGAAATGACCTCATAAAATATTTTTAATGATTCTATTGATTCTAAAATAGGATGTTTACACAAGGTTAGAAATTTGGTGAGATTATAAGTTAGAATATTTAATTACAATATTTAATATTTAATAAATAAATATTAATTGTTTCCTTATGTTTAAATGTTGATATATCCTAAAATAAGATCCATATAGAAATTCATACTTCACCATTGATTTTGAAACTATAATTTTTACCTAGGTGGGGTATAACCTTCATGTAGGTACCTATCCTTGGTATGGATCTATTTAGTTGGTATTCTAATTAATTTAATTATGGATATTAATTAACCCTAGCCCTTATTCCTATCCCCATTCATTCATGAAGTGAAAGACTTATCCCTTTCATTGATTTCATGATGGATTTGGGAATAATAGGGAGGAGATCAAGGATATTCCATCCATTAGCAATCAAGGGAATGAATTCGGATGCAGTGATCGTGGATTGTGGATAAGAAACGTCCGATTATGAAGCCATGACAATACGTCGTGAGGTAAGACTCATTATTTTCAATTTTCCTTCAATTTGATTCGATTTTTATCTTATAATTTTCTTTGGAATCTATATTGAATGTTTCTTGTCTTTATTTTTGCATCAAATCGAATCTGAGGAGTTTTGGGTAGAATTGAGTAGTTCCCAGCTTTCCTGGTATGGTATTTTTAACCATGTGACATTTAGCCTTAATAACACACCCTGTGTTTTTTTATATTAGGCTGGATAAAAGGTCCACACTATGTATAATATGAATATACATGTTGAGTGGGACCCTAGGGAATATGACTCAGGTTCTGGACATGTATATAGCCAAATACACATGTGGAGGACATGGCATGTACTTATACACATTATGCCCGATTACACAACACAATCAGGGTTAGGGTACATGGATATGTTTCATGTGGATAACACTTCATATAGGGTAAGTATACCCTATGTACTATAGGATAACATGTTGGGTTGGACTGGGGTACATGCCCAAGGTTGGGCATTTGAGTGTGCACATCGCATACACCTAGATTATGTTGTGTACTACCCTATTTTTACTGGATTTTCACCTTTTCTCACACTAGATCCAAATTTGGATCTAAAATGAGTCCATTTAGAGTATATTTATATGTATATTGTGATGGTAGGGTCATCTATTCAATTAGAGTACATTAGCAGGATGATTTGGGATTGATTGTGGATATCAATCCCTTGATGATGATGATGATGATAGGGTTCAGATGGTGGAGTAAAGAAGGTGTGAGGTATGTAGACTTCTCACATAATAATGGTATTTCAAGCATAAAACCATCATGTTTCTTCAGGTATTGGTACCCTCTAATATTTTCTAGTGGATTTGGGTATCTTGTAGGATAAGGATCGCAGATGTCAATGTTCGGACAACTGTGAGAAATAACCTATTCATAGTAGAGTAGTTTAGAGGTTATTAGTCTGATGTGATGCTCATGGAGGAATCCCTATTTCTCCACATGCACCCCAAATTTGTTATTGGATAATTTGTCTTCAATTCAAGGGATTGAAGATTTGGTCTTTAACTCCTTAGTTAAGATATTATTTGTGGACAATCTGTGTTCGTATAGTAGATGTATTCTCTCTTTCATGTAGCATCTCAGGTTATGACTGAGGGAGATGTACTAAGAATTACCAATGTTCCCTTTTACTAGATCACTATATTCAATATATATTTATTGGTAGTGATGAAAAATATATATTCATGTTCTTTTCCTGAGACTATGTTCTAGGTTAATGGGTTAGTAGTTTATTTTGGTTGATGGAGTCAGCGTCCCCCTGTATGGTGGGGTGTGGGTACTCCATTCTATGCTATTTTTTCTTAGATACCACTATCATGAGGTGTGAGATATTCTTTCATGTGTGGTTATGGTACTCTTAATAGCTGATATCACCACTTTTTGAGGTGAAGTATCCTTGATGTGGTTGTAGTGTTGGCAGTGATAGTTCGAAAGAGATAGATTGGTATCTGGAGTCAACACCCAATCAACCAGGTTTCATGTAATGATGAGTCATGGATCTCCCATTAAAGTTTCATATTTCATGTCTTGGTGATGTATATGGTTGACCTCCATGGATGATTCATTCATTCATAGGTGTTTAGAGCATGGGTTGATTGAATGTTTACCCTCTTAGTTAATTTTCTTGAGAGGAATGAGTTTCGGTAGTGGTTACCCTCTCAATGATTGATTCCTTTCCCCTTTGAGTGCATATGGGATGTCAAGTTCCTATATTTTGTGATGGTTGGATGATGAGTTCCTTTCCCATAGGTTTTATGAAGCATGGATTTCTCTTCAAGGTTTAGAAGTGTGGTCTTCTCTTCATGGTGTCAAAATCATTTTCCAATATTGCTTGTGTTCTCTGGTGAGCTTGGTGTGGCTTGGGGATGATTTGAGGGAATGATGGAGTGATTGTAGATTTATTTACTTACCCTAAATATCAGTGGTGGTTCTAGTGAGGACTTGGTGGTTCATGTTTTGTTGTACCTTCATTGACCGAGAATCCTTTTAGATTCCCTAGGGCATGTTGATGGTGTTGAGAGGTGTTTCCCTTTCTTGGATCAATTGAGTTTATCTTTTATGGTAGATGATGAGTAGGGATGTGTCTTCCCCTAAGGTGTGGGACCTTTTCAAGGTATTTTTTATCTAGTTTCCCCTACTAGGTAGGGAGGAAATCATATGTGGGATTCAAGTGATGGATTATCTCTAATTTGGTGTTCCATTTGGTTGTATTGGGTGGTCATATGGTTTAGCCCTGCTTGTGTGTTGATCTTTATCCTTATTTACCTTTTGGTTTCAATCCATCCTACTATGTATTTTTATACTCAACCCTACATGAGCCTTAGGCTCGCACATTTTGTTTCTATATAGAAAATTTATATATTGGTGAACTTTTGTATTACATATTATAGAGTTGGATCTTGGTGGAGCTAGTGATTTTTAGGAGCTGGAAAAGTTTAGTTCAGATATGATGTGATGTAGTAGCTCTCTTCTCCTAGTTTTTTGAGATGTATGCACGTATATTTTTATATTTTATCTATTTATATATATATATAGTGTGGTTATGAATCCTTTTGTTGGTTGATGCTTTATATCTTTTTATGCAATATGTTTAGTTTAAGGAAAGTTATATGTTGTTATGGAATATTGGTGTTGGTCACCAAACCATGTCCTATTAGAGGTGGTATTAGGGTAGAACACTTAGCCTATCAGTGCCCAGGAGGGGTCAATATGGGTTGGGTTTGGTCATATATTCCCCAAAATTCAAATATATCACAAAATCTAATGGTAATTTGGATAATTTCTTATCTTTTAGAGATGTTGCCAATAAATTGACATTCCTCGCTCATTTTGAAAAATTCATGAAAATTTTTAAATGAAGTAGACTGATATATCTCTACAATACTACAAAATCGGCCTTCAATAGTACTAGAAAAGATTTATCAGTGCTAAAAAATCAC
This sequence comes from Viscum album, assembly GCA_963277665.1. NCBI lineage: Eukaryota > Viridiplantae > Streptophyta > Magnoliopsida > Santalales > Viscaceae > Viscum > Viscum album. Next base: position 1,811,910,473 of record OY728132.1, read on the forward strand.
TAATAATCAAATCCTAGCTAAAATCATGAAACTTTTATCATCACGAAAAAAGCATTGTTAAATGCACCTTTTAACATCGCTAAAAAAAGAGCTCAAAAAGGTTCTCTTTAACATTTCTTTTTTTAGCACTGTTAAAGTACCCCTTTATCAGATTTTTTTTGCACTGTTATAGGGGGCCTTTAACAGCGCTAAAAATTATGATAAATGCTCCACTGATAAAGAGTATATAAAAAATTCACATGCCCCAACCACCCCCTTTATCAGTGCTTCCCACTCACCCATCCCTTTTATCAGTGCTTCCCCCACCCCTTTATCAGCACTTTAGATAATACCAGCCTCCCCTGCATGCCCTTGCCTCCGGCAAGTTTCGAACCCTAGACCTCCAATATATACACTAGCGCCTTTACAACTCCACTATACTATTTTGTTTTACATTTTAAGATATATCTATATATTTATATATATTTCATCCCAATGTTTTATCTGTATATTTATATATGTGTTTATATATTGATAAATATATTTTATATTTAAATATTTTTATTATTTATTTATAAAATTAAATTTATATTTGTGAATATATAAAAAAATATGTATTTATTTTTATATATTTAATTATAAATAAAATTACATTATAAAAAATGAAAAAATTTGAAATCTATAATATCAATATGAATGTAAGATCTAGGAATAAATTCAGTCCCCACTAAAATGGGGAAATATTTCCCCCATAAATGAGTCTTAAATCCCTCAAAATTTAAAAAATTAGGGTACCCCAACAAAAAAATCAGTTATGGAGGCCTTCTGGGCCTTTTTTGGGCTCAAAAAAATAGTTACTATGGTCCCCCAGTCATGAAGGCATGTAACTCTTCGTAGACTTCGATTTTATATGTGGTAGATCCTAAACATACACCCAAATCAAAATTTATACCCATTTGAAGTTTGAGTTACGTTTTCAGCTTATTTTAGATCTTTTATTGTTTTTTTTATTTTTTTTATCTTCAAATTGATATTAAATGACTATTACTGAGTAATAATAAGAAAATTATTAATTAAAAATATTTTTTTAGTTATTTTATAATCCATTTTTACAAAATATCTTATATTTTTTTAAGTGTAAATGCATATTTACCTTGTATAAAACATATTTCAAAAAATATATATTATATTTATATAAATATAAATATATTTATATATTAATATATTATTTTTAATGAAATATAATTTTTTTTGAAGTATAATTTTATCAGTGCTTGTAAAAAATAGTTGATAAAAGGGGGTCTTTATTAGCGCTTCTAAAAAAGTGATGATAACCCCCCTCCCCCATCAGTGTTTTTTATAAGTTCTGATAAAAGACCCATTTATCAGCACTTGTAAAAAAGTGTTGTCAAAGACCCCCTTTAACAGTATTTTTAGCAAGTGTTGTTAAATCCCTTGTGATGGATAAACCTAGTTTTTTAGTGGTGATAATTTTAAAACATATCTAATAGTCCTTTGAATTCAAAAGTGACATCTATAAGCTATGGTGTGACAAAACTCAATAAAAGATTGTATCACACTATCAGGAAAACATCTTCTAATAATTTTATCATTATAACTTGTCTAAGTATATGGACCATCCCAAATATAAAATATTGATTAAAATTTAAGAATAAAAACTTTTAAGGTGTTCGGGTTAGATGGATCATGAGAGTTTACCAAAAAATGACCTTGTTAGCATACAATGGTACCTCTTCTTATACCGTGTACAGTTTTCCCCCTGGAATGAATTTCCCCACTAGTTTTTGATCAAGAATTTATAATTTAGCAGTATTTGGGAGCCTGCTTAAGTGATCTTCCATATGGTTCTCATATCTTTTTTATCCTTGATCTCAATATTGAACTTCTAAAATACAATAATCCATCTAAATAGCCTGTGATTTTATTCATTAAATATATAAGGGTAGCATGATTAGAAAAAAAAATTATTTCTCAATAAATATGATCTGAATTTATCCAAAGAAAAAAATAACAACTAAGAAATCATTTTCAATGGTTATATGGTTATATTTAACAGTATTTGGGTTCCTTGGTTCATATTCAATAGCTTGATATTTTCCTTTAATATTTTGGGATATAATTTCTCCAACAATATGGTTTTAATCATCACAAAGTAGCTTAAATTGATGTTCCCATCTAGGAGGAAGAATCACTAGTGGTGTGAACCTATTATCCTTTAATTCATTAAAAATTTCACTTAAATTATCTTCAAAAATGAAGGTATCATATTTCAAAAGTAACCTAGAAAAGGAAATAGAAATATTAATGAAATCCTTAATGAAATTCCTGAAAAATCTAAAATTTCATAGAAAAGATCTAAAATGTTTCACATAATTTGGATAAGAAAGTGAATTTATCAATTCAATTTTTGACTTATCTACCTCAATTCCTTTTTATGAAATTGCATCCCCAAAGACTATTAATTTCTCCCCCATGAAATTACACATTTAAAAATTTAAAACATGGTTGTTTTCAACATAAGTTGTTAAAAAATTATCCAAATTTTTAAATCAATTTTCAAATAAATTACCAAAAATAGTGAATTCATCAAAAAATACTTCAATGAGGCCTTCAATGTGATCAATAAAGACACTTAAGACACATATACAGAATTTACCTGGTGCATTACATAATCCAAATGGAATCTTCAAATATGAAAAGGTACTAAAGGGATATGTAAAGGTTATTTTCTCTTGATCCTTAAGTGTAATGGGAACCAGAAAGTAACCTGAAATGCTATCTAAAAATAAATAATTAGTTCTTATTATCAAACATTCTAGAATCTATTCAATTAAAGTAATGGGGAAATGATATTTCCAAGTTACCAGGTTAATCATTCTATAATCTATACACACTCTATAACTATTCTAAATTTTAACAAGAATCAATTCATTTTGTTCATTCCATATAATGGTCAATCCAATTTAATTTGAAACTACATGAATGGGGTTAACCCATTGTGAATTATAGATGGGTTATATTATTTATACTTTTAAAAACTTCTCTAAATAATTTTTGAATACCTCTATTAGGGTTGGATTCATCCTATTTTGGGGTTTTCTAAGAAGTTTGGAATCTTCTTAAATAAAAATATTATACATGTAGATTTTAAGATTCATGTCAGAACATCTCCTAAAATCCACTCTATTTCATGAAAATTTAATTTCAAATTTCATCTAATTTATGTTTTTATTTTTTTCATAGGTTATTAAAAATTATTACTAGAATTTTTTATCCATAAATTTGGTATAGATACTTAAAATAGGTGGGAGAGGGTTTGAATTCCATATTTTTGGTCTTCACTTAAGATGAAATCAGATTAGGGTTCCTCAATTCCATCACTAAAATTCCCTACACAAAATATGAAAAATCATATTCTTCTTCATGATACAAACAATCAAATCCATCAAAAAATTAGAATTTACCTCTTCCTCCAATTTGAAAAAAATACAGATTCCTAGATAGCTTCTTTCGCTATTTAATTTTCAATAATTAATTGTTTCTATAAGGATAAAATTTCATGTAACATTCTTTTATATTTATTGGGTTCATCCTATTCCATTTGTGATAATGTAAAGAGTGATTTCTCCTCTTGGTTATACTTCATGGCTTTAAATATGTTAAAGTGTATAGTGTTGTCTCCAGACAACATGGTGAGGGCTCTTCTATGCACATTGATGATATTCTTAGTTGTTTTCAAGATATTTATACCTATAATGTTGGGTGAATGTTTTGGTGATATATATTCTTCCATGTTGATAATATATAATTCATCTAGAAAGATATGGTTTTTATCTCTAACTATAATGTCCTTTAAAACTCCTACTATAAAATAAATCAATTTGTTTGCAAGTTTTACCAACACTCTTATGGGGTTAAATTTTCCCATATATAAAGACATAAAATCAAGTAAGTAATATCATTAATGGAAGCACCCAAATCACATTAATCATCTAAAAATTACATTGAAAAAATGGTTTAAGTGATAGAAAATGTCCATGTATCTTGAAATTTTTTGGAAAACTATAGTGTAATCAAAGATAATAATATTCTTCCTAAATTGATTCATTTATTCCATTGATGTTTATTTTCCATGGTTTATATTTCCTTAATTAACTTATCATACTTTTTTTATCTTCTTGAGATATTCTAGAAGGGTAATATTGATCTCAAATTTCTAAAATATTTCTAGAATTTTCTTTTAATGTTATTTCTTCTAGATATTTTAAGATTAGATCATCCTAGATAGAAATATAATTGGAAGAAATTTATTCTCCCTTCACTATTTCTAAAAGGGTGTCTTAGACCAATTTATTCTTAGTCCAAATCTCACTCATTCTCCTTTAATTAATTCTTCTCTAGGATAGCTTTTAGGATTCCATCCAGATTCTACAGATTAATTCTCCTAAAGTTTCAATTGATTTTGTTTTGGATCAAGTGTTATTGGTGGATGAATTTATTTTCCACTTCTTATAGTAATCATACTCATATTACCTTTTAGATTAGGGATTTTTTGGGATGGTAATTTTCTTATGCATTTGGACAAGATCTCTATAATATTTACTTCTTGGTTCTTTTTCTCTTCCACTTCAAGCCTTATCTTATCAACTTCAAGTTCTTATTACTACTATATTAGGGATTTCTCACTGTTAAAAGTTTTCTTGAAGGATATATTTTATTGTAATGGTGTTTGTGGATAATATTTTTGGTCATAGGTTAATTTATATGGTTTTTCAAAGGGTTTATGGTGCTCTAAAGGTTAATTTTTCTATTATAATGGATGTTGTTTATAGTTCTAGTTTTTTTAGGGTAGTATTCTCTAGTTTTATTGGTTTTAAAATCCATATTAAACTTGGAAGTTATCCAGATATCCTATATATTATTTTGGATATTTCCTACATTATTAGGATTCTGAATAATTCTTATTTCCCTATATCTCAGCACACCGATTGGTATAATGATAAGGAGATGAACAAAAACCACATACCTTCATCAGTGATTGTTGTTCACTAAATTTATTTAAATTAATTTTTCTAAAAAAATGTTTAGTTCCTCATGTTTGGATTCTATAAATGGATATGAGATAAAATATCTCACCTTATTTAAACCTCAAGTATATATACCTATTATTTCAAACATATAAGTTTTTTTAGATATCTTCTAACTAGGTCCCTTGGCTTCTACTAGATATTTATCTACTATTACCAATATATATGATTCATCTAAAAAATTCCTATCATTTTCAAGAAGTCCATGGTAAAATAATACAAGGAAGTTGTGTTTTTCAATTTCTTGATGTGGATATCTAACACAATTTTTTAAACCTCTCCCAAAACTCATACATAGTCTTTCTAGATGCTTTTTTGATGGAATATATATCTTTTCTGATGGATATTAATTTAGATTTAGGGGAAATTTTTTAAGGAATGTTATTTAGATGTTATCCCAATCATATAATTCGCCTAATTGTAGAATATAAAACCACTCTTTATCTACTCCTTTAAGTGAAAAGAGGAATAACCTCCAATTAATATTTTCATCTTAAAATCCTCTATAAATCTTTCATAGAAATTGAATAAATCCAGTTATCAATTCAAAATAATTTTGATAAATAATCATTGGAATTTGATTGTTTTGATTACTAAACAAAGGTTCATAAAGATCTCTTAGAGTTGGTTTTGGGTTGGCTTCCATGGTGGTAGGCTCAAAATGAACACTAGAAATATCACTTGAGTCATTCAAGGAAACTTCCTCAATTATACATTGTAATTTTAATTTTCTATGTTTGATTATAAAATTTATCTCTATATTAAGATTAAAAAAGGTAAATTTTATTATAGAGGACCTATTAAAGAAAATTTATATGTATATTTTAAAACTACCTCCTTGAAAATGATGCGGATTTTTAACAGTACCCTTCATGGGGAATGAAAAATGAATTATTTCCTATATTAAATATAGTATTAGAGGTAACATTTGTGTTTTATCTAGATAGGAGTTCTCAAAAATCAGTTTTCACTTTGGTTAGAGAAAAAAATGTATTTTAAAATTTTTTGGTTTGAAGAATAAGTAAAGTAGTGTAACAAGAGATTGAAAATAGAATGGTGAAATGGTGATTGGTTTAGGATTCTTTGTCCAATTGTATTTCTATCCCAGTCCTTAAATTATTGTCTTCTCTTCTTATTAACTGGTAAGTGATAGGTTTCATAATTGCTTCACCTATCACCCTTGTTTGAATAATTTTTGTGAGGTTTAACTTAACAAATATCACTTATTATGTATTACCTATTTTTTAAAGTAAATTTGTAAAGAACTTATATATAGCTTATAAAATTCTAAATCAGGTATTATGATTCCTAAGAAAACCAAAAGTATCCACAACCCCTTTAACATGATCCAGCAATTGGAAATCTCTTCACCACTCATATATTTACTATTACATCATATATATAATAAGAATGAGTGGAGTGGGATTATTGATCATCAAACATGGTAATAAATAATAAATAGGATTTAATCAAACACAATCAAATCTGATATTAAGAACTACTATTGGATATTGAAACTAGTTTAACAAAAGAGAGACATTTTATTCATTGAATTTTGAAGACTCGAGAATTAAAAAAGGAGAGACTTCCCTTACTTTATCACTCAATAATTTACCCCTATATTAAATTGGTAATAAATATTAAGGTTAATATATTACAAAATTAAAAAAAATTAAACAACAACAGTGGTCCGGGTGAACTCCCTAGTGTGAACTCCATTTCTCATTTGGCCTACCCTTCTTCCCAGAGTCCTCTGATATCCCTCTTTGGATCATGGTAAAACCTCTAAAATAATTTTTTCCTTTATTTTTCTAATGTTTCCTATTTAGTTATATTTTTTATGAGTCATACTTTGGTCTTCACAAAGGAACAATTCTTAGGGAGAATCATTCATGATTATATGCAATTAATGTTTATGAGAGACCATTCTTATGGTGTCTTGGATGATCCTTATGTAGATTCCATTCATCCTTATGGTAAAATGGGATTATGATTACAAAGGGGGAATTATGTTTACGTGGTATGGATTCACCCTTTCACAGGTAATAATCATGCTTACACAAGTATGTCTCCTTTGTCAAATTTTATCCTTGAACTATAAATGGTTCTTATGTAGGGGAAAAATGATCCCAATTATTTCCTAAATATATGTTTATGTATCCAATTACTTTGTCATTTATTCATTATTAGGCTTATTAAGATTATATTTTTCCTTAAAAAATAAATACAAATAGTAATTAGTAGATATCCATTCATTTTATTCCCAAAAAAAATAAATCTATAAATTAATTCCATAAATATTTCTATTAAATAAATATTCACATATTTTATTGAATTTCCACATTAATCACAAAATATACTTAGAATTGAAAGAATAAATAAATATGAGGGAATAAAATGGATTGATTAATAAAAAAATATCCTGAATTTAATAAATATATCAGTCACTTATTTCCAAGCTCACTGCCTTTATAATTATGTTTAGGAAATAGTGTATTGCCTCCCTCATAACACTTATGTTGACTCCTCCTTGTCCTACTACTTTGTATGAATGATAAATTGATTTATAAACTTCAATATTTCTTCTAAAACATTAATAATATAAATTTTATTTTCATCATGAGGTTTATAATATGATTTTACAACAAAATAATCAATCTCAAGAATAACCACCAGTAAAAATTGCATGATTTTTTTGTTATATACTACTCACAATGTAATTACTTCACTCAAAACTATGCCTTTTTTCACCATTAATTTTTAAGGTACCAATTTATGATCATGAATAAATATTTAAATAAAAAACATTTATTCATGTAATGTCACCTATGTATGAAACTTATTAATATGTAAATGTTCTTATGTAAGGAGAACATTCAAGTCATCCTTACATAAAAATAGAGAACATAAACCTTCTCTAAAACTTTAATCATTATTAATAAAAATAAATGCCCTATTTATAGGAAAAAATTGATAAATTGTGAAACCCTTTCTATACCTATAAATTTATCACCTCTTTTGTCACAAATCATGCATAACTACAATCTCGTAGCATGTTCACACTACTCCACTTTCGTGATAGTCTTCCTAAGTTATGTGAGATTCCTTCCTTTGAATCAAAAATTTAGTTCAATATTAAGTTATATGAACATCTTATTAGACTATTAAATAATCATTTATTTGATTCAAAATGATGCACAACCTTCTAGAACAAACTACCCTTTCTATGAAACTGTAATAATGTGCAAACATTTACTTCCCCAAGATATTCTTCCTAACACCATTTTTGTGTATAACATTCAACCACTGAAGCCTTATTCACAAAAAAAATCAATGAAATAATCTCACTCCATATTAAAAACTCTTCTCTCAACCATAAATTTTAATTATATAATGGATAGAAAACAAATAAAACACCAACCACTATCTCAGATAACCTTAGTGAAGATCCTAGATCAAATAGGAAAATGCTAACAAGGAGAATGAATTAGTGGTACCGATATTTTATAAATTATTTTATAGAATTGAAACTATATGATAGGTTAATGTCATGATTCACTGTTTTGAGTCACTTCATCACTATTATTCACAAATAAGAAATATAAGTAGCGTATATAAACTTTTTATAAGGTTTAGCCTCAATGTTAGAGCCTACTTCTTATTGTGATCAACCTTTCATTGGGTCATAGATTTTATTATCACTATTTTAACCTATTTATTAAGGTAAAATCTCTTTTTAATGTTTAAGATGTTATAATTAAGGTTCTATTGGTACCAAAGGCAATTTGGGGGTTTTCTAGAGGACTTGGGGGTGGGAATTAGCTACAGGGGTTGGTTCATGTAGTGAATCTTACATTCAAGAAATGAATGACTGTAGGGAAAATCCTTGATTCTATCTCATGAAATGAAACATTTTCAGGATGTGAAAATTATATTCACATTGTGAACTTGGCCTTTGGTATTTTAAATGATGATGATGCATTTTTTAGCATTCTGGTAATCTAGAAAATTCATGTGGTTAATTGATAATTTATAGCATGTAATGTTTTGACCCATAGGATTAATATATGTTGGGAACCTAAATCCTCTCCCATTTACCTTCCTCCCCACTCCCTCAAACCCTAGGTCTTATCTAAGAAATTTCAGGTGATTTTAACTCTGCAAGGATACTCTAATTACTGTTTTGATCTCCAGGTTGGTTGGTTTCTCCTATTTTTGTAATCCTTGTAATTCTATTTATATTTTATACATATCACTTAGTTGGAAAAAGTTTGGGGCTTAATTTCTAGGATCGTTTGATCATGTTATGATTCTTCTATAATCACCTCTAGATCCATCGGGTGCTTGTCTTTCGGAGGTTGTTTTTCTTTCCGGTTGTTGTGTGTCGCATGGTAATATCAAGGTATGTGTTGATCTAAATTATTATTAGACCATATTATTTTTTGAAAATAAATTATAAGATATGAGAAACAATTTTAGGACCACCATTCATTTTTCTTTCATTCCTTTCCTTCTAGTGTGCATGGATCACATCGTGATTCCTTTGCGACCCTTGTTTGAGGTTATTAGTTCTATCTCTAGCCTATGTTCTATGAACCATGAATGATATTATTTAATAAATGGTTTTATAAATGAATTGGAATGATCTATTTATGGAATAATTTTTGGGTGTAAATAGTTTTTTGAGAAAATATCATTTTTCCCACATTTTGGTTAAATAAAATGTATTTTCAAAGCATTGTGAAATGGATTAAAAAATGGGTTTTCAAATCATGTTTTTGATTTAAAATGGTTGTTTGGGATGGTTTTTGAAATGTGTAAACCATTTTTAAAATTTATTTTTCATAAACTTCACTTGGGAACCTTGGGTACCTTGGTGGAGGTTTTAGTATTGGGCCTTGTCCATTGAAATTGTGAGGGAGTTTACCTTATAGGGTATTATTTTGTTTCTAAATCATTGATGCATAGGATCTAGGACCTGATTGAAAATATATGGGGTTTAATTTCTAGGGTGTTTCTCTTTCCCTATATTATGGATGCATTAATTTTATGTACTTGGGTGTGCACTAGTTGTTGGTTATTTATAGTGGTATAAGTGATCAAGCTAGCTTAACCATTATTATCATAGGGTTGTTTCCCATTACACTTTATATTTTTTCAATATTTTATTTTATATAAAATGCTGCATGCTTTGATAAATGTAATGGTCTACAGAAATTATTCTTTGAAACTTTTTTACCTGGTTTGTGAAAGATCTAAAAAATGAAACTATTCACCATGATTTTGAAATAAAACTATTTAACTTCTTATCATACCATGTTTTATTTTGATTTAATTGTATTTGAATTATTATACATAGAATCTATATGGAACACCTGGGTGGGATCCTATTGATCCTATTAATATCACACCCTACACACACCATTGGGGGTGTATAGACCTTTTTTTCTAATACAAGAAAGGGAAAGAAATAATAGTAATGTGGAGAGGTTTATATCAGCTAGGTATGGGTAGCAGGGGTGAGATGGTGGGATATTTTTCATATATAATGTGGAGTAGTTTTTTTATTATTTTTTTCCTTTTTTTGTTGTTAGACATGTACTTTGGGTTTTGAACTAGCAAAATTTGGGTTGTTCTACTAGTATTGGAACTATTTGGTTATGGAATATCTCTTTATTGGTTATATTTCTATATATTTATTTTCCATGTCTCTTGTTTTTGTTTGCATGAAATAATCCCCTCTTGTTTTTCTTTAATACCTGGGGGATAGTTAATAGACCATGGAGATCAATACTTCCCTTTGGGTATTAACATGGTCTATTTTAGAGCCTATTTGGATGGGTATTTGGGTCAGTTCATGAGAAGTTAGTATCAAAGGGAGGTTAACCTCATGTTTCCTTATCTTGGGATGTCTGGTAGAAATGGGATATGATTATCAAGGCTTGAGTGGTAGGTTACGGTGAGTTTCTGGTTATATCTTGTCATGATGAGCCTCAAGTTACCTTGGAAAATTGGGATGTGTGTCTCCTATGTTGAGTTTTAATCTTGATCTTAGTTTATTCCTATGTTTTTTTGTTTTAAACTAATATTTGTTTCATTATATTATTGTTTTATTCTGTTTTTGGAATGTAGAATCATGCCTCTGAGACATATTTCATGGGTTCATTGGGAGGGTACAATGGTAAATTATTCTCAAGGGAATCCTCCTATAGATTATAATATCTTATAGGTTATCATACATTTAGTCTATTTCATGGATCATATTGTACCATGGGTCCAGAACCAAGCTTTTGAGGAACCACCAATAGCTAGAGGAGAAAGGGATCGATCTTGAGAGTTCCTACATGAGAATACTCTATCCATTATGGGTATGAAAGAACCCCAATAGGTGTAGGATTGGATGGAAAATATTGATTAGGTCTTTGATTTTTTGGATACACCTGAGGCTATCAAGGTGAAATGTGAAATGATCATACTTAAGGGTCCCAGTAAGTGGTCATGAGCTTCTATGGTATGGTAAATCTAGCATGTGGTCCTAGATTGGAAGGGTTTCAAGACCCTATTCTTTAAGTAGTTCTTTATAAAGTCTTTGATAATATAAAATTCTCTAGAATTACACTCTTTATAGTAGATATAGTGATCAGTTTCAAAGTGCACCAACTATTTTATTGAGCTTGTTCATTTTTCTTTAGAGAGAGTGATGAATGGTTAGATAAAATCTCATAAATAATTTCAGGGTTTGATACCATACATATGATAATACGTATATATGTTGAATATTACCAGCTATAATGACACATTTGATAGGGATATGATGGAATAAATGAATATTGTGGGAAATATTAGCGACTTTATTTTCCCTTCCACTCAATAGTAGCTTCTGTGTGCACAGAGAAAGAATAGTAAGTGGCGCAATAATCACAAGAGTGGTGGAGGAAGTTCTTAGTAGTGAACCTCCTCTAAACCATTAGTATAAACCAATATTATTCCCCTTAATTGATGCCATTGTAGAAAATTAAGTCACAACTAGCATCCTTATACCACACCCATGAATATTTGTATTTCTTATGGCTAATGAGGTTATCTGTATAGGTTATATCAGGCTATGTCTAATCCCTTTTATGGTGAGGTATCTTCAATCCTAAAGGCCACAGAAGCATAGTCAGAGGCTTCAAATTCCATATAACTCTATCAATAGACTTCAATATTTAAATACCTTCACTTAGTAGATGAGTTTTTGATGGAGTTTTAAGTGAACATGACTATAGTTAGAGGTTCCATATTTGTTTAATATTATATATCAACTATTTTTTTTGATAAAGGTTACTTGCACATGTTTATATCTTCCTATTTTTTTGGTGTTTTAAAACTTTTGATGGAGATCATGTACTTTCTTATAGAGATGGAAATACCTCTTGAAAAGAATAAAGAGTAAGGGTTTCATTGTTCTCCATGAGCTCTTTAGATATCTAACACGGAGTTATTCTGGGATTTCCTAGTTCTCTATTTGGACATGTTCAGTGTCATCATCGAGATATATTATCTTGTTTCTCATTGTGTTGAGATTGATTATTGTCATCAGTGTGTTTTTTTCTATTGCTAATGGGAACTCTTGAGTGCTTTAGGGAAAGTGGGACCTAAGGTCCATTACTAAATGACCTTCCCACCATAAGATCGATAGTTTTTTGTATAATATATTAGTTGATTCAAATTATGTTTCCTCTTTTATTTAACATCCTTTAGTTATTTGTAACATTCCCAAAATTTTCCCAGATGAATTTTTTTGTCTTCCTCGAGAGAAAGAGGTAGAGTTGTCGATTGACCCGATGTTGAGTATGAAACTAGTCTCGATACTCTCTTAATGAATGGTTCTTGGTAAGCTTAAATATATTCAGATCTAATTAGATGATCTCCTCTATAATGGATTTATTCTTCCTAATACTTCACCATAGATGGCCCCCATTATCTTTTCTAAGAATTTTTATGGTTCTTTGTGTCTATTTGTAGAATATAAAAAGTTGAAATTGATATTAAGAATAATTACCATGTATCCCATGTGGATGACCTATTTGATCAGTTAAATGGGGTGAATTAGTTTTTAAATATCGATTTTCAATGAAGATGTCATCAACTCAGGGTTTGGGAGTCTAATATTCCAAATACTGCTTTCATAAGAAGGTATAAAATTTATGAATATCTTATAATGCATTTTGGTCTAACTATGATCCTACAATTGTTTTGGATTTAATAAACTAGATATTTCATCAGTATCTTGATACATTTTTTGTGGTATTTTTTAATGATATCCTGATTTGATATCTAAGAGTAAGCATGAGCACCACATAAACCTAGTTTTTTTAATTTTGAGGAGTCGCCTCCTATATGGGAAGATATTGAAATGAAATTTTTGGATCTACAAAGTAAAGTTATTAGGAAATGTGATATAAAAACATAGTCTCTTAGTCGATCCTAAAATGGTGAAGGTTGTATTTTCATTGTAGGAAACATGAAACGTCATCAAGATTCAAAGCTTCTTAGGTATTTCTGGATATTATCATTGGTTTATCAAAGATTTCTTGAATAAAGAATCACCTTTTACTACTCTAACAAATAAATGGGTAAGATTTACTTAGGACACTAACTATCAGACTTATTTTGATGAGTCAAAAATTCTTCTAACATCATCTCATATTATGATATTTTCTAATCCAAGTAAGGGGTATATGGTTTATTGTGATGCTTTTGGTGTTGGTATTGGTTTCATGATTATGAAAGATAGTCATGTCATAGACTACAACACACATCAACTTCAGCCACATAGAAAAAATTACCCTACTCAAGATTTATATCTTTTCCTTGTTATGTATATGATTAAGTGTTGGTGGTACTATATTTTTTGGGATACTTTCATGATATTTTTATTATTATAAGATTTCGATCTATATTTATTTTCATAAGGACATGAATCTCATATAGAGGTGGTGGGTAGAATATCTCAAAATTTTTAACTATGAAATCACATGTAATCCTAGGAAAGTGAATACTATTACAAATTCCCTCAAAATAAATTTTCAATCCCATTCAATCTTGGGATTGAAAGAGGATTGTAACCTTATAGAGTTTTTTGCTCAGTAACATCTGGATTCACGGGAGGATGATTCATGTATGGTTCTAAATGATTTTCAATTTTCATCATCTCACATTGATTCTATTCTATAGGACCAGGATTAGTATGAATATTTCAAAGAATTTGGGAAAACTTATATGGTGGGGAGACCATTTCTAGTTGGACTCTCCATCCTAATGGTATTCTCTACTTTGGTGAATAGTTTTTCATCCCATCATTAATGAGGAGTTCAATATTTCATGATTGTCACTATTATTTGTTTGTAATTCACCCAATTACTATAAAGATGTATTATGACATGATATGGAATTTCTAGTGGCTAGGAATGAAGTATGCCATTTATGATTATGTTTCTCACTGTTATATCTTTCATAAGATAAAGGTAAATCTCCTGAAGCCTTCTAGTTTAATGAAACCTCTTTCAGTGCTCGTTTAGAAATGGAATGAGGTGTCTTTGGACTTCATTATTGGAATTCCAAGGAATCCTCAGGAGAAATAATGCTATATGACTGGTGATTGATTGGTTAAAAAATCAAATCGTTCTATTTTGATCAGGTACTCCATCAAGGTTGAAGATCTCAATAAGTTATACATGTTAGAGATCGTTAGGTTTCATGGGTTTACCTCTTCTATTTTATATGATATGGATCTCAGGTTCACCTCCCAATTCTATAAGAGTCTCCAAGAGGTGATAGGGACTCAGTTCATATTGAGTATAGCTTCCCATCCATAGACGGATATCCATATGGGGTATTTTATATAGATTCTATAGGATATGATCCAAGCATGAATCTTGAATTTTGTTGGACCAAGGATATCCATATAGGATTGTTAGAGTTTACTTATAATAAAATTTATTAGTTATTGGTCAAAATGTCTCCATTCAAGGCTTTGTCTGGTCTCCCATGCATGTTACCTCTTTGTTAAGTAGATGTCGGTGAGGCCTCTCTTGTGGGAATTATTCTTATTTAGTATATGCTAAGGAGGATCCATTATATACATCAAATCATGGTTATAGCTCAATGTTTTCATAAATATTATGTGGATCATCGACATTATCCTTTGGAGTTTTTTGTTGGTGATTGAGTTTTCTAGAAATTTTCTCCTCATATGGATCATCGTCAACTTGGGAAATATGGGAAGTTGGATTCAATATATTTTGGACCATTTGAGATCATTGAGTGGATTGGATATGGTTCTTATCAGTTAGTGTTACTGGCTCAATTGACAAGTATACATAATTTTTCCTACATATCTCAACTCAAGAATTATCACTTTGATCCATCCCATGTTATGAGTTAGGAGGAGATTAAGTCAAATCCATATGTTTCCCTTGTTAAGTAACCAGTGGAGATAGTTTATTCTAATTATAAATTCATACATGGGAATTCTATTATGTTGTTCAAATTTTTATTATGACATTGATCAAATTATCATGATACTTGGGAGCATGAATCACAGCTGAGGGAGAAGTTGCCTCACCAATTTTTAGAGAATCAATATTCCTTATGGATATTGTGGGATAGAAATTCCTATAGTGGGGAGGATTATAAAATCACAACTAATTCATTATATCTTCTTAATGTTTAAGAGGACGTACTTTGGGTTTGGTTTGTGTTGGAGGTAATTTGGGAGTTTTTTATAGGACTTGGTCTGGGTGATGGCTATAAGAGATAATTCATGTTGTGAACCTTACATCCATGGAATGAATGACTCCTAGTCTTACTACATGAGTATTGATCATTTTGTGTAAAAAAATTAATGACCTGAAAATTATATTCACTTCATGATCTGTAACTTTAAAATTTTAAACTAAGGTGATGTGTTTTTTCATGTATAGGCAATCCAGAAAATTCATGTGGTGAATTGGAAATTCAGACCATTTAATATTTCTATGAAGTAGATTAATATATGTTGTAAACATGTATCCTATATCATTCAACTTTCTCCTCTATCCCTTGAACCTTATTTCTACTCCAGGTGATTATGCGTGATTCTGGATCTTTCGGGCTTCTCAAATTGGTGCTTTGATCTCTGAGTTGTTTGGTTTCTCCTATTTTGGTAAGTGTGGTCATTCTTTTTCTGTTTTATCATTTTCTATTTTTTTGATAGTGGTATTGGGATTTGTTTTTTTGGATTTTTTGATCATGTGATGATTCTTCTCTAATCCCTTCTAGGTTTTTTGTGTTCTTGTCTTCTGAAAGCTAGTTTTCTTGACAATTGTTGTGCGACATGTGGGAATCTAAAATTATGTGTTGATATTCCTTCTTCATTAACCCCATTGATTTTGTAAACTTTATTATAAGATTTTAGAAACAATTTTAGGATCTCCTTTCATTTTTCTTGTGTTTATTTCCTTCTATAGTGTGTGGATCCCATCATGGTTGGTGTATGACCCATGTTTGTGGTTGGTGGTTCTGCCTCTAGCATGTGTTCTATGAACCATTAATGCTCTTGTTTTATAAATGGATTTTTGAATGAATTGGAATGATATATGAATGGATTTATTTGTGTGTGTGTATTGTTTTTTTAGAAAATATGGTTTTCCCCCTCATTTAAGAAAAATAAAAAGTATTTTAAAATAATTGTGAAATGGATTGCAGAATGGGTTTTCAAATCATGTTTTTTATGAAAATTGGTTGTTTGGAATTGTTTGTGAAATGTGTAAAGCATTTTTGAAACTAATTTTATATATTTTGTAAATGGGATCCTTGGTTACCGAGGTGGAGGGTTTAGTATTAGGTCCTTTCCATTGAAATTTTGAGGGAGTTCACTTTCTGTGATGTTCTTCTATTCCTTGATCGTAGATGAATTGTAAAAAGTTCTTGATTGAAATTTTAGGTGGATAACATTTTAGAGTGTTCCTATTTCCCAATATTATAGATTCATTAATTATAGGGATTTGGTTGCTCACTATTTGTTTTTTTATTGTGTTACATGTGATTTAGCTCTCCTGTGTTAGGTCGGAATGAAAAATATGAAGACACAAGAGGGGGTAAATTTTGTTCCTTTAAAAACATGATAGAAACAATAATTATCTCTTGAGATTAAAGTGATTAATTACTTATCTCTTAAATAATAGTAATCATTGAAAAATAAATGAAGAAAAGAACACAGTGATGTATAGTGGTTCAGGGAACAAAAATCCCTTAGTCCACTCCACCAATGAGCTCTCCATGAGCTAGGTGATTTTCACTAGTAGGTACTTTTTATTAGAAACCTATAAAACTAATTATAGAAAGTTAAAACCTTACAATCAAGGATTTTATAGATCCTTTTGGTTATTTTACAAGGAACCAAAATATCCACAGCTTAGTACAAGAAGTTTATGATCCAACAATGACTACGTACGAGCAACCAATACTCTAAATAGATAATATATTAGGATATAAATGTTCAAACAACTGAATCCCATAGTCGTAGAAAAAAACTGATAGTTAAATATGATCTTCAATAAAACATAGGAGAAAAAAATATTCTTCAATGTAAAATAGGGTTTTTTAGATAGTAGTAGAGAAAACACCAAATAGATTATCAAACATGTATGTCTCCAATGTGTAACTTTGACAAGGGATTTTTTAAACTGAAAAAAAATATTAACAATGAAATATAGCTATAGAATCATCAAGTTAATCAACCTGATAATAATCAAAACATTTATGTGTTCAAAGTGTAACTTTAAAGGTGAAAACATATTATTATTTTTGGATACACATCTATATTTTCATAATAAGAATATTTTTATCTTTATAAGATGAGCATCAGGGTATTTATCATGATGGTCAAATTCCTTCAGATCAAATAGCTCTAGAAATATCACAAGATAAATAAAAAATATTTGAAATCAGAATGTTCAAAGAAATTCATAACTTCCCTTAGAAATATGAATGATTTAATCTATTGAATATGAGCCTTTTAATCAGTCTTTAAAACATATTTAAAGATATATTTAATTCTGAAGATTTCATTGTAGAAAACATATAAATAATCAATAATTCAAAACTCTATATTTGACCAAGTCAAACAAAAGGTTTTTCTATGAAGCTATAAACTCCAAAAGTATGGTTGATAGTGTACTATTGGTTATAAAAGTAGGGATGATAAACCATATGTTTATTCTTCAAAAATAGGTTTTATTCTAAAATTAGGTTTTTTGGTCCATACTTTTATTCCAAATGTAGTGTTTGAAAACCATACATTAATCTTTAAACATAGGGTATGAACAGTGTTCCTAGACTAATTATAAAACATGTTCAGAATACTTATACTTTGAGAAATCAAATACTCCCATGTTTTAAAGATTTAATATGCTTCCAAAATTAAAATAATTATTCCATTAATGGTTATATCGAAATTCATTTAAAGTAACTTAATTATAAATATAAATTTGGGGGTTTGTGAGCATAAAAATCAAATATAAATTAAAGAAATTGTTAAATCAACACATTCTCAACAATATCCTTATTTTTTACAATCATAAAACCCATAAAACTAATATTAATATTAAAAAATAAAAAAAAATTAAAAATACGAGAATAAATAAATTTCAAGTAGATATTTCCCTCATAAAAAATTTTATAGATAAATTTATCCCTTATATATTATATTTTTTTAACATAATTATTTCCATATATTACTCATATTTATTCCTTAAAACTCTTTTTTTTATCTTTACCCATAAATTTATTCATAAATTTATCCCCATTTTTTGTGATATAAAAAATTAATTAATAGTTTGTTTAATGTATTTTTAATGTAGGAAAAAATACATAAAACTTATACTCAAACTGAGGGAAATAGGAAAAATATTCATATTTTACGGGAAAAAAAGCTTTGACTTTTGATAAGATAAATTAGTGAAAAATAATCAATACTTTTTGAAGGGTTTAATGGTTCAAATGCATTATCCAAACTGTTTACTCTTTTACTAATAGAATCTAGAACTCTTTCCAATAGTTATATTCTCATTTGAACACCTGAATATCTTTGATCTATCAAAGAATATGGGAACCGTTTGACTAAAAACTCTTTTAAATCATTAAGATCTGACTTAGAAACATATCCTATACTAATTTTCTCCATTTTACTTAGCATTTAAACTTTAAACACGTCAAATTATTATTTATAAATTGATATTTTCTATAAATTTTGATACTTCCTTTAAAGAGTATCAAAAACAATTTTTGAAACAAAAGACTTTTCCAGATATTCATTTGATTTTTAGACCATTTTAGATCTTCATACAGCTTCACTAATTCTTCATTTAAAAGATTAAACATCAACAAAAACACCTCAAAAATAATTCCATATTTAACTATTTTAGAATATTGAACTTTTGGTCCATCAAAACCATGGATTTCTATATCCTTTCCAAAATATCTTTCTAAGTAATCCTCAATAAAAAAACTGAATTTTCTGTAAATAGATTAGTCCCAGAATCAGGAAAATAATTACCTTGATTTGTCTTTTTAGAACAAAATATCTCTAATATTAAAGTCCTAGGTCTCATTATGCCTCTTGGACTAGCTTCTTTAGAAGTCTTTGAGTTGGGAATTTCCAATAAGGAAGAAAAAATATTTAACAGAGTTTGAGAAGAGAATTTTAAGGTTTTAAAGAGTAAGAAGAAATGTTTCATTCTAATGGATTGTATTTGGAATTTCATATTCTTGAGCCAAAATAAAAAATAATCATTTCATATTTTAATTTTGAAAAGATATTTTTACGCAAGAAAACAATTTTGAAAGAATTTTTTTTGAAAATGATTAATATTTCTAAGAAAAAAAATTCAAAACAAAGTTTTAAAAAATGAAGGATAAAATTAAGAACACAATTTTTATTAAAACCTATATTTATTTATATAATTTTAAATTAATATAATAAAGTAATATATGATCCCCTTTAATTATAACACTTCTGAATAATGTTTTTAAGAATATATAAAAAACATTATAGAGATTTAAAAACCTTAGAAATTTCGTTACATATCTAAATATGAAATTAAATAATATTTAAAGAGTATGTATTTTGTAATAGAAAAATAACAAATTTATTGATCACATATAATAATAGAGTGAGAAAAAATTATCAATTTAATCATAAAGATAATAAAATGTTTCTCTTCTCATGTTTAAAATAATTAAATCATTTAAATGGAAATGAAATAATTCTTGGATTAATAGTTTCATATTTAATGAATTTTCCATCATAAATAGAAATATAATAAATTTCCATAATTTTATAGCTTCTACTAAATTATATAACAATAAAGTATAGGGGTGAACACCAATAATATATCAAATACAAGTTTCTTTTGGAACTCATATGCTTTGGGTCTAGTAGTGTTAAAAACTAAATACTTAAGTAACCAAATTTATTTATTATGAGTAGAGACTTCATAATTTTATTAGATTCCTCTTTCAAATAATAAACATTCTATATTCCACAAAATTGAGTTTCTTAAAATAGCAGTCATTTTCATAATTTTCATTTATTCCTTATTAAAAACATTAATAGTATATATACTCTTAATTTTTATCCATGAACAAAATAATTTCTATAAAATTTGGGTTTTTTTTCATTACTGTCAATCCTAATTTTGGTTTTATTATTATATTTATTATTACCAAGAATTTTATTTAAATAGTTTTCTCCTTTAATAATCATGCTAGAGGCTTGTTTTAAAGTATCAACTTCAACTAATAAATCTTTAGTTTTATTTTCATGAAAAATACAAGAACATTTGGATCTTAAATATGAAATCTATTTTGTTAAACATTATTTATCTATAGAAATATTATCCTAATATTTTATAAGTTTTATATGATCTTCATTTAAAGATTAAAATTTTTCTTTAAGAATAAAACAATATTTATTTGGTTCATCATAATAAAAAAAAATATATCATAATTTTGAGAGTTAAAAGTGTGTACCTTATCAGCATCGTCCATAAGACATAGTTTTACCATTTTTTCATAATCAACTTCAGATTTTATTGTAGACTCATCACTTGAATAAAAAGTGGAATTCTATTTAGTATTTATTACTTTCTTACCTTTTCTTTTATAATAAACTTTACTGTAATCTTTAATCACATTAAAGTTAGAATTTATGTGTCCTTTATTATTAAATTCATAGAATTTATCTTCTTTATTTTTTTTCTTCATCTTTTTTTATAGTTTTTCGAATATTTTAGAAAGATCTAAAAACACTTTTTTTGGATCTAGAAAACTTGAACCATAAAAATCATCCATTTTTTTTAAGTATAACATGTTCCTTTTTGATAGAAATATGATTTTCAACTTTATCTTGCATCTCAAATTCATACATCATCAAGGTTCCAATTAGTTAGTTAATTTCATATATTTAACAAGTGTTGATTGAAAAGTATAAATAGATATTCCATTCCAATTAGAGGGTAAAAATCTAATAACTTTTATAGCTTGATCCAATTGTTTAATTCATTCTCACAAGGCAATAATATCATTGACAACTTTTATCAATCTTCAATTAATTTTAATGATTATCTCATATTCATGCATCCTAAATGTATAAAATTTCAATTTTTCATTAGTTTACCTTAAGTGTATGACATTATTGGTTCCTTCATAAGCAACATATTTAGTCTACCGCATCTCATATGCAGTAGCACACTGGGATACTTGATTAAATTCATCAGTTCCTAATCTGAAGACAATATCATTCATTTCTCTCAAATTAAGATAATATCATTTCTCTTGATTATTATTAAATTTTTCCATATCTTCTTTATAAATTTTATAAGTCATGATTACCTTCAAATAAACTCTTATTCAGATATTTTTTAAATAAATAATTATTCATTCTTTCCAGCATCAATAATTATCACAATAAAAATAAGGTGCACGGATCATCGACATACCTTCTCTAAGATCATCCATGATAATTATCTTCGAATGGATATTTAACTTTGGATATTTAAAGTAAAAATAAATATAACTAATTGAATCTAACTTCTGATATCAATTTTTTCTATTTTATAGAATCACCAAAATATTCAAGGATTTAAAAAAACTATCCAATGTTGATTTTCCTCTATTTCTATCTTTGATACCAATTTTTTTAGGTATAAGTGACAAGGATTATCGTAAAGATAAATAAGAAAATATATCACAAACTTTGATAGGAATTTTTAGGTCAGAACAAAAAAAATAAAGAAACAAGAGGGAAGAGAATTATGTTCCTTTAAAAACTTGATAGAAGCAGTAATTCCCTCTTGATTTTAAATTGATTATTTTCTTCTCTCTTAATGATGAGTAAGCAGTAGTAAATAAATGAAGAAAATAACATAGTGATGTATAGTTGTTTAGGGCACAAATATCCCTTAGTCTACTCCATCAATGCTCTCTCTGTGAGATTGGTGATTTTCATTAGCAGGTCCTTTTTCTAGAAACTTCTACAACTGAGTGTAGGTAGATGATACCTTAAAATCAAGGTTTTTATAAGGCCTTTTTGTTATTTTATAGGGAACCAAAGTATCCATGACTTAGTACGAGAATATGGAACTCCACAAAATATAGAGTATGATTATCCAATACTCTAAACAGATAATAGATTAGGATGTATATGTTGAAACAACTTCAACACATAGTTACAGCAGAAACTAACAGTTATATATGATCTTCAATAAATAACAAAAGAAAAAAAATATTATCCAATGTTAAACAGGATTTATTTAGACATTAGTAGTGAGAAAACCAGGTAGATTATCAAACATGTATGTCTCCAAAGGGTAAATTTGATAAGTTATTTTTTAACTAAAACAAAATATTAACAATAAAATATAGTGGAAAAAATAGTGAGTCGATCAACCAGATAATAATCAAAACATGTATTCCTCCAAAGTGTAACTTTAGAGATAATGACACATTATTATTTTCAAACACACGTATATATATGTTTAGAATAATAATATATGTATCTTTGGAATATGAATATCTATGTATTTATCATGATGGTCAAATTCCTTCTAGTCAAACACCTCTATAAATATCACATGATAAATCAAAAATATTTGAATTCATAATGTTAAAGAATGTTGGAACTTCCCTTAAAAATATGAACAATTTTATCTATTGAATATGATCATTTGATCTATTTTTTAATGCTTCTTTAATGCAATATTTTATTCCATAAAGACCATTGTCGAAAATGCATAAATATTTCATAATTCAAAAGTCTATATTTGACCAAGTCAGACGTAGGGTTTGTCTGCATAGTGATAAACTCCAAAAGTATGGTTGAAAGCTTATGATTAATTAAAAAATTAGGGATGATGAACCATACATATATTCTTCAAATGTAGGGTTTCTTCAAAACATAGGGTTTTTTGTCTATAATTTTATTCTAAACACAGGGTTTGAAAACCATATGTTCTACTACAAACATAGGGTATGAACAGTGTTTCCAGATTATATATAAAACACACCCAAAATATTTATACATTGAGAAATAAAATAAACTCTCGTGATTTAAAGACTCTATATACTTCTAGAATAAAAATAAATATTCTAGTAATTATTATCCTGAAATTCACTTAAATTAACTTCATTAGAAACATAAATGTGGGTGTTTGTGAGCATCAAAATCAAAATGAAAATGATGAAATTGTTAAATAAACACACGACCAACAGCCTAACCTTTGTCATCCTAGGGATGTTTACCATTTTACTTTAGATTTTTGATCTTTTAACTCTGATATTATATGATATATAATTTTATAAATGTAATTTTTATGGAAATTATTCTTTGAAACTATTTTTCCTAGTTTGAAAAAGATTTAAGAAGAAAGGAACTATTTACCATGATTTTGATATAAAATTTCTTATCGTGCCTTGTATTATTTTTATTTGAACATATTGAGATAATTTTATAGAGAATTGATATGGAACACCTAGGTGGGATCATACTAAGCTGATTTATCTCACTCCCTATACACTCCCTTAGGGTTGTGTAGACCTTTTTTCTGATGTTGGAAAGGAAAGGGTGTCGTAGTGAGGTGGTGAGGCTTATGTCAATCATTTATGGGTTTCTAGTGGTTATATTGTGGGATATTTCCACCATATCATGTGGAGTAGTTTTTTTCATTTTTTTGTTATACTTTTTGGTTTTTGGACATGTAGTTTGTGTTTTAATTTGGATAAATTTGGGTTTTTATTCTATCATTGGAACTCTTTGGTTATGTCATATCTCTTTCCTATTTATCTTTATATGTATTTATATTCCATGTGTCTTGTTTTAGGTTAGGTTAAATTGTTCCATCTTGTTATTATTCGATGCACGGGTGCTAGTCTCCAGCCTGTAGGGATTAGGAACTCCTTTTGGGTCTTATTGCGGTCTGGTTTGGAGCCTATTTGGGTGATTATATGGGTTAAGTTATGAAAAATATAATTTTAAGTAATTAAAAATTCATAGAATCATCACACATGGT
Organism: Viscum album; assembly: GCA_963277665.1. Taxonomy (NCBI): domain Eukaryota; kingdom Viridiplantae; phylum Streptophyta; class Magnoliopsida; order Santalales; family Viscaceae; genus Viscum; species Viscum album. The sequence goes on from OY728132.1 coordinate 1,811,935,152, forward strand.
TAGGCCAGGTTTTATCCACTACTATATGTGGGAAGGTATCATCCACTTCCCATTATAATCTACATGGAGTTATCTAGACTATAACCACCAATAGATCAAAATTTCTCCATTTCCCTTGTGTTTGAATAAAATCTTTTGATAATTACTAGATAATTTAACATCATAAGATGTATCTTATTTGATAAAGGATTAAACTTCAAGAAGATAATTGTACAATAGTAACAGATCGAAATTATAATAAATTTTCTTTATAACAATCATCACATGCATGAGAGAATGCATGGATGGGATAACCTTCTTCCTTCTCACTAGCAATCAAAAATCTATAAAAATAAGGAAGACTTTACTTAACCTCTTAAATAATGAAAATTAAGTAATGTTCAATATTCTTCAATCTCTCTATCTTCAATCAATTAAAATATTAGAAGTTGCCACCAAATCCTCATAATATTTTCATTTATCATTCTCCTAAAATAAATATTCACAAACCATGTGAATAATATTCCCTAATTTCTCACAATAATAAAACTCTCTCTCTATAGACCTTGGAAATATGAATTCTCCTAAGTCTTTGGTCCTTAAATTCAATTAAAATTGGGATAATTATCTCCCTTGAAAACTTTTTAAGACCCGGATTTATTTTCTCATGTGGTATTTGAATTCATACAACATCAAACTATTTTCATATCTCATGGATTTTATTTCTTTAAATATTTTCATGTATGCATGAGATGCATGCATATATTCCAAAAATCACTCCTACTTGTGGTGTGGAAATAATTTTTTCCAATAGAATAATTGTCCCATATGAAACCCCCAATAAAATAGTCACACAAAATTCACTATGATATGGTGGAGACTTCATTTAACATTTCCCTTTGGTGTAGTCTCCATTACTTCAATGTGGAGAATATCAAATGAACCAGCTTCTCCCTTGGATATATCTCATCTATCATGGATTGAATTATGATCCCTTGAGTGATCATGATGTTAAAACTATGAATAATAGAGTATTGAATTATCTGGATAAATTTATTCAAAATATAGTAATTTTAGAAACTGTGAATTGTACTCGGTAGATTTACCCAAAAATGGATAAGTATATGACTAACCATGAGGAAAATTATTGACCGTATAAAGTATATGTTCAAATAGACTATGCGGATGAAATTCATGAATTAGTTAGAACAACTATGCCATTAAACCATATTAATCACTTTGGATTGACCACATAAACTAACTTCAGATCAACTGTAATAACAACCAATCAACCATGCCTGATCAACCATGTGAAGTAATGGTTAGTAAACTGATTGTGTTAATGGACCAATCGCATGAAGTGAATTTACCTTATAAACAATCTTCAAATTAACCATATGAACAACAAATTGAGTCTTCCTAATAGACCATGTGAAGCTATTATCAGTGGATCAACCATGATAATGGATTGACCACATGAAGTGAATCAACCACATGAATCATATTTAAATAGACCACATAAACAACCAAGTCTCACACTACCTTGACATAGTTCCTCCTTATATTTATGCAACACCTAATATTCCTCATTATATTTATGCATCTTACAAATTTTCCTCATTACCTTTCTATAGCTCATGTTTCACCTTTATGTTGGTAGTTCAATCAACATATTATCTTTACATAAGTAGTGAAAAAAAATTCTTACCTTTATAGGACTCATAAAATGCATAGAATGGCTTTATATAAGTAAAATAAATTTTTATTTACCTTTATATAAGTAAAAATTCCAACATAAAAATATCTAAGGCCTTCCCAAACACTTCTCAAATATGATTGTCAAAAAATATAACTTCTTTAATAAAATTAAGGCTGATTTAATCACCCATTTAAATTTTTTTCAACCCATTAAACTTTTTCTCAACATTACTTATAATATAAGAGATAAAAAATCATAACCTTTGTTAAAGGGAAAACATCCTAACACCACACCATAGGGTAGTGTAGTGTTTTTTATAGAACTCCATCTCTCAGTCACAAGAAACATTTTGGCCAGGTGAAAAATTTCTCTCCCCCTAAATCCATGAAACTCACCTCCTGAAACAACTCCCTCTTTTTACGATTAGAATAGCCACTTAATGAGAATAGATAATTAAATAAATTTAATTCTCAAGAATAGTTTTTTGTACCTTCTCTCCCCCCCTTTGACAATAGAATCAATGAATTTTTTAGGGTTCACCACCGAGAGATTGTTAATGATGTGGGAGGGGTGGAACACCCATTTTCATCATTAAGAACTAAAATCTATCATTAAGGATAGACTTCATGAATATATCGGCCAAAATTTCATGGGTAGGAACAAAATTCATCTTGTTGAATAGGATTTTTAGATAGGTCAATGGAGCTTTTATCATCACAATGAATTTTGAGAGGTCTCTTAGATTACACCCTCAAATCAATTAGTTATTTCATCCAAACAATTTGAGTAAAATCACTAGTATAATAAATATGTTTATAATTAGTAGTACTCATTGTGGATGAATTATTTTTCTTATAGTTCCAACTCACAAAACTATCTCTCATGAGGAAAATTACACCATATTTGAACCTTCTATAATCACAATCACCTACCCAATCAGAATATGTAAAATTGGGTGGATTTAAAATTTTTCCCTTATTGTAAAGAATCTTATAACTCATAATCCATTTGACATATTGAAGAACCTTTTTAATAGTCATAATATGTGACTCCTTTGGGTCACTCTAATATCCTACACATAGAATCACAGTATAAATAATATTTGTTTTGGAATATATGAGATAAATTGGGCTCCTAATAAATCTTCTAAATTCTCTTTGATTAACACTCTAACTATCAAAACTTTTAGATAACTTCAGTCCTACATTAATGGTTGAAGTCACTGGATTTGATTCCACCATTTCAAGATTCTTTAATAACTCACTAGAATACTTTTCTTGGGATAAGAAAATGAAATTTTCTTCTTACATGACTTGTAACCCAAGGAAGTAACTTTGTTCACCCAGCATGGATATCCCATATTATTTGTTCATTTGATTAGAAAAATCTTGAAATAAATTTCCATGATCACCTACAAAAATGATGTCATAAATATATACAATGAAAATAAGATCACCTTTATTAATTTTTTTATATATAGGTCATTTTCCACTTTTACATTGATGAATTTTAATTCCTTTAAGTAGTTTTCCAGGCTTGAGTACCAGAATTGTGGGGCATGTTTTAAGCCATATAGATCCTTCTTCAATTTTCACACTATTTTTCCATATTTATCGAGCACAAAACCATTTGGATACTCAATATAAACTTCCTCTTCCAGATCACCATTCAAAAAGGTATAATTAACATCCATATAATAGATTTTATATTGTATGTAAGATTTCATAGCAAATAACATCCTGATTACTTCTAATCTAGAAACAGGTGCAAAGGTCTATTCAAAATCTATTCCCTCAACTTGAGAATAAACCTTACAAACAAGTCTATCATTGTTCCTTATTACTTTTTCTTTGTCATTTAACTTTTTTTTAATACCCACATATTTTCCAATAGTTCTTGGAATAAGGTCCTAGGTGACATTCTTCTCAATATCATTCAACTCATCTTCTATAGATTGAATCCACTTCTTATGATACAAATATATTTTCACTGATTTAGGATCAACCTCATTAATAAAAACGGTTTGATTCTCAAACCTCAGTCTTCTTCTAGTTTATTCTGTTATAAGATCAACTTATCTTATCTTTATTATGGTCTGTATAGGCGCAAATATTTATCCAATGATATTATTTGTTTCCACATGTATCTTTATCTTATAAAACTTTTTTTCATTACCAATATCCATTTCTTCATCATTATTTTGATATGATTCATCATTTTATGCTCTTAGTTCAACCTCAAAAAATCATTGTTCTATCTAGAAATCTACTCATTGGATCCATTACTATCTTCAAATCCTTTTATATCTAGAACAATATTTTTGGGATTATTTTCAATAGTCTTAACATCATAAAAATTATCCATATTGTAAAATATATTTTTCTATCATTTATATAATTTCCCATTAGATAGATACCCAAGTAATATACCTTCCTTGTCTTTCTCATCAAATTTTCCCATACTTGAGTCTTTAATATCGATAATGTAGGGACTTCCAAATACTCTGATGTAACTCATTGTTGGATTCTTGTTATACCACATCTCATATGAGGTTTTATTTGAGTTTGGTCTCTGAAATCATAGATTTTTAATTTTCATAGAAGTTCACATAACTACTTTCTAAAATAATTTTAACCTTCAAACTTTGTAAGCATAGTTCTTCCCATCTCCAGAATGATTCTATGAATTATCTCAAGAACCGCATTTTATTGGGGTGTGTAAAGAGATCTATATTAATGTTTAATCCTATATTTACCAAGGTAAGACTAAAATTCACTACCAGTGTACCCATTACCATTATCAATTCTTTACTTTATGATTTAAATTTCTAGTTCTCCTTTGACTTCCCTTTTCTAAATATTGAACATATCCACTTCTAGTGACTTGAAATTCATAAATAACACATTTTTTATTCTTGTATAGTCATCAATTAATATGATAAATTACAATTCATATTTTATATATTTTTAAATAATGGGTCTATAAAAATATGATTGAACTAATTCGAAAGATCTTATTGATTGTGTCTCCAATCTTTTGTGTCTTAATTTAACCATTTTACCTATTTTATAGGTTTTGAAAACCTGATATCTATCTTTACTAAAATTAGGAAAATATATCACATTATTTTATTTAGAGATTTTAATCATATTGTTTTGACTAATATTCCCATGTATTCTATGTCAAATATTATTTTCTTCCCTAGCACTGAGATGAAAAGAGTTATTGGGACATCTGACCTTGAACAGATATTACTAGTTTATTATCTTATTTTGGTGATTCAACCATCTTCAGCTCTTCTAATGATATAAGTGTTATTCTTGAAGATCACCTCATTAACCTCATCACATAATAGACTCACACTCAATAAATAAAACTACTTGTGACTTAAGTATGTTAGGTTCAATCATATCCAAACCAACTCCCTTGATTTTTAAAGAAATCCCATTTCCAAAATTCACTAAATGGTCATCATGTTCTTGAATAAATTTCAAGATCTTGGTATATCATATCATGTGTGATGATAATTCACTATTAATAATTTAATGCTTTCCCCTCTTACTATATTTTAGAGCTAGAACAAAAATCAAATATTTTTATGTCTTACTTTTTTTATATCCTTATTAATTTTGTTTGAATCCCTTCTTCCTTTTGAAATCTACTATTGTTTCCCTTGAATCAAATTCATGCACTCTCCTTTATAGTTTCCTAGTTAATCACATCCTCCATAAGTTTATTCAAGATACTCAAATATTTTTTGAGTGGGTGAACCTACTATTATTTCATATTAGGATTGCTTCAAACCAAATCTGATAGTCCTATTTTCAGAGAGACTCACCCTAAATTGAGTCCCTCTTTGATTCTATTGTAGAGACAATTTGTACTAGAAAACACAGGATTTATGTCTATAGGATCCACAACACCAGAAATAACCCCTGATTTATATATTTTATAAAACTATCAAGTCTATCTTATAAATTTTCATGTTCTTCTGGTATAAAATCATTCTTCTTTTGAATATATTTTGAGGATTCTTTCTTCTTCTGATCACTCTCCACCATCATGACTATATTAGACTTACTTTGGGTATTTCACTATACCCAGTTTCATCTAAATTTTCTTATGGGGATTTATTTGTGCGACTTAATGGATTTAAAATTTCCAATTTTAATATATGTGGATTTTACCCGAACTGATGAATAAGGCTTCTCAATGCTTTGTGATAAATATATACCAACTTCATCGACTTTTTAAAAGTTAAAATACATTTTTCAAAGGTATTATTAGTTTTAAGGAACCTTTATTCATCCTGGATGAATTTTTCTTCTTGAGAAGCTAGCTTCTTCTTAGGTCCTTTTATAATTCTATCCTACTCAACAACTTTAAATTTGAAAAGTTTGATCTCTTCAATGTACTCATTATACATGGCATAAAAATCACCTTCAACTTTATCTATCCAGAAATTTTCCTTTTTGAAATTTTTACCTTCCTTTTTGAGTTCATTATTCCTTTCAATATAGACTTCAAGCTATGTATTCAACATATGAATCATGTAAGCATCATTGCATTTATATTCTCTGAATGGTTTTGTTAGAGTCTAATAATAATTACTAGAACATGTGGAATTGATTTAAAACCCTATTTTCAGGATATTTCATGCATGATATATGAAACTTGCATATGAAATTGAAATGAATAACTACTAGAAACTTGTGTACTTTACACTAAATAGGATACTATAACTCTTGATATTTATATATGTTTGATAAAGATCACATAAGTGTAAAAGTCATACCGCCTCTATAGTGTATCCATGGGTTTTTTCCTGAATCACTTGACATTTGATTGGGATCCACCAACCTCCATGATGTGCTAGAATCTCACTGTGCAAAGGAGGAAGGTGAAAGAGAGCTTCAAGTTCCTAAGAGTCACCACTTGAATATCCACACCCCACCACTACCATTTCATGGTAGTGTTTATATAATCCATAAGGATGCTCCTTGGGTATTCATATTTACTCATGCATTCATAACATGTTACTAACTTCCATGGATGGTTCATGCATCATATACATGAATGCATCATATTCATTTACTCCCAAATGTTTTATCTTATAAAATGTTTCATTTAATGATATCCAAGGTGGAGGATTAATTAGTTGTCCAACCAATACTACCAATGTAGGTAGTATAATATATATATATATATATATATATCATTATGCATGAAAATCAAAAAATTCATGCAAACCATAAAATATATATATCACATAAATAAGGCTTTGGGGTCTATATCTCTTTTAATCACCCAATTGCACTAAATCATATAAGACATTGTGTCGTTTCACCTTATATTGTATTGTATACAATAACTTATGAAACTATATCCAAAAACACATTTTGATATCTTACAAAATACTTTTTGGAAACCATAATTAACTTCACCTTGTATTACATCATATAAAATACCTTGTGAACACCCATCCAAAACACTTTTCAATTAACTCTAAAATAATTTTAGAGTCTCTTATTGAGTCTAACTCAATCTCCATTTAGTCAACCACAATGTGTGACCCTATGTCCCTTTATAGCATTGAAAACAAATAAAAATCTATGAATCCATATATGTAAGCAAATAGTGGACTCTAAAAAATAATCAATTCTACTCAAGCTATAAATGGATATTTCATTATCTCCATCAAACACATGTATCTCTATACCTATTGTAAGAGAATAAAACCTTAACTCTAAGATCTGGCACTAAAAACATAAACTTTACATTTTTGGATTTGATACTGATAAATGTGACCCCATTTAAACCATCAAACATATAACATAAAACTGAAAATTTTATTACAAAATTCCTAAGTGCATTTTAATTTTAGAGTTTTAGATAATTAAGGAAAACTCTTACATGACATCTTGGATACATAAAAAACTATTTAATAAAGATCCACACCATATCCTATTAAATTCTATGCATCTAGTAACATTATTAGGAATAATATACTTAAAACCTTTCATCACAACCTGTGGAAAAGGAAACATAATAAGGATGAGCTCAAATTCTCAATAAGGGTAAACATATTAATTAACAATTTAATTTCATCAATGAGAATAATATTATCATAATTTTATGATGAAATTATAAATTTGAATGAGAATAACATAAGAGAACTCATACCCATCAATACCTAGATAATTAGTCATGAAACCTGGCATAAAGCTTTAACATAAGACAAGATTCGTAAGAATCAATAATAATAAGCCATGTGATGTCAATATTGATCAAAGGAAAAATTTATAACCCATAGAAAACATAAATAAAAAATGTTCGTATCTTGGAGCATCATTATCATATCACTCTTACAAATGGAATAACCTACCTAGAAAATTCCAACAATATCTAAGGAGAAACCAATAATAGATTAACTTTGTCTCTTTACTGAATACATCGGAGAGCTATAATGGACCCACCCATCCTTGGTTTATAATGTAACCACCCATCATTAGTTCAAAAAGTAACCACCTATCCTTGGTTTATAAAAAACCACATGTCATCATAAACAATGTCCAATAACCGTAACATGAATAAAGTAAAAAGATCTTTAATTTCAATATAAAACACATAGAAACAACCATTATTCGTTTCATAACTTGATTATCCCATAGAAAAGAAATGGGTACCATGAAAATCTCTTTGAAACAATCATAATATATCCAGAGAAATAATAAGGATGGTATCATTACAATATATCCTTAGTGGAGCATAAGTGTTGGGACCAAGTTTTTTGGAACTATTTTGAAGATTTTAGTTGTAAGAAATATTTATTAAGTTGTTATCTTTTTTTATCAATGATAATTTCTTAACATTGATAAGTACATAAATCAATTTAAAAACTATGATTATTTTTTAACTAGTTTTAAGTTCAAAGAACTTTTTTCAATGGAAACACATTATTTACAACAAATAAGAATGATGATTTGATGTTGAAAAAGTTCATTGGAATGTGTATTCAAAAGGAGAAGAAGAATATGAATTATATATGATCATGAAAATGATTGTTTTCAGGAATCTAATTTAAAGAAGAGTTATACATATATTTGAAGTTGGCCTTTTTTTTTACATGATGGACATTTTCACTTAGATTTTTCTAAGTGTTAATAAAAAATTGGACCAACCAATACAAGCCAATGTTCTATCCCATCAACCACATATTGGACTCTAATTCAACCATGTGGGTGGTATATCATCCCGCCTTTTTATCACATAAACTTTCATTACATTTTACAAAACTGAGGATCTTTAAGGTTTAGTGTCTTGGAAACCGGGAACTTAAAACATGAAAACATAAAACATTCTTCTTAAACACTTGAAATGCTTATCCTCATGTTCATCCTAGGTTCATTACTGCATCTCATAACTTGGGGACATACATCAAAAGAAAGGGTGAGCAGAAGGCCCAGTAAGGGAAACGAGAGAAACATTTTACATGTGAACTTGAGATACTTCAATAAGGTCATGAAAAGAACTTTAAGGTATGAGAAAGAAATCATGAGATATATCATAATAAAAATAACATTTTTCATAACTTAAAGATGTGGATGCAACATTTAATATTTAAAATCATTCCGTTTCACCAAGGTCCATCCCCAAGGTGTCATTAAAAATTACCAAGGTTATTCATCAAGGTATCAGTCTAAAAAGACATCTCTAGAGATTAAGTCTTTACCCAATGTATTGGAGCGCTATCTGGGCGCACCCTTGACATGTATTTATTATCATGTGAGCCACATATATCATCATAAATCATTTCATAAACAACCCATATAGCATAAAATAAATGGGTTTCATTTCATAATCATAACGTTTTAAAAACTGCTTTAAAGACATGATCTTTATGTCACTTTAAACCCACGGAAAGGGAGAGCGGGCTTCATGTATGTAAATCCCAGAATTTAAAATAGAACATTTTGATATATATATATATATATGTGAATACTCCTGTAGAAATAAGAGATTTCATTATTCACTTAATAACATAAAATAATTTTTAGAAAAAGAGAGAGGCATTTTGAGACGAAAATTCTGCAGCATAACAGCTACGTTACAGGGTTTTAGAATACATTGAAAAGAGAGGGGACATGAGTCAAACATTCATAAATGACCCATAAAACAGTATAGGGATAGAATAAGAATGATATATGAACATGGTAATTAAATTTTAAGTACATTCCATTTTAAATGAAAAACATGGAAGGAAGACAAAAAATAAGATTTCTCTTATGAGAATTTGGCAGCCTAACGGCGTCACTTAGAACTTCCAAAAAAAAGGAATTGACGAGATCAAATAGGTTCTCTCATCATATGAACATAAAAGTTCAGTATGATAGATATAGAGATCATACCCCAACATATTAAAAAATGAACTTGAAATACAAGACATGAAAGTAGAACTTTGAAAAATGAGAAAGGTGAACGATTCCCTTAAAAATTTGGCAGCCTAACGGTGCCACTTAAACTTCAACAAAAATGAATTGACGAGATCAAAAAGGGTCTCTCATAATATGAACATAAATGATCAGTATTATAGATATAGATATCATACCCCAACATAAATTAACTTGAAATACTTGACAAGAAAATAGAACTTGAAAATGAGAAGGGTGAAAGAATCCCTTAAAAAATTCGGCAGCCTAACAGCGCCAATTAAACTTCAACAAAAATGAATTGACGATATCAAAAAGGGTCTCTAATAATATGAACATAAATGATAAGTATGATAGATATAGATATCATACCCCAACATAAAGTAACTTGAAAGACTTGACAAGAAAATAGAACTTGAAAATGAGAAGGGTGAAAGAATCCATTAAAAATTCGGCAGCCTAACGGCGCCACTTAAACATTCATAAAACGAAATGATGAGAGTAAGAGGGGGTATCTCATCATATGAACATAAAATTAACAGTATAATGAAGATAAAAGAACATCCTCCAACATAAGAACATGGAGCATAAAAGAAATGACATAAAAGAGATTACTTTAAAATAAAGAGAGAGGTCAGATCCCTTACCTTAAAACGTAACTCTTAAAACTCAAAGGTTGGGACCTTGAGGGCTTGGAGGCACCTTGGGAGGACTCCTTGGGAGGTAATGAGACCAGAAATTCGTTTTGGGAGAGTGGGGAGTCGAAATGGATGAGAGGATGGCTTGGTATTTATAGGGAAAGTGAGGGGACAAGGCATTAATGGCCAAGGGGCACCTCAAAAGTGGTTTTCTCAAAACCATGTGCTCTCCCATGGTATTTCCCAAGGAGTTAGGCCACATGGGGCCCCCCATACAATAATTCATTACCTTTGGTCGGCCAACCCATAAAATATCTCATGACATCATCATGACACAGTTATGATGTCATTAAACATACCGAAACCCTAAAACTGTATTTTTACTATTCACTGAAAATTCAACTTTCTCAGAAAAATCCCAAAATTTCACCTTAACCAAATATCAATGCTCTAATTTCAAAAATGAACTCCATTTTATAAAAATAATTTTCTAAATATTTTTAATTTATTTTTTAAATAAATACACTATTCACCGAAAATTCATTTTTTTCAGAAAAATCCCCAAAAATTACCTTAACATAATATCGATGCTCTGAGTTCAAAAATGAAATCCATTTTATAAAAATAATTTTCTAAATATTTTTAATTTAATTTTTAATTAAAAAACACTATTCACCCGAAAAAACTAATACTTGAATAATAATTTACAAAACCGTTATTTAACCATTTTATTGAATCACATTACTTAATCAAGGTGCCTAGATTATATTAATACTTTCATTAAGTGAGATTACTAATCCATTTGGTCACATTACTAATCCTATTCATAAAATCACTATTCAAAATTTACTATTCATCAAAAATCAAGTTAATCTTATTAGACTCTAAATTTCGTACTGAACATAATTATAGAAGACCATTTTTCAAAAATCATTACACATTTTTAATTATTTAAGGTTTACATAAACATTTTTAAAATATCATTTTTCTAAAATTCATCAAAAATATGCATACTATATTTATCCTGTCATTTGAAAATTCATAAACTTCATCATAATAAGAAATCCCAATTTTTATTTAAAACAAAGGATTACACAAGGCAGTTACGGTCTCCTTACATATCCCCTTATCACACCAGCATAGGACCTAAGTGTAAGGTGTGCTAAGGTGAGAGAATCTGAGGGAGGCTTGGCCAACATCGCACGAGTAGTAATTTCTATCAGTTTGAACTTCTCGCAAAGGTGATTCTGTTCTAGTTTCACACGATGAAGTTCAGCTTGGGTTTGGTCTAGAGCAAAGCCCAGTGGTGCTACCTCCTTCCCAAGTTCCTTTAGATGGGCTTCGATCGGTCCAAGACTACTGGGTGAGGCCATCGAATCTTTTTTCTATAATAATTAACCAAGATTACTTGTATTTAGAGACAATAATCGAAACGTTTAGTTTACAGCGGTCATATTGACCAATGGTCATATAATAGTCAAAACCCAACGGTATCATTTTGATTATACTCATGTTATCAAATGAAACATTTTTTTTGAGTATAAAAATAAAATAAAATAACACATAAAATTAGGAAACAATATTTATTCAAAATTTCGGGTCATTACAATCTTCCTCCCTTGAGAAATTGTGTCCTCGCAATTTTTAAAATTGGGTTTTTAATTTTCATTGAAAGTCCCATATCGGAAAAGGAGTCAGTAAAACTATTACTTTAAAAGAAAGAAAGGGAAGTACAAAGGTCACCCGAGTTAACCCACACTAGGATTCCATGTAGGAAAACATGGACATGGAGGAGAAAACAAAGGGTCAAGTTCTGAGGGAGAGTGATAGAAAACATGATTAGGAGAAAGTTAACCATAAGAAAATCCCAAAATTATGATGTGTGTAAACGGTATTTGATTACCTAGTAGGAAACGTAAACCAACAACATTTTTGTTTTACGTTCCTTTTCATAATTTTGAGGAATTCATTTACTACATAGAAGAAAAACATAAGAAAATATACCTACCTTCAGGTAGAGTTTCATCCTTTAATAAGTTTCTACCAAAACTAATCTTTTCTCCAAACGATGAGCATTAAAAACTACTTGGTCTCATCAAAACACAAGAATCATCTTCTAGAGAATCACATAATCCACAAAATATTAACTATATATTTCTTCTATCTTTAAAAATTATCCCAAAAACAGAAAGGGTAAGGTAAAACAACAGTTCAAAAAGAAATAATCCCATAGGAATGGAAACTACTTTTAAATCTTCAATGTTCCATGGCACTACCCAAAGTTCATCATAGACCATTCCATAAATAACGGTCCTTAAAATTCCTCAAAATAAACCAAACTAAGATTGAAACCCAAATACAAGAGGGATTTGATAACATAGTCTTCCAAAATAATCTTCATTGTTCATCTCCAAACAACATCAACCACTCTTAACATCTTATAACAAAAGTATCTAACCTAAACATATTTTAGACAAGATAGGTTAATCATTCCCATAAGTAACCTAAATTACTATAAGTCCACCTTAAATTCATCAATTCTTCAAAATATAAGTCAACCTTACTTCTCAATGAAAATACTGTAGTAATCTATTTACCTCAATCATATAAGGTCCCCAAAATAGTGAACATCTTCCAAAATAATAATCATCTTTTAATCCCCTAATCATCTCTATCATATTAATACGGAAATCGTCGCATTTCCTATCACATTGGTTGTTGGGACATGTTCTTCCATTTCCCACCATTAACTAAGAACAGAAAGTATAATTAGGGGCTTAAATACTTAGCCAATAATCATGAAAAGGAACTTAAAGCATATAAGGATAACTTATAGAAGAAAAGTATACCCTAACTTGTGATACCCTAGGTTTCAAACTAGGTTATCCATGATCATATATTCTTATGTGAATCTTTATTTTATTTTATCTTTGTTCCTTTAATAATGGTTCATACTAAGCTTATGAATTTACCGAAGCATATCCCTCGAGAGTGTCGTAACCAAGAGTGCAGCAAGGACCGTTTTCGTGTACTAGTTCTTGTTTGAGTCTAGCTCAAAGCGTTGTTTTCGGGTTTTACCCCTATGTACATCTGTTCTAGAGCCACCTCTACCTGCTCGTATCCAGACAGGGATGTATTTTCTTGGCAACCCCTTACTCAATACTTACCAAAATACCAGGAAGATTTCCTATATTTAAACTTTTCTATAGGTTTCTTCCTAAAGTTTTCATATCCTAATTTCCACAAATAACTAAACCATCCTTTGATACCAACTATAGCATCCCGCCTTTTTATCACATAAACTTTCATTACATTTTACAAAACTGAGGATCTTTAAGGTTTAGTGTCTTGGAAACCGGGAACTTAAAACATGAAAACATAAAACATTCTTCTTAAACACTTGAAAGGATTCTCCTCATGTTCATCCTAGGTTCATTACTGCATCTCATAACCTGGGGACATAAATCAAAAGAAAGGGTGAGCAGAAGGCCCAGTAAGGGAAACGAGAGAAACATTTTACATGTGAACTTGAGATACTTCAATAAGGTCATGAAAAGAACTTTAAGGCATGAGAAAGAAATCATGAGATATATCATAATAAAAATAACATTTTTCATAACTTGAAGATGTGGCTGAAACATTTAATATTGACAATAATTTCGTTTCACCAAGCTCCATCCCCAAGGTGTCATTAAAAATTACCAAGGTTATTCACCAAGGTATCAGTCTAAGAAGTCATCTCTAGAGATTAAGTCTTTACCCAATGCATTGGAGAGCTATCTGGGCGCACCCTTGACATGTCTTTATTATCATGTGAGCCACATATATCATCATAAATAATTTCATAAACAACCCATATAGCATAAAATAAATGGGTTTCATTTCATAATCATAACGTTTTAAAAACTGCTTTAAAGACATGATCTTTATGTCACTTTAAACCCACAGAAAGGGAGAGTGGGTTTCATGTATGTAAATACCAGAATTTAAAATAGAACATTTTGATATATATATATATATATATGTGAATAACCCTGTAGAAATAAGATATTTCAGTATTCACTTAATAACATAAAATAATTTTGAGAAAAAGAGAGAGGCATTTTGAGACGAAAATTCTGCAGTATAACGGCTACGTTACAGGGTTTTAGAAAACATTGAAAAGAGAGGGGACATGAGTCAAACATTCATAACTGTCCCATAAAACAGTAGAGGGATATAATAAGAAGTATATATGAACATGGTAATTAAATTTTAAGGACATTCCATTTTAAATGAAAAACATGGAAGGAAGACAAAAAATAAGATTTCTCTTATGAGAATTCGGCAGCCTAACGGCGTCACTTAGAACTTCCAAAAAAAAGGAATTGAAGAGATCAAATAGGGTCTCTCATCATATGAACATAAAAGTTCAGTATGATAGATATAGATATCATACCCCAAAATATTAAAAAAATGAACTTGAAAGACTTTACATGAAAGTAGAACTTTGAAAAATGAGAAAGGTGAACGATTCCCTTAAAAATTCGGCAGCATAACGGCGCCACTTAAACTTCAACAAAAATGAATTGACGAGATCAAAAAGGGTATCTCATAATATGAACATAAATTATCAGTATGATAGATATAGAGATCATACCCAAACATAAAGTAACTTGAAAGACTTGACAAGAAAATAGAACTTGAAAATGAGAAGGGTGAAAGAATCCCTTAAAAAATTCGGCAGCCTAACGGCGCCACTTAAACTTCAAAAAAAATGAATTGACGAGATCAAAAAGGGTCTCTCATAATATAAACATAAATGATCAGTATGATAGATATAGATATCATACCCCAACATAAATTAACTTGAAAGACTTGACAAGAAAATAGAACTTCAAAATGAGAAGGGTGAAAGAATCCATTAAAAATTCGGCAGCCTAATGACGCCACTTAAACATTCATAAAAAGAAATGATGAGAGTAAGAGTGGGTCTCTCATCATATGAAAATAAAAAGGACAGTATAATGAAGATAAAAGAACATCCTCCAACATAAGAACATGGAGCATAAAATAAATGACATAAAAGAGATTACTTGAAAAGAAAGAGAGAGGTCGGATCCCTTACCTTAAAACGTAACTCTTAAAACTCAAAGGTTGGGACCTTGAGGGATTGGGGGCACCTTGGGAGGACTCCTTGGGAGTTAATGAGACCATAAATTCGTTTGGGGAGAGTGGGGAGTCTAAATGGATGAGAGGATGGTTTGGTATTTATAGGGAAAGTGAGGGGACAAGGCATTAATGGCCAAGGGACACCTCAAAAGTGGTTTTCTCAAAACCATGTGCTCTCCCATGGTATTTCCCAAGGAGTTAGGCCAAATGGGGCCCCCATACAATATTTCATTAACTTTGGTCGGCCAACCCATAAAATATATCATGACATCATCATGACACAGTTATGATGTCATTAAACATACCGAAACCCTAAAACTGTATTTTTACTATTCACTGAAAATTCAACTTTCTCAGAAAAATCCCAAAATTTCACCTTAACCAAATATCAATGCTCTGATTTCAAAAATGAACTCCATTTTATAAAAATAATTTTCTAAATATTTTTAATTTATTTTTTAAATAAATACACTATTCACCAAAAATTCATTTTTTTCAGAAAAATCCCCAAAAATTACCTTAACATAATATCGATGCTCTGAGTTCAAAAATGAAATCCATTTTATAAAAATAATTTTCTAAATAATTTTAATTTAATTTTTAATTAAAAAACACTATTCACCCGAAAAAACTAATACTTGAATAATAATTTATGAAACCATTATTTAACCATTTTATTGAATCACATTACTTAATCAAGGTGCCTAGATTATATTAATACTTTCATTAAGTGAGATTACTAATCCATTTGGTCACATTACTAATCCTATGCGTAAAATCACTATTCATAATTTACTATTCATAAAAAATCAAGTTGATCTTATTAGACTCTAAATTTCGTAATGAACATAATTGTAGAAGACCATTTTTGGAAAATCATTACACATTTTTAATTATTTAAGGTTTTCATAAACATTTTTAAAATATCATTTATCTAAAATTCATCAAAAATATGCATACTATATTTATCCGGTCATTTGAAAATTCATAAACTTCATCATAAGAAGAAATCCCAATTTTTATTTAAAACAAAGGATTAGACAAGTCAGTTACGGTCTCCTTACATAGCCCCTTATCACACCAGCATAGGACCTAAGTGTAAGATGTGCTAAGGTGAGAGAATCTGAGGGAGGCTCGTCCAACATCGCACGAGTAGTAATTTCTATCAGTTTGAACTTCTCGCAAAGGCGATTCCATTCTAGCTTCACACGATGAAGTTCAGCTTGGGTTTGGTCCAGAGCAAAGCCCAGTGGTGCTACCTTCTTTCCAAGTTCCATTAGATGGGCTTCGATCGGTCCAAGACTACTGGGTGAGGCCATCGAATCTTCTTTCTATAATAATTAACCAAGATTACTTGTATTTGGAGACAATAATCGAAAAGTTTAGTTTACAGCGGTCATATTGACCAATGGTCATATAACAGTCAAAACCCAATGGTCTCATTTTAATTATACTCATGTTATCAAATGAAACATTTTTTGAGTATAAAAATAAAATAAAATAACACATAAAATTAGGAAACAAGATTTATTCAAAATTTCGGGTCATTACAGGTGGCCTGGACCATACAGGCTTTCATGGAGATAGAGGATAATAGGGTTGTTAATAGTGTATATATGATGTGGGTGGGCTCATGTATAAGGCTCGTGGAGCAAACACACAAATTCACACGTAGATTAGGCTAGATTGGACCCTCAAGGAAGCCCATGGACAACATAGTGGGGCACGGACCATGTGGGTGTGTGGATTTATGTATCTAAGTGCTGACTCTAATTCCATCTCAAATCAATGATATACATGGAATATATTATAAATAAGTGTCCACCCATTCGGTGAATTGTTGTGGGACATGGAGTGTGTTTCACTATTCTTGTGCTTAAAAATATAAAAACATATCACATCCATCTGATACATGGTGATATAATTATCATTGAGTATCCATGTATTCATCATCTTCCTCTCACTATGAAGGAATTATTGGTGGTGATATTTTATGTTCATCCCCCAGCCATGATTTTTAAATGATCCACAGACCATGAAGAATGTCCCAATCCAATTTGGATGAATTTTTTGAGATGTTAACTATGTGATGAGATGCCTATGACCACTATTTTTCTTGCATGGAATATTTCAAAGATAGATCTTTAGCATAATGAAAAAGATGGTTTTACAAGGTTTTCTACATGCATGAATGAACATAGAGCTTTAGGGGAAATGAGTATCATGTGATCCTCCTCGCATGCACGTGAGGATACCACAAAAAGGGATAAATGTGAAGGTGTCATGTTTCTTGGTGTATATTATTTGAATAATTCAAAGTCTATATCCTCATGAATTTAAGGGGTCCTTAGTATAGAATAAAAATCAAAGGATAAGTGGGCAAGGAGGTAAGATCCTTGTCTATAAAAGGAGTACACCCTCAACCAAGAGAAGCTTCCAATTATTTTGAGATATCTCATTTTCCATATAAAATATAGCATATATGCAGCCTCTCGGTTCACATGAATGTTTCCACGTAGATTTTATATACACGAATAAGGGAAGATCATATGTCCCAGTTGACAAGAGAATCGTACACTCAATATTCCAATGAAGAAAATGAGGTTCTTATATGTAAAGACCCGGATTTTCCATGTAATTTTTTTTAATTATATGGAAATATTACAAGTCTGTGAAAATTAATGGCACGTGATTTTGAGGCCCAGAGTGCCCAGAATGAATTTCTGAACTTTATTTTAGGTACGTTCAGTAAATGTGCGAGTAGGTTTTTGTAACTTTTGAATTGGTTCTTGGAATTGAAATCTGAGGGCATTGTTGAACTTGCAGCACTGATATTCGCTTAAGAAAACCTTCACCTCGACCGTAGTAGGTCGAGGGTGAAAGTTAGTTTCCTGGAATTTTTTGGGAGAGTTAAAAGAATAAAAATAAAATAAATAACAACTTTTATTTTATTTTTAAAACCTCCCATTTAAATGTTTAGTGGTGGGGACCACCCAAGCTTGAAACCTCCCATTTGAATTTAGTGGTGGGGACCACCCGAACTCCTCTTTTAATGGAAGGAAACTCTTGACTTTCTCCAAATTAAATGTTCCAACATAATTTAATTAATTTACAAACTTTAATTGAATTATTTCTTAAGATTATTTAATTTGGAACCTCACCTCTTGCATGAAAACGGATTGGAAAAGGAGGGGAGAGCTTTGGAGAGTTGGAAACATCTTTCTCCAACAAAATAGATCCTCCAATGAAGAATGAATTTCGGAATCAAAGAATGAGGAACCAACCTTAGAGCATCTAGTGGGAGTGAGGAACGCTGATGTCAATCTTCAACGACTTCAACTTCTTCCTCATGCCAACTCCAATGGAAAATCGAGGTAGGGGATTTACTTGGAATTATGATTGAATTTATTTGATAATTCTTCATAATCAGGATTCACAACGACGATGGCCAAACTAACATGGCCATCATCACACGCATATACCTTGCCTCTTATCTTTTGATTCTCTATGCATTCTTCATGAATTATTCAATTACAAATATTTAATGATGTTTTAAATGCAATATTTTGTTGAGCACGACATATGGACGCGGTGCCCTCGACTCGAGGATCATGAATATGTGATCATTTAATTTTTTGGGCTAATAATAGAGATTTGGTGACCAGCAGAAGAGGAGGAGGTCTGACACATTGGCTAGCCGCATGAAGGTAGGGCGTCATGCATCCTCACCTCCAGATGAGCATGAGATCGCGGACGTTTGGCCACGACAGAGGCCAAAGAGCAGCCGGCACCCGGCCAGCCGCGGTGGAGCAACGGCGTGCGACCGCGCCGCTGGGTGGATGACCGGCCGGAGCACCTGGCCAGCCGTGGTGGATCATTGGGACCCACTTGGGTCCCGCGGGTGACATTTCAGCGCCCTAAGGAACTTCCCTTTGGCATTCTAAATGGAAGGCGGGCGCTCTCCCTTCGGTGCCAGCTCAGGCGGACCGCGCCATTAGGTCATTCCATCAGGCCGCGCCCAATGGTCCGAGCCAAGCCGCCCCCTACGTAGGGAACTCTAGACCACGGTTCAGCAGGCTGGGCCCGATGAGGCCCAGGCCATCCGGGTCGGACCCGGGTCGGGCCGGGTCGATTCGGCTAAGGTCGGGTCAGGTCGGACCCAGTTTCGCATTTTTAGCCATATCTTGATAATCATACATTCGTTTGATGAACCATCTATGGTACTAGAATCCTTAGATTGAGATGGTCCTTTTGGTATACTCCACTTGATTTTTGGATAAATTTGGAGTACGGTGGGGTTGGATCAAACTCCAAATCTAATCGGGCCCTTAGAGTGGAAACACTAATAACTAATAGACCAGGCGTCTGATTGACACTCCGTCTATTTCATTGGGTCCCTTATGATGTGACGGACCCATGAGATACTTCTCTATGGAACTTCGTGGTGGTCGAGGTACAACCGATATCTTGGGGGATAGATTCTATGGAATTCGAGTGCACCGGGTGCGAGGAATCCAGTGGCTGGCAGTAAGGTGAAGGTTGGAGATGGATAATACGAAGGATAGTTATCAATCAAATATGGGTGGGTCGGATCCTGTGTGGGTCATTATGGGGGTTAGTACCTATCGATCCTGTGTGGTTCAGTGCTCAGCGATCCGATGTGGGTCAACACATACCGATCCTGTGTGGGTAAGATCTTGTGTGGGTCAGCACTCAGCGATCCTATGTGAGTCAGTGCATACCGATCCTGTGTGGGTCAGATCCTATGTGGGTCATTGCGGGGGTTAGTACCTATCGATCCTATCTGTTTTAGACTCCGTATAATTAGCAGAAGTGCCTCTTGACAGAATGAGATGATCTAGCTTCGTGACTAATCATCTGTACTTTTATACTTCATTTATACCTGTGTGAGCTGAGTCTTATATTTTCATGTTGTACCTGTGTTGAACTATATCTTCATGGTGTTACCTGTGTGGTAATCCTACATTCATGGTGTTACCTATGTGTAACATATACCTTCGTGGTGTTACCTTTGTGGTATTCTTTCCTCCTCTGTGAGATGAGTATATATTGATAACTCAGGTATATGTATAGGTATATATCTAGGTAGGGTTGAATGTTGTTTCCATGTTTTTTGGTTTATCATTTGTGGATTTGAGAGACCTTCGGGGGTCTCAGGGTCTCTACTAAATATTGTTATACTCACTCCTGCACGGGCTATTCCTGCACCTTGTTGTGTCTTGTGAAGACGACGGATAGCGCTGACTGAGGATGCGGGTACCACGACTGGAGAATGCTCAGAGGTGGACCTTAGATGAGTCATACCGTAGAGATAAAAATTTGAGATCTGTACCTACACTTTAGGTAGGATCCTTGGTGGGTGTTCACAGGAGTTGCTTTTAGTTTTACTAGTACTTTCCAGTTTTACTTGTACTTTCCAGTTGGGCTTTTATTCTGGCCCCTTTACTTTCTTTACACACCATTTTTACTATATAGTTTACTTTGTGCTTGTATCTTGTTGTGTGTTTGGTATGTGTGATTTTATAGTTTATAAAGGCAATTCCTTCCTGTTTTAGGGAATACATCTTTAGGTGCTTGTCGCCAGCCCCTGGCCTATGGAAGGTGGGCTTGGGGTAGTCACGGCACGGGCCCCGGGGGATAGGTCATGACAAATTGGTATCAGAGGAGTTCGGTTCTACCGAAGAACTATGACTCTGATATTTTCTATGAATTAATAGTGTTAAGTGTTATGAGTGTGGTTTTTAGTTCGAGGAGTCCAGTCCTGGTCCGGCGGCTGATGTATCCATACACCAAGACCCTAACTTATGACTTCCGACTCAGTGTATGAAAACACTGATTGTGTATGTGTTTTTGAAAATTTTTCTTTGTGATCTCTTTGAGTCAGTTCACCAGGTATAACTTATTGATCGTGGTGTACCTATTTCTTTTTAGGATGCCTCCACATAGATATCCAGTCAGGGTTCCGGGTAGAGTATGTGATGACAGCCCACTGAGCAACGAGGCTTCGGTGCAGGGCCCCCTTACGGTAGTTGTACCATTGAGTGGTGTACCAACAACACCACTACCCATTGGGAAGCTGATTCCACCAGCCCTAGTAGTAGAGGGTTCACGCCGCTTGAGTGCATTTCATGAGTTCCATATCTAGAGACCATCTAGGTTTTGGGGTGAGACGGACCCACAGGCGACTGAGGATTGTCTAGAGGTCATGGTTAGAGTCTTTCGATAGATAGGGACACCAGTTGATCTCATGGTGATCCATGCTGCCAGTATTCTTCAATAAATAGTGGGAAGATGGTGGAGCTTTATGCTCTAAGTACATAACGAGGTGACTCTCATCTGGGTGGATTTTGAGAGCCTTTCCATGGCAGAGTTCATCCCAGCGACCCTATGCTCAGTGCATATACAGGAGCTTCTCTACTTGCAGCAGGGTAGCATGACTGTAGCTCAATATTCGGTGAGGTTCACCGACCTCTCACACTACTACAATGGCATGGTTCAGGACCCTCTCTTCAGGGCCTGGACCTTTGAGAAGGGGATCAGATGGAAGATTAGAGCTTCAATGGTTTCTCTCATCTTCCCAATGTAGGTGGGGGTGTTAGAGAAAGTGATTTTAGTGGAGAGTTTCCTTGCTGAGCAGTCACTGGCAGAAAGACCCACCACCAGACAACACGTAGCAGATTCATTGGCAGCTGGAAGTAGACATATGATGTAGAGGTCCAAGAGGACCAGACCTACAGGTGGACGACTGCATGATATAGGATCGGTGGTGCGAGGCTCTCGAGGTAGAGCAGGACAGGCGAGGATCATGCAGTGTTACTCATGTGGTGGGTAGGGTCACATGGCTCACAACTGACTGACCCGCCATATAGATGACCAGAAGACAGTCGAATGACCTCCTGGGCAGAGGTGAGGATTCGATTGAGGAGGTCTGCAGGTAGGAGGCAGACGTGGCAGAGGAGTAGGTCGTGAAGCAGGTGGTGGGAGGTGATTTGAGGTTCTACCGCCACCACCACTAGGAGTTCCACTCCGACCACAGAGAGCAGGTGGACAGGGATGAGCTCAGCTCCAAGCAGTTGATTCCTACGACCATGCCACTCCGGAGATGATACAAGGTACGATATGTGTCTACTCCACCCTAGCTGTAGTACTTATAGACACAGGTGTCAGTCACTCTTTCATTTTTCACGGCCCTCGTTTGGAGCCTAGAATACTGGGGGAGTCGTTGGATCGATCCTTACGAATAGAGACTCCTACAGGAGCAGATTCGATGACTATGCATTGGTTCCAGTAGTGTGAGCTTACTCTAGGAGGTGAGAGCTTCAGCTGGGATCTTCTAGTAGCGGCGTTGAGGCCTTACGATGTCATCTTGGGTATGGACTGATTATCCACATTCCATGCTCATATTGACTGTATTAGGTGAAAAGTTTGGTGTGTTTGCATGGATGGGACTAGGTTTTCCTTCACCGGTGTGATGGGAACCTTTGCAACATAGGATGTACTTACCCAGAGGAGGGTGCAGCTAATCACACATTAGTTGTCTAGCCTTACCCTTGGAGCGGTTGATATTGAGAGTCTGAGATATCCTGTAGTGGTGGACCAATACGCTAATGTTTTTCCCGATGTTGTTATGAGTCTACCTCCTCGCAGAGATGTGGAATTTTACATCGACTTGTACCCTAGGATAGTATCGATATCTACATCATCATATAATATGGACCCCTCGGAGCTTTGATAGCTGCGAGTACAGGTAGAGGACTTGCAGAGTAAGGGGTTCATTAGGCCCAATGTTTCCCCTTGAGAAGCCCTGATTTTGTTCACCAAGAAGGCGGATGGGAGTTTGAGACTCTCTGTGGACTATCAGAACCTGAACCAGGTGAGTGTGAAGAACAAGTAACCACTACCAAGGATTAATGATCTC
Organism: Viscum album; assembly: GCA_963277665.1. Taxonomy (NCBI): domain Eukaryota; kingdom Viridiplantae; phylum Streptophyta; class Magnoliopsida; order Santalales; family Viscaceae; genus Viscum; species Viscum album. The sequence goes on from OY728132.1 coordinate 1,811,958,987, forward strand.
TTTGATCAGCTAAGGAGATCACTATGGTTTTTGAATATAGACCTTAGATCAGGCTATCACCAGCTCAGGGTTCGAGATGAGGATGTGTAGAATACGGTCTTCATATGTCGGTATGGCCACTATGAGTTCTTTTTTATGCCATTCGGCATGACCAACGCCCCCAAAGTGTTCATGGGACTCATGAACAGGATCTTCCAGCTATACCTAGATCGCTTTGTGGTAGTCTGCACCAACGAAATCCTGATATACTCAGCGATGGAGGAGGAGCATGCCTATCATCTACAGATAGTTCTAGACACACTCTGAGAGAACCAGCTTTATGGTAAGCTCTTGAAGTTCTAGTTTTGGATACGATAGGTCCACTTTCTAGGACACATTATCTCAGAGTCTGGAGTTGCGATGGATCCATCAAATATTGATGTTGTGCTTTCTTGGGAGCCACCTAGAAGTGTAACGGAGGTGCGGAGTTTTCTGGGTTTGGCCAGTTACTACCGGAGGTTTGTGCCTGACTTTTCTAGAGTTGTGACACCCTTATCAGCATTGATGAAGAAGGGGAAAACCCTTCATGTGGTCATAGAGATGCTAGTGGAGTTTTCAGAAACTAAGGCAGAGACTGACGAGTGTCCCCATCTTGAGGCTACCAGAGGAGGGTGTTGGGTACATAGTCTATTGTGACACATCAGAGACCAGGTTTGGATGTGTCCTGATGCAGGAGTGAGCAGTGATTGCGTATGGTTCTTGATAGTTGAGACAGCATGAGAAGAACTATGATACCCATGACCTGTAGTTAGCAGTAGTGGTCTTCTCCTTGAAGATGTGGTGAAATTACTTGATGGGCGAACGTTTTACGATCTACTCTAATCATAAGAGTCTCAAGTATATCTTCTCTCAGAAGGAACTGAATATGAGACAACAGCGTTGTCTTGAGTTCCTCCAAGACTATGATTTCGAGATAGTCTATACTCCTGGGAAGGGAAATGTAGTAGCAGATGCACTCAGTAGGAGATCTGGTATACAGTTGTTGAGTGAGGCCATGGAGTAGCTAGCCACTTCGCAGATATCCTATGTGGATCGATATGGAGCATCTTATCTTCAGTCTCTGATATTCACTCCCCCACTCCTTCAGTGATTTAGGGAGGCGCAGCTTGAGGACGCTGACTGCGAGGCTCGACGTGCCCATATATCCATAGGACAGGCACCTGATGGATTTTCTGAAGGTGGGAAGCATGTCATCCTCTTCATAGGGCGTACTATGGTACTGATGGATCTATAGAAGGAATTGTTGATGGAGTTCCATACATCACCTCTAGTGGTACATCCAGGAGTAGAGAAGATGTACCAAGACCTTCGATGTCAGCACTCGTGACCGAGAATAAAGAAAGTTGTAGTATAGTTTTTCTCTTGGTTCCTCACTTGTTAGCAAGTAAAGGTAGAGCATCAGGTTCCAGTAGGCTTAGTTCATCCATTAGAGGTGCCAGAGTGGAAGTGGGATGGAATTTCTATGAACTTCATGACAGGACTTCCACGCACATCCAGAAGGCATGATTCTATCTAGGTGATCGTTGACTGACTCACCAAGTCGGCTAACTTTCTACCTATCAGAGAGCAAGGTTTAGTATAGGGCTTGGGACGCCTCGATGTGCAGGAGATTGTATGGCTTCATGGAGTGCCATCTACGATTGTATCCGATCGTGATGCACGTTTTATTTCCTAGCAATGTAAGGGGTTGCAGGAAGCATTTGGGACACAACTTCAGTTGAGAACCACCTTCCATCCTCAGACGGATGGTCAGACAGAGCAGACCATACAGACCCTTGAGGACATGTTGCGTGCATGCGTCCTAGATTTTGGTCATAGCTAGGAGGATCACTTTCCCTTGGTGGAGTTTGCATACAATAAGAGATATCACTCCACCATCGGTATGGCACCATTTGAGGCATTGTATGGTCGACCATGCAGATCACCTTTGTGTTGGAATAACCCAGGGGAGTCAACACTCATGGGACCAAAGACGGTACGAGCTACCACAAAGAAAGTGTAGATCATCCAAGAGTGAATGAAGACTGTACAAAGCAGGTATAAATCTTATGCTGACAAAAGACAAATCCCTCTGGAGTTCGAGGATGGTGACCATGTCTTACTATGGGTCTCACCTCGATGAGGTTTGTGGAGATTTGGCTAGGGCGGCAAGTTATCTCTGAGGTTCATTAGACCCTTTTAGGTCCTTAGTAGAGTTGGTGAGGTGGCATATCGCCTAGATCTTCCACCGCAGTTGGAGAAGGTGCATGACGTCTTTCACGTATCACAGCTGAGGAGATACGTGCATGACCCATCTCATGTCATCAACCATGGCGAACTGGACATCGATGATGGGGCAACATTTTTGGAGATTCCAATGGAGATTGAGGATCGATAGGAGCAGGTCCTTTGTAGGCAGTCGATACCTCTGGTGTGCGTTCGTTGGTAGCATGGGAACCTCCAGGAGAGCACATGGGAGTGGGAGGCTCAGATTCATGCATAGTACCCCCACTTGTTTCCCTAGTTTTTGTTGCGGCATTTGGGGATGCAAATCCCTAAGGTGGGGAGAATGTAAAGACTCGGATTTTCCATGTAATTGTTTTTAATTATATAGAAATATTACGAGTCCGTCAAAATTGACGGCACGTGATTCTGAGGCCCGAAGTGCCTGGAATGAATTTCTGAACTTTTTTTAGGTATGTTCAATAAACGTGCAAGTGGGTTTTTGTAACTTTTGAACCGGTGCTTGGAATTGAAATTTGAGGGCATCGTTGAACTTGCAATGCTGATATTCTCTTAAGGAGGCCTTCACCACAACCACGGTTGGTCAGGGGTGAAAGTTAGTTTCCCAGAATTTTGTGGGGTAATTAAAAGAATAAAAATAAAATAAAGAACCACTTTTATTTTATTTTTAAAACCTCCCATTTGAATGTTTAGTGGTGGGGACCACCCAAACCCCTCTTTTAATTGGAGTAAACTCTTGTATTTATCCAAATTAAATGTGCTAACTTAATTTAATTAATGTACAAAGTTTAATTAAATTATTACTTAATCTTATTTAATTTGGCACGTCACATCTTGCAGGAAAAGGGGTTGGCCAAGGAGGGGAGAGAATTAGATAGTTGGAAAGATTTTTCTCCAACAAAGGAGATCCTCCAACGAAAAATGACTTCCGTAATCGAAGAATGAGAAACTGGCCTTAGAGCATCTTGCGGGAGTGACAAATTCCAACATCAATATTCAATGACTTCATCTTCTTCCTCGTGCCACCTCCAACGAAAAAATGAGGTAGGGGATTTACTTTGAATTATGATTGAATTTATTGGATAATTCTTCATAATCTGGATTCACAATGATGATGGACAAACTAACATGGCCATCATCCCGCGCATATACCTTGCCTCTAATCTTTTGATTCTCCACGCGTTCTTCTTGTGCTCTTCAATGCCAAATATTTAATGACGCTGGAAACGCAATATTTTTTTGAGCATGACATTTGTAAGTAGATCCCTCGACCTGAGGATCATGAATATGTGATTGTTTTATTTTTCAGGCTAAGAACCAAGATGTGGTGACCCATGGAAGAGGAGGAGAGTCGACACACTGGTCGGCCACATGAAGGTAGGGTGGCACGCGTCTGCACCGTCAGATGAGCAGGAGACCACGGCCGCTTGGCCGTAGAGGAGACTGAAGAGTGACTGGAACCCATCCGGCCACGGTGGAGCAGCGGCGCGCAACCGCGCCACATGAAGGGGGACCGGCCGGAGCACCCAACCGGCCGTGGCGGATCAGAGGGACCCGCTTGGGTCTCTCTGGTAATGTGGCAGTGCCCTAAGGCGCTACCCTTTGGCTTTCTGAATGGAAGGGGGTTCTCCCCCTTCGGTTCAAGCTGGGGATGACCATGCCACCGGGCCGCACCACTAGGCCACGCCACTAGGTCATGCCATCGAGCCGCGCCAAACGGGTCGGGCTGGGCCGCACCCTACGCGAGTCGGGCTGGACCACGGCCCAGCGGGATGGGCCCGCTGAGGCCCAGCACATCCGGACCAGACCCGAGTTGTGTCGGGTCAACCCGAACCGAGTCGGGTCAGCCTAGGTCAGGTCGGTCTGACCAGGCCGGGTCGGCCCGACTGGATCGGACTGGACCCAATTTTTCCTTTTTGGTCATATCTTGATAATCGGGTGTCCATTTGACGAACCGTATACGGCAACAGAATCCTTGGATCAAGACAGTACTTTTGGTATACTTCACTTGAGTTTTGGATAACGTTGGAGTATGATCGGGTTGGATTGAACCCTGAATCCAATCGGGCCCTCAGAGCATAAACGCTAATAACTTACAGATTGGGCATCTGATTGACGCGTCGTCTATTGTGTTGGGTCCCTTATGACATGAAGGACCTTTGGGATACTTCTCTATGGGACTTTATGGTTGTTTAGGTATGACCGATATCACGAGGGATAGATTCTACGGAACTCGAGCGCACCAGGTGCGAGGAATCCAGTGGCTGGCAGTGAGGCGGAGGTTGGAGACAGATAATACGGAGGTTAGTTACCTATCGAATCTAGGTAGGTCAGATCCTATGTGGGTCATTTTGGGGGTTAGTACCTATCGATCTTGTGTGGGTCAGCGCTCAGCGATCCTGTGTGGTTCAGTGCATATCGATCCTGTGTGGGTCAGATCCTGTGTGGGTCAGTGTGCAGCGATCCTGTGTGGGTCAGCGCATACCGATCTTGTGTAGGTCAGATCCTATATGGGTCAGCACTCAATGATCATGTGTGGATCAGCGCGTACCAATCCTGTGTGGGTAAGATCCTGTATGGGTCATTGTAGGGTTTAGTACCTATCGATACTGTGTGGGTCAGACTCCGTATAATCAGCATCAATGCCTCTTGACAGAATGAGATGATCTAGCTTTGCAACTAATCATATGTACTTCTATACTTCACTTATACCTATGTGAGATGAGTCTTATATTTTCATGGTGTACCTGTGTGGTACTATATCTTCGTGGTGTTACCTGTGTGGTACTCCTACCTTTGTGGTGTTACCTTTGTGGTACTTCTACCTTCGTGGTGTTACCTTTGTGGTATTCTTTCCTCCTGTGTGAGATGAGTATATCTTGATAACTTAGGTATATGTTTGGTCATATACCTAAGTAGGGTTGATTGTTGTTTATATATTTTTTGTTTTATCCTTTGTGGATTTGAGAGTCCTTCGGGGGTCTCAGGGTCCCTACTGAGTATTGTTATACTCACCCCTGCACGGGTTATGCCCGCACCTTGTGGTGTCTTGTGCAGACGACAGACAGCACTGACTGAGGATGTGGTTACCAGGACTGGAGACTACTCAGAGGTGTACCTTAGACATGGCATATCGTAGATACTATCGTTTGAGAGTTGTACCTACCCTTCAAGTAGGATCCTTGGTGGGTGTTCACATGAGCGTTTTTTCAGTTTTACTTGTACTTTCCAGTTTTACTTGTACTTTTCAGTCGGGCATGTATTCTGGCCCCTTTACTTTCTGTACACACCCTGTTTACAATATAGTTTACTTTGTTCTTTTATCTTATTGTGTTCTTGGTATGTGTGACTTTATAGTTTATAAAGGCAATGCCTTCCCGTTTTAGGGAATACGCCTTTCGATGCTTGTCACCAGCCCCTGGCCTATAGAAGATGAGCTTGGGTAGTCACGGCATGGGCCCCGGGGGACGTTTCATGACATTATAAACCAATTTAGTATACACAATAATCTCACAGGTTATTATCCTAGTTTGTGTGAAATTTTTTTGAGACACGATGAATATAACTTACATGAAGAATGCAATAACTCGTGTACTTAAAAGTGTTACTTATAGGAAGTCTCTTTGATAACACCCTACACTTACACAAAGGAATTTGAGATCTCACATGGGTTGCATGCAGATAGTGTGTTGAACAAAGATTGCTTTAGAAGGCTATACATATACTTGAATGAAAAATAAAGCATGATCAGTATATGCAATTTTTCATGCATACATAGAGATTAAAGAAATTTCATGTAATCAGCAATCACATGCATGCATGAAGAACCAATTTAGAAAACAAAAAACATTATATGAAGATTACATAAAATAATAAACACAAATATATATGTGTTTTTGTCTATGTGTGTGTGTTCTAGATAGGGTTCAAGTAGTTATCAGTGTGAGGGAAGTTCTTGACTAATGCTAGTCAAGAAGGTGATAAAATAAGTAAAGGTAAGAAGAAAATACAATAATCACAGTGAAATCTTATTGAATTATGTTGGTGAAGATTCTATAATCATTTCAAAGATCTTGGTTATATCATTTACTTGGGCAAGGATAACGTGCACTATTGATTGTTTAAAGTGTATAACAAGTTTAAGGGTATTTCATACTTTTTGTAACCACACTTAAAGAATTTATTTCTAGTGGTTAATGTGGTTTGGATCATTTCCAAAACATGATAAGGACTAACTAATCATATTATTTAGTGAAAATTGTAAATAATTGTGTTCATATGGTTGTTCTTGTGTTCTTTTTTTCAGCAAAGTCATATCTCTTTTATAGAAGGAGAAGTTTGTTTCTTAGGGGATAAATTTAAAAAGGGATCACTAATTCACCCCCTCCCCCTTTAGTGATCACACATATCCTATTTGTGTCTTTCAAGTGGTATCAGAGTCAAAGTTCCATTTTTTTACTCTTCAATGTAATAAGTTGAGCTAAGGTATAGGGGTTTGGGAACCTCCTTCATGCACTAAAACTGGCCAAGGAGGAAGAAAACCGAAATGGGTTAAAAGAAGGGAGGGGAAAAGAAGAATTTACAATTTTTTAATGACATGGAAAACTCGCTCAGTTTGACCAAATGGTTTTCCAAACCATGTACTAACTTTTCACACCCTACTGGAGAAGAGGGAAAACCCCACATGGTTTTGCCACATGGTTTGGGAAACCATGTGATGACTATAAAAAATGGATCTGTCAAATTATAGAGCCTCCCCGCATGCTTACCACATATTTTCTCCTTGGACTCACATGGTTTGGACCAAACCATATTCAACCCATGCTAAGAAAATTGTTAACGAAGAAAAAAAAATTAATTCCCACATCCTAGGTCACATGTTTTACCTTAAAACTATGCACACAAACTGTGTATAGGCCCAAGACACATCTAAAACCTCCAAAACTCAAAAAAATACATGTAACTTGACTTGAAATTACACAAAAACATTCAATTATAGAAAAATAGTAAAATAAAATAAAAAACATATTCAGGGTGTGACAATTATCCCCACCATAAAAACATTCCACCCCTATAAATTCACCAAGACAAACAAGAACCCAAATTCAACTCTAAACAGAATGAAACCAAATAGAACCACAAACCTCGGGTGAACCTTTTACTCCACAAGTCACACATAACTATCTTTAAAGGATACCATGACATGAATAACCACTAGATAACAAGATAGGTTTCTCCTCACTACAATAAACTAGCTAACACTGACTAACACCGGGTTCAGGAACTCCCCACATGAACCAAAACCCCCAGCACAAGGGGAATCTTGCGGAAATAACTCAAACCAAATGGAAAACCAAACCAAAATTCATCAATTACACAAACGAAAACATTTACAAAGTGAGAATGACCAAAAAATAGAACCAATAAATAAGTTTAACCACACAAAACTCTCGGAATGAAATGCATCCGAAAAATATTAAAGAAAAAGGGTCCACTAAGACTTTACAAAAAAGGGAACCTCAAAAAAGGATAAAAAGGGATAAATTTATATTTTACCCACTCTAACAATAGATAAAAATATATTCTAAGGTTCCCCTCACCCATGATTCTTGAATTCATGAAAATCTTCACTTTGGGGCCTATGGCTAGAGCCTTGAGGTCTTAAAGCATCTGCTACCCTACATTCAGAAGCTAACATCCTCTGACCAAAACTTCCTCTTCTAGAAACTCCACTTCTAGAACTTCTCAAAGTAACCCAAATGTCCACATCGATGATAGGTCTTTGGAGTATTATGGAAAGTCATCTTCGAATGCTCAAACCAACCACACTAGAAACTCGTGAAAAAATGTTCCATCGGATGAGAAGTCAGAACTGACAAAGGAGACTCTTTAATAACATATTTCTCTATCACACACTCCTCTGTAGATGGGGTACATTCATGAGAACCAAGAGGAACCATCTCATCAACCACCACTGACCACACTCGAGGAACCAATTCAGCTAAGAACACCTCATCCACAAGCTTCCCAAAAATAACTTCACTGAATGTGAGAAATATCTCTTTAATATCCATACGAAGACCCCATATAAATATAGGAGCCTTAAATTGATCCTCTAACTCTATCTCTAGAGATAACGAAACCAACTCTTTAAAGTGTTCAACATAGGCCTTCACTGTCCGCTGACCTTGTCGAACACCAAAGAGCTCAACCACTTTCCTCTCCTTCACCTCATCTAGTATGAACCATTAGATGAAAGTGGTCTTAAAGACTTCCCATTACATCCCATATTGAAACGAAATTGGGATGATCACCTTACACTGATCCAACCTTGGACCTTCAAATGAGATCAAAACAATATGCACTCTCATAGTATCAAGAGTTCCTAATGAACTGAAGACTC